>CM074294.1:21301662-21643129 GCA_037194245.1 Opsariichthys bidens | reverse complement strand
AACTTTAAACGCTTGACAAAGGAACAGAGGAACACAAGGATCAAACGAGACGAATTAATGACAAACACCTGAAGACAATGAACTAGATGAACGAATGAGCACGTGTGATAAATGACAACTAACAGAGTCCAGACAGAGAACACATGAAACAGTCGCAAGGCAAGTTCATTAATATCACATTTGACACTCAATGTTCAAAGAGCTTTACATGAAAACACATACATAAGAATTAAAAGATATAAAATGCATTAAACAGTAAAATAGTGCAATCAGTTCATAAAAATAGCAATAAAAGTAGAAAATGAAAATATATAAAATGTATTAAAACAGTTTAGAATGAAACGGAAGATACATGAATAAAATAAAGTGCAGTCATTCAGATGTTGAACAGTGTTCATTCAGTAAACACAAGTGATTTGACTCTGGATTTTGAGTCTTTTGTTCTCATGTTTTTAGAGCAGGTTTCCTGACGATCCAAACTCAAGCTGAACTGAAGACACGGAGATGTTTGTAAGAGTGAGTGAGCGTTCTGAATGTCAGAGTCCTGATGGACCTTCTTTCTGTCTCATACAGTACATTGAAAGCGTCATAAATCACCATCAGAGGAAGGAAACTGTGTGTGAAATGTTTACAGTAGTGCAATGTGATGATGGTGATGATGTTCAGGTCTTCAGCATTTGTTGGAGGACGTCAGTGATGAAGTTTTGATGAGAGAACTCTCCTCACTTGACATCAGAATTGAATCTTTACAGGCCCGTCTGGATCACGGGAGACTAGAAATCACATACATATCAGATTATTCTCATATAGATTGCTTTGATTTACACATTTATGTTCTTGATCAATATCTGTTCAGTAAATTAAACGATCTATAAATGTTTCATGACTGCAGAAAGTCAATCTGATGACTTTGTCTGAATGTGAAGAGAAAACGACAGTAAAATCTAACAAGGAAAACTAAAAAGAGGATTGATGTTTTCCATAATAATCAAACACTCACAGTTTGGGATCAGTTCTGTTCACTGCTACAGCTCTCTGTCTCTGTCTCCATCTTCTTTGATTCTCTGGTTTGTGGTCTCCATTTTTCTCCCTGTCTTTATTTCTGAGCTCCTCAGTTTTTCTTGTTATCTTTCTTCATCCACGTCTCATCTAATCTGTTCAATCACACAGAGATGTTTTAATTTTTATTTTTTTTTTTACAAAATCTGATATTAACTAACACTATCAATATTCATTAAATAAACATTAATAAAAATGTGAAGTATGTGACTTGATTAAATTTATAAATATATAAAAATGATGATTTTTTTTATTTGTGTGTCTGCGTCAGGTCCTGAATTGTAATTCAAAACAGGTTTTCATAAATTAAAATGCAGTACTAGACTGATGCTACGAGAATTCAGATAAGAATTCACGAATGTTGGTCTCCGATGTTTCGAATCAGTGGTATCAACACTCGCCAAAGTCACATGATTTTCCATCACTACACGAGGCTTCATTACGTCAATATCTCTTGCATGTAGTATCTCTTGGGATAAATACATGGAACTGCCAAAATACTTATGCATAAACACAAAATTAGGGAAGTGTCTCATAGAATTTTCTCCTTGCCTAAACCATGTTTTGGAAAGATTTAAGCTCAGTACTTCCTATATCATTATGAATCTTGGACGAGAAAAAAATACTAATTTGTCATCTGTTTTCACTTTATTTTGCCTCAATATCACTGCCAAGATTTGGAAGAGATTTGAATACTATATTAATAGAAAACTGGAGTGTATATAAAAATGTAAATGTAAAAAATGTAAAAAATTTTATGTACTATGTTTTATTCAGCAGAATGAAAATTTAAATGGAAAGAACCACATATTGATACATTTGTTAATTTCATTATGAATATAACCATATACATAAAAATGGGCTCAATGTAAACAAGTTTTTCACAATTTATAAAAAATACTTTAAATTACAAGAAAATCTTTTGGAACTAAAACAAAAAAAACAAAAACAAACACTGAAAACATGTAATTAAAGCTCCGTCAAGCATTGAAATTCATGTAAAATATCCCTTTTTCTTTCCTTTTTCCCCTGGCTCTAATGTTAATGTGATGTGTGGTGTGTGTGTGTGAATGTCTTATAGAGGGATGTCTTATATTCTGAACAATACAGTAATAATTAGATTTCTAATTTAAATAAATGCACATTCAGTTTATCATATTAATCTTTTTTCAAAACCCACCAACAATCTTACTGACCTAAAATTAAGATCATAGTTAATGTAGGACAGAAATCTCCATGTTATTTGTCAGCTACAACGAAAACCTAAACTAGTTAAAGTACCATCTGACTACTAAAGAAACATCAGTGAATAAACAACTTCTGATAATAATAAAATATCGCTATTGAAAAAGACAAAAATAAATTAGATATCTGCAGATATCTCATTACTACAATCAGGGTCAATGACGGTCTCTGTAAATATTTTATGTCAAAGGTTCCAATAACTCCTTACTTTGAAAAATTAGATCATATAACAATTAAATCGTATCAGGGTAATTAACTGTACAAATATAATCCCTGTACGTACCCCAGATCTTGGATACTTAAGCAAAGAGCGTCTGGAAATGGAATACTGGAGTCAATGAAGCTGAATGAGCATTCTTACTCCATAAACGCACAATTGTTAATGTGTGTTTGTCCTGTTTGTCATATATAAAGTATGTACAGCTCATTAATATTCATCATGCCACCGCCCATTATTACATGCATCAACCGATCAGTAAGATATTCTGATTTCACTGATGCTGGGTTGAGTTTTAGGTGACCCTCCAGAAGTGAAAGTCAAGTGAATTGCTTGTCCAAAGCTGAGAAAACGATTATAATCCTTGGCCATTCCAAAGTATATAATGATAGTATTACAAAGGTAAATAGTTATCAGTTCACTGAATGACAGGAATAATGATAATAATCGTGGATAACCTGTCTTTTCTTCTCCCTTCCATGCTCATCAGCCGTTTGTTGAGTTTCATGAACATAAGTTTGACAGTCTTTGATCTTCTCACAATAAAGTCATGTGAACTGCAAGTGTTGTAATCTGCCAGATTGTCTATAGAGCTCAGGAAGAGTGACGTCAGTCTAAACTAAAGGCCCATCAAGAGGGCGCTGTGATAGGTGGGTGGGCGCTTCTTAATGTCTTGCAGGAAATTTTGAAATGGGACGATTATATACGCCATTATAATATAACATTGCTATTTTTGAACGTGTAAGTGATTGCGCTCTCCAATTATTCCTCCTTGTACCAATTTATCTATGCGTAGATAGGAAAATAGGCAAACTCACAACGTGACCGCACATACTATGTCAACTATGGAGCCTGTTCCCAAATGGCTGAGGAAACCATAATCAACCGTTCCCCCCCACCCGCCGTGAACTGAACATCAGAAAAGAATATATATATTAAGTTTTTTTTTTTTTTTGAGAAGAAACGGTTCTTTTGCAGAATTAGAATTTACTGGTTAGTCTCGAGCTCTGTCATCTTGTGTCCACTTAACATTAAATTTTGTTGGTTTTTGTGGCCAATGTTTTTACTGAAAATGCACACACTCGATTGTGTGTTTCACTTGTGTAAATAGCAAAACCACTCGTGTCCTCTGGACACCCAGATGTCCCTCGCTTCTGGACACGAGGAGTGTTCAGTGCGCAATGTGGTGGTGTTGCTATTTTGAGGAACTGAAAACGACTGCGATATTGACCGACAAAAACCTGCTCAGAAGTCAATGTTTTGCTCATTAAAAAGGGCGGCTTTAGGTAATATGCGCCTATAGGCCTGTGCACAACAGTGATACAACAACATGACAAATATTAAAAAATTACAACGTAAAAGATATTATTGTGTGGTCAGTAAAGATAAAAATGCTTTGGTGGAATCCGGCTTGTCCTGGAAGATGGTCCTCTCGTGCCCAGTAAAAGTGCTAAGAGAAGCGTTCAGTTTTCTCCGCTGGCAAAATTCCGTCATAGTGAAGGGTTATATGTGAATCCACCTTGACTTTAAAGCGAAAGTGAAAAGGAGAATCCATTGGTTTATAGCACATTATGCCCAAAATTCATTAAAAGAATAGTACAGCAATTTTAGACCAATGTTCCAGGCGCACAGACCATTTTTGCCGCCATTAAAGAACTAGCAACAGTGGATGCAGACATGGCCCTAAAGCGCTGTGAGCTTCAGACCATGAGCTTAGAACGTTAAAACAGGCCCAAGGAGCTTCATCACATTCAGGTGGAATACTCTCAACACACGGTGCTGTTTGGGCTGTTTCTCTTCTTGTCAAAGGTAAACATGCGGATAATATAGAAAGATGACACAGTGAGGCTGATTTTAGGCTGACTTTACTTTTTACCGACGAGGGAAGGGGGTGAGAATTAATATATATAAAATTAGAAACAGTTTTTCAAAAATATCTTGCTGAAATTGTAATTGTAATAGAACCTCTACGATTTATAATAAAGTATGAATATCCTTTAAACCTACTAAAAAGCTAAAACTTTATATAATTTGCTATGTTCTTATATCAAATTACACAATAAAATACACTTTTAAAGTAGATTAAATGTATGTATTTGTAAAATAAACTAAAATTTCACTTAAAGTATTCTTGTGTTTTACCATATTTCTTCAAAGTATTTCTTAGTATTACTTTTAGAATATGTTAAAATGCAATTGAGTATATTTTCAATGCACTGTCCAAGTAAAGCATGTTGGGAATACAAATGTACTTTACACATAATACTTACTAGTGGAACAAGTATTTGATACACAGCCGAATTTGCAGGTTTGCCAATTAAACAGCATGTAAGATGTCCTGTCTTTATATCACACAGGTGCTCTTCAAGCTGTGATGACGAATTAAAACAAGAATCCAGAAAAATCACATTGTATATGATTTTTTAAATAATTAATTTTGTCATTTTAATGCATGAACATCAGTATTGATCACCAACCAACAGTAAGAATTCCGCTCTCACAGACCTGAGAAGTCCTCCTGTCTCCACTCGTATACCCTGTGTAAAGACACCTGTCGCACACACACCATCAAACTGACTCCAACCTCTCACAATGGCCAAGACCAGAGCACTTGTAAGGACATAGGGGAAACACTGAAACTTGCACAAGCTGGGATGGGCTAACAGGACAACAGGCAAGCAGAAGGTGAGAAGGACAACAACTGTTGATGCAATGTTAACAAAATGGAAGAAGTTCAGGATGAACGATTCAATCTCTCTCAGTCTGGAACACCATGCAAGATGCAAGAATCTCACCTCGTGGTGCATCATGATCATGAGGAAAGTGAGTGATCAGCCAAACTATAACTACATACAACACGCAGACCCGTCAATGACCTGAAGAGAGCTGGGACCACAGTCTCAAGGAAAACCAATAGTAACCACACTAGCTTACATACGCCCTCATGGATTAAAATCCATCAAGCGCATGCCAAGTCCCCCCCTCAAGCCACGCTGTCCAGAACCCCCGTTTGACCGTCTGGATGATCCCAGGAGGAGGAATGGGAGAAGGTCATGTGGTCGTGATGAGAACAAAAATAGCACTTTTTGGTCTGAACTCCACTGCGCCAGTGTTTGGAGAAGAAGGATGAGTACAACCCCAGAACACCATCCCAACCGAGAGAACTTGGCCAACAACCTCCTTCCCTTAGTAAGAGCATTGTAAGATGGGTCGTGGCTGGGTTTTCCTGTATACAACCACCCTGAAACACACAGCCAGCAGCAACTAAGGAGTGGCTCTGTAAGAAACATCTCAAGGTCCCTGGAATGGCCTAGCCAGTGTCCAGACTGAACCCAATCTGAATCTTGAGGGAGCCCGAGAAGTCCTATTGCCCAGCGTCAGCCCCGAATCCGAAGGATCGGAGAATCAAGTATGGAGGAGTGGGCCAAAAATCCAGCAGTGTGTGCAAACCTGGTCAAGAACTACAGGAAACGCAATGATCTCTGTAATTGCAGAACAAAGGTTTCTGTACCAAAAATTAAGTTCTTGCTTTTCTGATGTATCAAATACTGATGTTCAAGCAATAAAAAGCAAATTAATTACTTAAAAATCTTACAGTGTGATTTTATGGATTTTTGTTTTAGATTCCGTCACTCACATTGAAGAGGTATCTGTGATAAAATTACAGACTTCTTCATCTGCTTTGTAAGTGGCAAACCTGGCAAAAAATTGGCAGGGTATCAATACTTGTTCTTCACCCACTGTACATTTAAAGTACATTTTTCAATACATTTCATTGTACACTCTTTTTCACCTGGGCAATGATAAACAACTTGCTACACAACAAAATATGCAGTCAGAATGCAGTGATTGAGCCAAGATGAGGGATTTTTGGTATTGAATAATAATTCGCATGCAGGGTGTGTGCCGCAGAATGCAAGAGAACAATTCAGGACAAACAATTATTTTATGAGTAGTTTATGTATTCCTTATTTTATATTTGTTGTATTCTCCCTGTATTATCACGCTGAAAGAGTTCTTTGACTTGTTTTATTTTGTAATTTCCTCCTTGTCTGGGCATTGAATGTTGGAGAACGATGGGTTCCTCTGGAGCTTTAAAAGAGGGGGAACAGAACCCCTTGTTTGAGGAAGAACGATGGCTACATAAATGTTGTTTTATAAAAATGTTTCAATCATAACCATCGACATAACTACAACACAGCTCACTCCCTACTCGTCAAATGTCTGACGCATGGACTAGGTACACTGGCGTGCACTTTAAACGCATTGGGTTATACCTTTGGCGTCATTTTTCAACGTGCAGGGTAGTCAGTTAGACTTAATAGAAACTCACAGCGTTCAAATTTGACGTCTTGGGTCAGCACACCGCAACCGCGTTTGTCTGGTGCCTTGAATGGGTCGAGACTACAATAAATACAAATAAATAGGAATAGGCTACAAAAAAATGATCTATGCCAGGGCGAGTCAAATGGCTTCAGCACCCCAGTTGATTTTTATATCTGGCCCTCCAAATGGTTTTTGATGTTTAAAAACCCTTGCAATCTGATATCTAAGTGCCCTCCTGCGCAAAGATCAGCGGTCTGCGTTCCATCAGCGGTGAGTTTCAACTACGCACGTGTGTACAACCAGCATTCAGCGGTGATTTTAACAACGCACATGGTGTAACAACCGCATTCAGCAGTTTATATTTTGAAAACTAAACGCAACATCTATCAACTATTTATTTAGATGTTAATCATGGAATTCATTCCTTATTTTAATCATAATTATTTCTGTCTTATTAGGCGTGAAATCTAAAACAAGTATGCTGTAATCATGGGACTATAAAAACGCTGTAAAACAGAACATAACGATATGATCTGAGCTAGACGCATTCAAAGCCCATAACCTCACATGGATTTTTATTTATTTATTATTATTTAACAAAAGAACACAACATACAACAATAACATGACATCCAAAAGATACAATCAACAATATTGCGTTTGACAGTTAATACCGAGAAGAGTTCACCGAGAATGAACTAAAAGAAAAGAATAAAAACATAGGGGCAATCCTTTATAATAATAATAATAAAGAAACAAATTAGAGACCCAGTAAATTGTATTATATAAGAAAACATCATATAAATTTACTTTTCAATTCTTTAGCAAATAGCAAATCAACCGAAAGCTCAGGAATGACTGGTAGATAAAAAAAGATGATAAAAAAAATACATTTGAGGCAAAATTTACTTCATTTGTTTAATATATGCCTTTTTTGGAAATGTTCTCGATTTCTACTAAGGAAATGTGTGTTAGCAATCTATCGAAAAACATTTCTTGAATAAAAAAAAGAGAAAAAATCATAATTCGTAATATTGATGTTTTCGTCTAACGTTGTATTTGAGGATTTAAATAATAAAGATAACAATAATACCAACATAACGTTTGTATTTGTCTCATGTATTGTGTGCTCGTCGGCCGGCGGCAATCTGAAATGGAATGAAACCCATTCACGGCCATAGTTACTATGATTCACTGCAGACAGCAGAACAGGAGTCGAACATGTAAGGAAAACACTGGTGTCATCAGATTTAAAAAATGTAATCGTTAAATAGGTGAAAATAGCTTATTACCATATTTGACAGTGAGTGGGTAAACTCTGGTGACAATGTCTAATCTACATGACAGCAGAGGCCCAGAGCTTTCTATAACTGCTGGTCTTATGTGTTTAGCACCTTCTGTTGCTAAATGACAAGCCTTCAAAGATGGACTGGGTTCAAGGTTCAGAGGTCAATATTTCAAAGCAGGAGTAATGTATCCTCTTCAGACTGACATTATGTTATTCTCCAGGTTGAGACCTCCAACTATGTGTTTGCTAGTCCTACGACAACGTTTTAATTTTTACTTATCATGGTTTGCAGATGATCCACTTTGGGCGATAGCCTCCTTTATTGTCCCCAGAGAGATATCTGCCTTGAGTTCCAATGCTTCACACATAACACTTGACATATTGTTTAATCATACAGCTGACATATACTTACAATAAAAACAATAAAGTGATATGTAGTCAGACTGACCCTAACCCTAACCATAACCCTAACCCTAACCCAGACTGCATATCACACAGCAACTATTGCTCTATTTTTGCAACATATCTATTGCTCATCTTTCACAAACAGTGACAGGAGCAGCACACAACTATTTGCATTATATCATGAAGCTATTGCACAACCAGCCTCACACAACATTATTAAAATTTTTAATTGAGGTAGGTCCAAATAGGCCTATAGTTTAGAAATGTTAAGTTTAGATTGGGGTACACATATCTTCTGCCAGGATAAGCTCATACTTGGTATGGAGAATAAAGATGGATCAGACCACATTCTTTATGCTTGCCTGGAGAGACTGGTTTCTATTCCTCTCCACAACGTTCATGACAGTCATATTAAAATACTCTGTAATGCAGCCTTGTATAACATAAACCCTCTGATTCACTGTGTTTGCTCTAAATGATAACACCCACTTTCAACACGGGCCTTCCAGCCAAAGGTATTGTCCATATACACACCAATGTGCCTATAGGAGCAGAGCTGATGGATTGGTTCATCATTTATGACCTCTGATACATTCTGACCCATGTCACGACCCTTTCATCAGCGTGTGAAATGGTTGAATGAGATATGTGAGTTGTGTCTGTGTGCAGTAGGCTGAGGAAGAAGTGTGCCAACATACCAAAACACATGTTGTATGTACACTAACCCTAACCCATAACGGTGACGTCAGCGTTATTAATTTAGAGGATTTAATAAAACAAATAAATAAATAAAAACTGATTAATTGAACACAATCGTAGCATATTATATATATTTATTAAAATCAACAAACCTCCGACAAAAATACGTTATCCAGCATGCTATAATTAAAGCATGCAGTGTCCTAAAGAAAACGCTTAAACTGCTTACTTGCACGCGCCTTGGAGCGATGTTAAACTCACCTTTTAATGCCGTTTTACCTGCAGTTGAGCGTTGCTTTGGTCAAAGCTCATCTCTGAATGCCGTTTTACCATGCAGTGGAGTGTTGTTAAACTCACCGCTGAATGCGATTGTACACCATGTGTGTTGTTAAACTCCACGCTGATGAACGCAGACCGCTGATCTTTGCGCAGAGGGCACTTTGATATCAGATTGCGAAGGTTTTTAAACATCAAAAACCATTTGGAGGGCCAGATAAAAATCAACTGGGGTGCTGCCATTTGACTCGCCCTGGCATAGATCATTTTTTGTAGCCTATTCCTATTTATTTGTATTTATTGTAGTCTCGACCCATTCAAGGCAGACAACGGGTTGCGGTGTGCTGACCCAAGACGTCAAATTTGAACGCTGTTGAGTTCTATAGAAGTCTATCGGACTACCCTGCACGTTGAAAAATGACGCCAAAGGTATACCCAATGCGTTAAAAAGTGACGCCAGTGTCCCTTGTCCATGCGTCAGACATTTGACGAGTAGGGAGTGAGACTGTGTTGAACTATGCAGATAAACCTGCTCACACCAAGACAACTAATAGTCAAAAACTTTAATTTGAATGGACAATGCTATGATTATTTTATAGAGATGTTCTAATCTCTTTTCCTCTTCACTGCGAAATAAAGATGGCCACCCAATAAAATTGGTGCTTTAGTTCATGTGATTGGAGTAAAACTGTGAGATGGAGGTGTTCAAGCACAGGCTGTTTGTTTAAGAATAGCAGAACAAGAATCCGTAACCATCAGTGGAAACGAACATTGAGCTGCTCTTGACTTTGGCATTGTTTGATGAACACCATGCGATACATAATTCTCATTAAATAGGACAAATTGAAAACATGTGAATGCTGCTTGGTTTCCTTAATTCCTTTCCTTCATTTGTGGCACGTGTTGTGGCCAGTTCATAGTCACTTCAGATGAGTCTAATTTTTTGGTCAAGAAAGTTCTCAGAGTCAGAAGTTCCAAGTCTTCAGAGATGAACTTTATTGCCGGCAACAAAGTGAGATGTCAGCTCAGCATCCAGCCAAACATCTAACTCGCCCTAGCCAGGGCACAGTTTTTATACATTTTTCTTATTTGTTAAAACACAAAGATCCACCCCAGTTCTTTTCCGTGATCTCATTTACAGGTGCTCGCCTCCCTTTTCTCTTCTTGGAGCCTCGCAGTACCCCAACATTTTCACCAATGTCACTTCACCAATTAAATTGCAGGTGTTGCTTATGTAATAGATAATTCTCTTTGTAAGGGTGGCCGACTACCAACTAGTTTACATTTTTTGACTCATCTTGTCATGGTGGAATTCTGTCAATTGATGGTCAGCCCTTTCTCATTAAGCATCTCCATCCCTTAGCATGAGTAGTGGTCGTTATTCATTTTTCTGATCCCTCACCTTTCTTTCTTTGTCTTTTTAGCTTGTGGGGTCAGGAGTTTCCCAGCACTGCGGCCTTTCCCAAAGTTTCTCTTCAGTGCCTTCAAACCATATATTAATTTTAGACATCCCCTAGCATATTCTTCTCATGAAGACCCTTTATAATTTATGCACCAGTTTGTTAACGGATTAACGCATCAATGATTCTTCATAACATATCAATAACTTTCTCCAACACAGGCAGGTGTCAGAAACAGAAAGTCAAGAAAGTAGTAATTTATGTGATTGCAGTGTTTCTGGCAGAGTATCAACTTTTATTTTTTTGTTAGCCTATCTGCCTTTTCCGCATTGATTTGGACAGACAAAGCATGTGTTGGGTGTGAGCAGGCCTTGAACCCACGCCAGACCCACTGGCTGCCATTCAAATCATTTATAATCTCTGATTCACTGGAAACAGTAAGCTTTGACTCTGGCCTTCAGGACTTCAGTGGAAACACACGCGGTGTTCCAGTGGAACGAGCAGCACTTTCCAAAACCTTCATCCTGTCCGGGGAAAGAGCTGACGATCTCCACTAACCCACCCATAAACCAAAGTGTTCTCTGGTGGAAGTGGCAGAGATTCACTGTTGGGGAGCTTTTTATTTAATTTATTCATTTAATTTTGTTTTTTGTTGTTGTTGCTTTTCATAACCTCCCTTTATACTAAACCTGCCATTGTGTGCTATGAGTACTCTATGAAAAATTGCTTGTAAAGTTACACATATATTTCCTCTAAATTTTTTTTTTTTTTTTTTTTTTTTTCCTGACTTCACGGACCATGTATTTTATGCTGCGTGACTGTTGTCAAGTCAAGTCAAAGTTCCTCTGGAGCTTTGAGGGGAACAGACTCTCATGTGAGGAAGACTTGAAAACGTGTATAACAGGGCGGTTGCAAACATACGGCCCGTGACGATGTCCCATCCAGCCTGGAGGATGATTTGAACAATAACGAAAAATAGAGATGCACCGGCCATAAATCAGAATGGGATGGGACACGTAGAAGACGGGCACAAAGGAGAACACATAGCAGAGCAAATACTATACCAGGCACAGCAAGCTCACTGTTCTCGACATGCAAAATGTAGGAATAAAAATATAAATACTGAATTGGGAGTAGAGATTTATATGAACGTATCTCCGAAGGGAACTGTCTTCAGAACAGTTTTAAAGACACTTTCTTTTCCTCACACCTCCTCGCGGACAGTAGTGTTTCTAAACGCAGCACTGCTTTGTTGCAGTGGAAACCAAGGAAATGCCCTGAGGTTAATCACTGTCAGAGAATGAATTTGTATTGTAGTTCAGTCTATCTACTGTTTTTGTTTTGTTCAGGTGTGTCTTAGAGATAATTATAGCATAATTTCACAAAAACAAAATTCAGATCATTATGTTGTTGCTTTAAATCTTGAAATTATACAATCTAATTTAAATACCAACTACTCATGGCGTGCTGCATGTGTGTTTGCATCTTTGTTTGCATCATGATTAAAATGGAGTGGTTGCTTCTAATTTCAGTTGTTTAAGGCCAGTTTGGTCTGTTATAGGGTTAGCAAATAAACAACTCATAAATTTGGTTTAAAAAAACTAATAATAATAATAATAATAATAATCAGCAACCAGTATCAGATTCAGAAAAAAAAAAAAAATCAGGGCATCCCACAACTACATGTACTTACTATAGTTTTATGATTAGGGTTTGGTTTAGGGTTAGTTGCATGAAAATATACATGATTTATAACTATTGTAACTGTCATAATCGTCTCTATCTGTTTATCCAGTTCCCCTGTCCTGTCATGTGTTCTTTTTGTATTCGGTTCAGTCATGTGATCTTTGTTTTGTTTTACCATCGTCGCCACCTGTGTCTCGTCAATCACCTGTTCCCCACCAATTATTCCTCTTGTGTTCCTCTGTATAAATTCCCTCTGTGTCAGCCCTGTCCTTGTTCGTTGTTAAAGTTACGTCCGCGTTATCCTGAGTGAGTTATTTGTATTCCTACCTGCCTGCGTGTTTAATAAATGTTCTGTAAATCTGATCTTGCCTCCATCCCTGTTCCTGGACCCGGGCGTAACAGTAACTACATGTAACACATGTAACAATGACGCTGTAAAATAAAATGTTACCTAAAACATATACTAAATGCGTAAGTGTAAACATAGCTATTTATTTGAAATTAAGAAAGATAAAACTGAGAAGATCATATTGAACAGCACATCAACAGATAAAAATAAAATCAGGTCAATCAAGAACCTGAAAGCAAACATTTAAGTCATATTTGTGGTGAGACATGAGACACATTTATTACAGAGTGTGCAGAGCAGTGGAATGTGGTTCGGCCTCTCTGTCATTACAGTGAGAAACGTCAAAAATAAATCCTGATGATAATCATCACAAAAGCAATTCCAGCAGCGAATCTTTGGATGATATGAGCCAGACCAAGTTATATGAAATGGGTGTGATGTTTTAAGCTTCAGTGGCTGGGATGATAATTAATGGTAACAAAGGCAAATTGTTTTGTGCTAAAATAGTTTTCCATACCAAGCTTTTGCTGATCACAAACAAACAAACAAAAACATAAAAACAGATTTCCCGCTGTAAATACATTTTCTGGAGAATCAGAAACTCCGTGACAAGCACTTTTCTCTCTGCCATTAATTATTTAAGACATTTTCATCTCCTCAGCTCCTGTGGTATTATGGGATGGTTACTCATTTCAGATGCCATATTGTTTGTCTGTATTATTTGACATACAGCTTTGTCACGCAGTGAAATAGACAGCAATTGTCTAGTTAAAAAACTAAATGTAGTCATAGGACTTAAAGTATGTCTGTTATTTCTAAAAATCATTCTCAATATGAAAGAATAGCAGAGTCAACACAGCTATAACACAGAGAAATGATATCATTGGCACCATTTTCAGAAAGATTTTGTCCAGGAGACGAAAGATAAAAACATTGACAGCCAATCAGAATACATCTGCTGTAACAAGCTCGAGCATTTAAAGAGACAGACAATAATGCTCTTACGAACGTTATTGTCCACTGGTGTGGACACTAATATAGATATTGTGTGACGGGCCTTAACTCTATCATATAACACTTAAAATAAGCTTTGTCCATATTAAAACCTTTCTTTTAGCATTTTTACAGCATTTATTAAACTGTTCATTTATAAATACATTATTGCTCGTTCATGTGTGTTCATAATACTAACACTGCAGAGAAAATAATCAGATTTCTGTTGTTCTAGTTCAGCACATCTGATGTGTCATCTTCAGCAGTGACGCATGCAACTCAAAGTGTTTCAATTTGGAATGTGATCGACAAAATTGATAAGACATACACACACACACACCTGCAGCTCATTACACACACACTATTTAAGCACACCACACACACACTCTACAGTGTGAAGTCTTGATTTGCTATGGTGGTCATTTCCGAGTGTTTCTATTGTGTTTGATCTTGGACCGTTGTTTGATTCTTTGCTGCCCGGCCTGAATGTGCCGGTTTATTGGACTGTGATTATAAGCTGCCTGTCTCAACCTTCTGCCTGATTATCAGACTGTGTATGTTTTGCCTTCTCTACTGCCACTGCTGTGTACCGTTTGACTCAAAAATAAAGCTGCAGATGGATCCTCACTCCACTGACTCCTCGTTACATGAGGAAATATCTCTGCAACTCTCAAATGAAGTCATGCTTTTCAATGTTGGCCATCTGTTGTTGTGGAATGGGAGAAAACAATTTTGCTCAGAACGAACTAATTCATTTTTAAGGCCTGATTTGACAACGTTATTGTTTGATTTATATAGTTAAAAAAAAACATCACTAGAAATGTTACAATTAACTAAATTAATTAGGAAATTCGCTGCAAAAGACTGCAATAAGCGAGCGCAGTAGGTATACACTTATGTCTAGCGTGTGTTTAGAAAAGCAATGTAAAAGTAGCGCATTGGATGGAAAAATGTGTTCTGTGTGAACGGCCCCAAGTGTGTCGAGTTCAGTCAAAATCAATTACAATCTTTACCACGCTAAAGCAGACTCAACTTCTCTCTCTAGCACACATGTACATACAAATCTGTCTTTTTTTATATGTATAGATATTTGTATCTTATTCACATATCTTTATTTTTTTTTTAAATTTCACTATCTGTGTACTTTTGTTTTCTGAGACTAAAACTTGAAGAGTGGTTCAAATAAATATAATTTGAAACGAGTTAAGACAGAAAGTAGTTCTACACAGGGCCGTTGCTAGTGGGGTGACATTTTTAGGGGCCCCGGGTTTAGAGGGTCCCTCGTTCTGGAACGTGTTTTCCTGGGGCGCCCCCAGCAACAAAGTGCATTGGGCTCCGGATAGCCCAGCTGCAACCCAGGGGCCGGTCAAAAAACTACTCAAAATAAAACCACAGATTTCTGTTCTGACAATATCAAGTCAAGCTTTATTGTGTTTGAACAGATGCAAACATCACTGGATGTTGGAGGCATTTTGACAATTTTGGGAGGAAATAGAGTAAATTTACATATAAAATAGCGACGTGTGTCTAGGAAATACATGAGACTGTACAGGAATATAAAATATACATAAAAACGAATAAATAAAGCAGGAAATGTTCACTGGAATTGTAAAATACTGCATTCACAAATATATGAGGCAGTGCAAAATATTGTGTAGATTATGACACTAGAAATGAGAAAATAGTGGCTTTGATTCGCAGTAAATTCACAAACTGATGAAAATGTGTGTAATCTGTTGCATAGTGTAGGTAGTTTTGGATAAAAGAATCTGCCAAATGAATAAAGAGGAAGATCAACATACAGTGCAAAATATTAAAATACAGTGACACTGCAATACAGTGCAGTCAGTGATGAGTTTGTGTTCGGATGAGTCTGGAAAACCTCCTGGAGACAGGAGTGAAAAAACTGTTCTGATGATGATGATGATGATGATGATGATGGTGATGATGAAGATGATGGTGATGATGAAGATGGTGATGATGATGATGATGATGAAGATGGTGATGATGATAATGTTGAAGATGATGGTGATAATGATGATGATGAAGAAGATGATGGTGATAATGATGGTGATGATGATGATGAAGAAGATGATGGTGATGATGATGGTGCTGATGGTGCTGATGATGATGAAGAAGATGATGGTGATGATAATGGTGATGATGATGATGATGGTGCTGATGGTGGTGGTGATGGTGATGTGAGGATGATGATGGTGAAGATGGTGATGTTGATGGTGATGAAGATGGTGATGAAGATGATGTTGATGATGGTAATGATGAAGATGGTGATGATGATGATGGTGATGTTGATGATGGTAATGATGATGAAGATGGTGATGATGATGGTGATGATGGTGATGATGATGATGAAGAAGTTGATTGATGGTAATGATGATGAAGATGGTGGTGATGATGATGGTGATGATGATGATGATGTTGAGATGATGATCGGTGATGGTGGTGAGGATGATGATGATGTTGAGGATGATCGATGATCAGGTCTTCAGCAGATGATGATGATGATGATCAGGTCTTTCTTCAGATGGTAGATGGTGGGTGTGATGATGTGATGATGATGATGATGAGGGTGATGATGATGGTGAATGATGATGATGATCAGGTCCAATCAGATTCGCTGTGATTGGTGTTGTGGTGTTGGATTGTGAAGGTCCATTCTCCTCCAGGACAAATAACTGTAAACAGTAAAGTTGTAGAAATGGTTCTCATGGTGTCGTCAATGTGGAGTAACACTGAGAGGAACTCGTACATGAAGTCAAATCATCTTATCGAGCAGCCATTGTGAAAATCTCTCGTCTCTGGAGTCTTCCTCACTTTTGACATCAGAGTTCAGAATCACATGTCCGTCTGGATCAATCAGACTAGAAAAATCACAAAATAATCAGATTCCAATCATGTCTTTGAATGTATACATTTATTATATTCTTGATCTAATAACTATTCTGTTAATTAAACAGTCTGTAAATGTTATCATGACTGCAGAAAGTCAGATGAATTGGTCTAAATGTGTTATAACAGAACTTTTTAAGAAACAGTAACATCTAAATCAGGGAAAACTAAAATGAAGGATTAAAGTTCTGTAATGAATCAAACACTCACAGTTTGGCTTCAGTCTCTCCATTACTGTTACATCTCTCAGTCTCTGTCCTCTTTTTCTCTGGATGAATTCCTTCTGGTTTGTGTCTCCATTTTTCTCTCTGTCTTGTGATTTCTGAGGCAGTTTTCTGTGATTTTCTTTCTCCGCACCATCTGAATCTGTTCAGTTCACACACAGTTCAGTTGAAGTCAAAGTCACAGTCATTTCAGATTCAGTGAAGTCAAAAATCCTGATCATAGCATCTGTGTAATTATTAGTTGTTAACGTGTGCGTTGAATGTTTGTATCTTGAATGATATTCGTCTCTTATTTCACTGCATCTGCTGTTGGACAAGCTTCTCAGAATTCTGTTTGTGTTCTCTGTTGTTTCTCCCAGTTTAAACATAAAACCAGGAAAAATATAGAGACAAACGATGATTGCGATCGATTACAATATTACAGATCATTAAAAACATTTCTGATTGAAACTGCAGATTAATCCAGGTATTGTTTGCTGATGAAGCTCTTCAGTAATCAAGCTCTAATTGAAATGATTTGTAGTTACGAACAGAGAGAGATGCGGGAAAATCACTTGCTGGAGAGAACTGAACAATGAAGAGGTCATGGAGAAGAAATAAATTTCATCAGTGAGAGTCCTGTGTCTGTCGGGCAGCTGCTGAGAGTCTACAAACACACTCTCTGTGTCACTATGCCTTTTATAGTCCAGAAGACAAACTATAACCAGTTTGGTTTTTCTTCCTTCCTTACTGGTTTGGCTGGTTCAGATAGGCATGGACAAAAAGTGGATCACAACACATTAATCTCAAAACAGGTGTCATGTACCCCATGAATGAAGAAAACTGCTTTTTTTTTCCAGAACCATGCAGAATCTCATGGAAACTTGTTTTTGTTAAGTGTAAATACCAAGTCACCCGTCGACATTGACTCTAGATATTATTAAACCCTATAAAGTCATGTCATTAGAGAAGAATTTCAAGTTAATTCTTATTAGATAATTATTTGAGAATCTGTACATCTTTCAGCATGAACTCATTAATGCTGGAATATGGACTGAAGTCATATTTTGTACGCGTCAGGTAAACAGTTAAATGTCAGTGTTTGTTGTACCATTACTTCAGTTGAACTCTCTATATAAATGTGTACAGTGTTCAGGATCTCTGTGTCCTGGTTTAACGCTCCTGACTGAAGACTGGTTGGGTTCTGTTTGGAGCACAGAGTGATTCTGATGAGTCTCTAGCATTACATGCTTTCATCTCTTTGGACCGCTGACAAACTCAATTAGAATTGTGCTAGACTGAACTTCATAGAGAGGAAAATATTGAGGAAATAGTGTTCAAACATGCATCGGGAGAAACATGTTCATGTGTTTTTCCACCTCTTATCTCCAATCTCCTGCCTTCAAAGTCACTGTCTTTTCCTTTTATTCCTGTTGATTTTATGTGTTTATATCCCATAAAATGTATTGCATTTTATTGTGTTGAACATTTACAGTTACTCACTGTGCCTTAGATTCCACCCATCCTATCTAATCACCTCAGGTTCATCTACAAACACCATTACTGTCATTATTGAATGTCTCATGCTCAGAGAAGTCCTTTGACTTCATAGTCAAGTTGAGCTTTAGTTGTCATACAGTGGATCGAAATGTCGTGTCTCAAGGACACAGATGCTACACATATACAGGCATACAACAAAAACCATACATTGAACTGTCCTACTAGTTAACGGCAAGTTTTTAATATCACATTTGACACACAATGGTAGTTCACAGTGCTTCATGAAAACACATACATAAGAATGAAAAGATGCAAAATGCATTAACAGCTTGAGAAAATACAGTTGCAATCAGTTTATAAAAATAGAAATTATCAATAAAAGTATGAGCATAAAAGTGTATATAAATGTATTAAAAACAGTTTAAGAATGAAAAGAGGTACCATGAATAATATAAGTGCAGTCGTTCAGATGTAGTAACCGTGTTCAGTAGTAAACAGAAGTGATTTGACCCTGATTTGAATGTGACTCTGTGGAGGAAACCGCTGAAAGACTTTCTCTTGATTGTTCTGATCCTGATATCTCAGTGATCGGTTTATTCAGGTGAGTAATTCTAAAGTACTGAGTAACATTAAATCAGTTTATTATGTTTAGGTAGGCCATGATGTCACATTTCCTCTTGTATCGGCCTCATGATGAAGGGATGGATCACCCACTGAAGATATTCCTCTCTCATGTTGATGGAAACATGCTTTATGTAAACTGAATGTCAGATAGTCGTGCTGTTCAGCTTTTTGGCCGCGGCCAACTGACGAGACTAAACAATCCCATTGATTTGATTCACTTTGACTGGAAACAAATACATTTCTGGACATTCCAGGACATTCTTGCAAAAAAACTTAGAAGTGTGTCAAAGAATTTTGTTTCCTTCAGTCTGCCATCCTTGTGTTGAGATCAAACACTGTGTCATGTTTCTCATCAGTTTTGCTCCAGATGGACTCTGTTTCTGTTCAGTGTTTTCATTTCATACGTTCATTGTTGAATATTCAGCATCTCTCTGGGTTTGAGTGCATCAGGGTGAACAATCAAAGTCTGAGGAACTATTTATCATGAAATTACAGAATTCTGGATTTGATGTTTTGTGGACAAACAGCATCTAAAACATCTTCATTCATTTATGCCACAAAAGTCTATAAAGTCCATCACAGAATGTTCCGAACGAGACGAGCTGCACTGGACGTTTTCAATTATTAATTCCTGATGAAGTCAATGAGAAACAGGAGGATGAGCTCAGAGGACTTTTTCATATTTTAAAAACCCGTGTAGATGTGAAATATGAGGATTGTTCAGATAATCCTAACATGGTGACTCCAGTGAGAGAGTAAAGACTCGGAGAGTTTAATTTTAACTTTTAAATAATGTTGGGCAACACACAACATACAAATCACGTGCGTTGCAATTAAAATACAAAAGGGGTGTGTGTGGTGTGTGTGTGTGATGGTGTGTGGTCTCCCAATGAACGCACATATGCTTAAAAGGGAAGGTTGTATCAGGTTCAGTAAGATGGTGGATTTTTAGGACACTAGTCGGTTTTAAAAACGGAAACGTGCATTTAAGGATGGACTTTCCTACACCCTAGCGAATGGTCTATATAAAGTCTTGTTGTTTGTTATGCTATTCAATATACATGTACTATTATTTTTGCCTGTAGTTTCTAATATTATTTATAATATTATTATATTGTTTCTCATATAATCTCTGAAATTGTACAGGCCTGTAAGCATTTGTCAGCATGTTTATTGTAAGAGTTGATGTTTATTAAGCTTCCAGCGATGAAGATGATCATACCTTCACTCGTCTTCAGCCATTGACAAGAGAAAAAGAAACACGCAATCAAGCAGTTTTAAGTTTCATGATATATGTATTTTTTTTGAACAATTTGCAATTAGGTTTATTTTCTTTTCTTTTTTGTTTTTAGTGAAAACTGTTTTTTTAAAAAAAACTAAATCTAGTTCATATTTTATTTACGATTAGATCGTATGTCCAGTAGACTATATTAACACCACTTCATTCAATGAATGCACACGATGGAGAATTTTCTGGAGAAACCACAGCTTTCTAAAGAGAAAACAGACACACACAAATCCATATGAATCAGTGTAACGCTGGGGTTTGACAGGAGACGAAGGCAGTGCGTCAAAACTCAAGTCGACAGTGCGTGCACAAGCACAGACAATAAGCCGAACAAGGGTGAAACAGAACGGGGATTAAAAACACAGATGAAGACTAATCAAGACACACAGTTAAAACTAATCAGGGGACTAATGATGAACAGCTGCTGACTTGAAGAATATATAAACATGACTAGACAGAATAAATACAACATGTGTACGATCAAAGATTTCGGTTTTCAGAGTCACTGTTTGTACTTCATTATCTGATCAGTGAGAGTTTTTCTCCTCATCTTGTGATTGTCTCTGAATCATCAGACTGAATCTCTCGATCATGTCAAACTATGAAATTACAAAAAGGCATTTAGTTCAAGCCTCATTCAGTTGACCTTCGCTGGCAAGTTTGATTGCAAGGCGATATGGACCCAATAATAACGCCAAATCAAAACTAAATGTAGTTCTTTAACCAAATAATAAAATATATATATATACATAAATAAATAAATAAATTGTGTTTCTGACATGATGATGCTCATTCTTCTTCATCAGATTTATCTTCACTGTCTCAAACTAAACCTCAATGTGGATAATGCTTGACAGTTTATTTACACAATGACTTAAATTCACCTTATTTATGCACGTTATATTTCTTTGACGCTCTGTTCATTTAATGGTATTTTATCAACTCAAAATAATAATGTGATTGTGAGTTTTGTTGTGTAATGTCAGAAGTTTTCCTGCAAGAATTCATTGATTCTGTTGAAGGATCGGTGTCTGAATCGGATGATTTCAGATCAAAATGTGGATTTTGTGCGTGACAGAGAAAGAAAACTTGAGACTTTGTCCTGAACAGATGAAAAGTCCAGCTGTGATCGTGACCAGGAAAGTTTTCCTCACAAGCTGGATTATGGTGTGATGTTGACGGATGAGAGAATGTGAAATACTGTAAATATGTGTGATGTATAGAAATATGAAAACATCATCAACAGATGAAAACAGAGTTGTTCTGTAAGAACATCAATCATTCACCATTTCTGTTTATTCTTTCTTATCAAGAGTAAACTGATTTAGAATACACTGTATGCATTTACTGTAAAAATTACAGCTTTTTTAATTTTACAGCCGTGGCTGTTTTTTTTAATCATACAGAATATAGCTGTAAACTGCAATGCATTCTGGGGTTTCACAGGTTTGACTGAAATTTACAGAATTATTGCTATTATTGACCCTTCTGTAATATAAAATTACAGTTATTTACTGTAATTCAGAGAATACAGGGGAAATTCTGTCAATTAAATTACAGTAATCTACTGTAAATTTTACAGTAACTGGATGCAACCTACTGCCGAGTATTATACTGTAACATTTACAGTAATTTTTTAAACAGTGTAGGATGAAAAAGCTTAGTCATAATACTACAAATCAATGGTATAAAATGGAGGGACAGAGTACAAAATTATACAGAGAACATGGGCGCGTCTTGTATCTTTATTCTTACAAATGGAAGTGAGTTATTCATCGATGTGAGCGGATTCATATTTCCAGAATTCATTTTGCTTGCTGTAGTAAATAATGAAATAAGTTATAAAGTGCAGTAAAAGTCCTCAAACTCTATTTTGGTCAGCTACAATTATTACCACTACATTAAAATGAAATATGTGTTTACGATTGGCAGCATAAATTGGCTGTTTTTTGTACAGCTTAAAATCCAGACACATTCATGTTCTTTAGCTGCTCTCTAACTGGTGAGGAGAGGAGTCTCTGAAATACATCCCAATATACAGGATAAACTCCGGGAGAAAAAAGAAGCTGGTTGTGAGGATGTGCTTTGAGTTTCGGAGTTGTATTCTGCTTAATCGTTTTAAAGGCGCCAGTGAGAAACAGACGGAAGTTTGTTGATGATGTGTGAAGATTGAGGATGAGGATGATTGCCGGCTCTGGCTGGATGTCCAACTGATGAAGGTTTTCATTATGTGAGAATCTGAATGAATGTTTTTACAGGATCGTCTGGATCATGAGAGACTAGAAATCACAAATATATTGAAATTTATGGGATGTTGTTGCCAATCAGAAAACGCCATCTGTTTGAAGAGCTTTTCAATTAATCTTTAAGTGCAGAAAAAGTTCACGTAATGATCAAAAACAACTTTTCAACACAGTTTGGGATTATTCCCATCCACACTCCTACATCTCTCATGTCTCTGTCTCTCTTTTCTACTTGTGATCCTCTGGTTTTGTGTCTCCATTTTTCTCTCTGTCTCCATTTTTCTCTCTGTCTTCTTGTTTTCTGTACTGCTCATGTTGATTTCTGAGATTTGTCTGCATGTGTGATTTTCTTTCTTCACTCCATCTGGATCTGTTCTTATTTAAAGCGATATAACATCAATATCACGAGAGCTCAGTGTTATTACAACATTACTCAGAGTTGTGGGAAGTAACAAAAGATACAGGTAATGGATTCATGTTTGATGGATCAAACTGCTTGGCAATTCTGACTTTATATCTCAATAATTGTGACTTTAATATCTCATAATGTTTTGACTTTTATATCACGCAATGTCTGAGAAAAGTCAGAAATAGTGAGATAAAAAACCTACTCAATTACGTTTTTTTTTGGTGTGGGGTTTCACACTTTATTAGCTATTCCAAAGTATTCTGTGAAAGTATTTAGAATTAAGTTACAGAAACTTGTGTAATCTATATGATAATACCACTTTCACATATCACTAGAAAAATGAAGACATACATTATCAAAAGATTATTTTGCCAACAAGGGGGGGGGGTGGGGAGGGAAAAAAAACCTCCCTATAATTGATATAAATTACAATATAAAAAAATTACATCCATATTAATTTTTTTGTGAGTACAAAATATAAGTACTAAAATGACACAGTTAAAGCTTCCCATAAAAGAATCTTCATAATTTCGTAATATGCAATTATATTAAAATATTAAAGTATATTATTATATTGAAACTTATTTTTTCCTGGTATACGTTGTCTGGTGTTGGAGATACAAACATTGAAGAAGATGAGGTTTAAACAGCCTGAGCTTACGTATGATCCAGAGACGTGAACAACCGTCTCTTCTGTAGAATCACTTTGACCTTGCTGGTCAAGGATCAAGAGTCGGTGTTGTAAACATTAACTGAACCAACTTCATCCACGTTCAGGGCTGTCGAATGAATCACAGGAGTTGTATGTGAAGACTTGATAATGCTCAATGTTATTTATGGACAGTGCAGTGCTGACGATTTAATTAAACACAGAAAACAAAAGTTTAAAGAGTTAAATAGGAGGTTAAGTATTATTTTTATATTGTGTAAACAGAAGAAGAAACGGTCACATGAAAAGATGAAGGTGATGAGCTGAAAGGACTGGATACGTGTGAAGTAAGGCTGTTGTTCACACTGTGATTTAAACTCTACTGGTGCTGTCTCTTCTTGAAACCCTGGTGCACAACCAAACAAGCAGACTGAATGATTTATGAAGCAAAACACAGACAACTAAAAACAAGTACTGTTCAATTACTGGAGCTGATTGTTGTTCTGAACAACTTCGGTTCGTCTGTTAAAGTCTCACTGATGAAGCATCAGGTTCACAAATGAGTCTTTATCTACAGGCTGGAGTTGTATTACAGTTCTGTGAATCTGCAGGTGTTGTTATGTAGTGTTTGTTTGTTTCCATTCCATCACTGTTTCACTCCTGTCAAAGCTGTGAACTTTTGGTACTGACAGTCTGTTATTCATTTTCAATCTGTCCAGTGAAAGAAAGATCAGGCTTGTGTGTTTTCAGTGTTTTCCCAATCGCTCATACGTGTTGCCGGGAGCTTTTTGTCTAACTAAAGTTTGTGGGAGAAGATTAATTTCTACAGTGTTTCATCAGCAGATTTCAACACCTGAAGAGATGTGGCACTGTTTCCTCCTCACCGCCGCGCGCTTTGAGGAGTAATTGTAGTAGTCAGATTGAGAGCTGCCTTTAGAAAGTAGAGTGTGTGTGATGATAAAAGGAATGAACTCTATGACCGCCTGTCGACATGTATTTGGATGGAGAAAGAAATGAAAACCTTTTTCAAGCTTTTCTCTGCTTGTTTTGGCTAAAAGATTCCAAAGGGAATCAGGAGTTGTTGAGAACAGTGCCATCATGTGGCGACAAGTCGGAAGGGTTGATTGTGTCGTCTCAGCTAGTTGTTCTGATCAGAAGTCCTCAATTGAATATAACGATCCCATGACTCAGACAAAGATATGAATTATTCTATGACATGTCCAGACATATGGTGTAACGAATCCTTAAACTAATAGACAAAGATTAACCCATGAAAACACCGCCTATGAAATGTATCACGGGTGACATTGAAACACAGGGAATCACATGGTCAACTGGAGCACATGGATAAACAAACAAGGACCAAATCGACATATTGAAACGTTGAAACAACGAACAATGAACACACAATGAAAAACAAAACAAAAAAACTAGACATTACAATATGAATATGTTTACATATTTAATGTACCCATCAATTTTTAAGTTGAATATATGTACTATATTAGCTAACGCTTCTTTTTAAATTGCATATTTAATGATTTCTCTCAATGAGTGATCTGACAGGTTTTGTAATGAAAAGAGTAACGATGAATAATGTGCAGCTGTATTTGTCTGCGTCCATGAAGGCGCCACCGTGTTCTTTGTCACAGGATAATAACATGTTCATTGTCCAATTACAGTGATATTAGTGAAATCTGGATCAAATCAGTCATTAGTGCTTGTTGAATGTGGAGATGTTATTCTCCTGCTGGAACTGTGATTATTAGAAGCACGCACGCAACTGTGAAATCACACTAAAATATTGAGAACAATAAAACCACATATACACTCTTCAGTGAGTCAACATGAGTGTCTCTGCTGATGAGGAACTAGATGAGAGGGAAGATACCACAGTATACTGACTCGAGAAAACACCACCTCCGCCATCCATCAAACCAACAACTATCACATCAGACTGTGTCTGTTTTCAAGTTACAGTTTGCCACCTTCATCATGCTGATCGTGTCTTCTCCTCATGCATACAGACTGGAATCTCTGGATCAGAAAGTCGTGAATCACACTCAGGCGATTCGTTCAAAACCCTCCTTCAATCAAAAGACAGGAATTAGTGGTCGAAATTATAAGCAGTGTTTGGTAGTTGAATCATCGCAGTTTGTTTCCTACTGTTACTGTTTAAAAAGCTGTGTTCGGTCTCAGGATCAGTTTCTCCTGGATCTTTAGTTTCGGTAGTCTCCCTCTCTCTGACCACTCTTCTTTCCCCCCAATGTGTCCTTGATCACCATGTTTCCATTCTCAAGCATCCACATTTACCAGAAGATTACTGGAAAATGCATGCTTGTACTCTCAAAAAAAAAATGATTTTTCCATTTAATAACTAACTTATTTTAGACTTTCAACACCTCATTTGCATCAGGTTTCTGCGTTTTCAAGTCGTGATCGCGTTCATGTTAAATTGACTGGAAACGATTAATTTTTCACTTAACTATTTGATGTTTTCAAATTAAAGATTGTACATCCGTTTATCGAATCAAGTAAACCCAACCAGGACTCAATTCTCCAAACAGGACTTTCCCTTCCCATGCATGAACTGGGAGATGGAAATGTTGAAATAAATGTCATTTCTAGATAATGCAGTTTTTTAAATCAAGAGTAATGTTTACTGTTCGATTGCGGATGTTGCATTAATTAACTGATAACTCAAAGGTGTCTTCTCGATATGTTAAACCATCTTTTGATAGTTTTGGTAGGGGTGAAGTAGACGGGCTGTAAGGGGGGGGGGGGGTAGGTTGTAGGGGGGGGGGGGTGGGCGAGGGGTATGAGGGTAAGGTGTGGAGGGAGGGACTGCTGAATACCATTTAAAAAGGCACATTAACCCTAATAAAGTTGTTACAAAAGCGTTATTTAATTTGTACTGACTTTCTAGATGATTCAGAGTTCAATGAGGTTGAAAGTGAGTTCTAGTGTATGGCTGAGTCAATAACCTAAAGCAACATGTTTAGTGCAGTATTGTTCACGTTCTGAGCACTGAAGAGGAAGGAAAATACCCACTCCGTGGCAGAGATCTGACCTATCTGCTGCAGAAGGTGATGATCTGCAACCAAAGGAATATCCACCAGTTTAAAGAGGGAAATTCAATTGTGCCTGGAAAAACTGTCTGCTTTCTTTGAGTCACAGGAGTTTAAATGTGTGGTAGTTTCGGGTCTAAATCTACACCATTAACAAATGATGAAGAGGAAAACAAACGGCAAATGCTTTAAGCTCTTGATGTGTGTATGAGTGTGGAAAAATCAGTCCATAAACGTTGTTTTCAGTCAAACGGTTTCTTATTTAAGAATGAGTTTAAGATGAACATCTACAGAACTCCAAAAAGAGCCGACACACTTGAAACACAAGATTATCATGAGAACATTTGGTTTAGTCACTGAACCACTGTTTGATCACATAAGACATAAAATGTACTTATAATTGTAGAAATAATTCATTACATTTGGTTTTCTGTATCAGAATTTGTAAACTCTATTCAATAGAATCTGTGTTGTGTCTATAGAAATCTATAGATGTACCAAATGATTCACTGATTCTAACCATTAAAATCAACTGGATTAAATTAAATAGTCAAAATGGTGATTAAATCTGTCCTGACAGACGAGCCGCAGCTGTTCTCAAATCTACTGAACTTTTATCTTTATGACACTATAATACGGTACAGACTGATTCTGTACTCATCCAGAATCTAAAAGTGTGTGATTACATGTTTAGTGTCATATCCACACCTTATTTTGTTCAATGTGTTTTCTGTGAATGTGCGAAACTTTCGATATATTAGCCGCTAGTTAGTCAGGCCGCCGGTTGGTTCTAGACATTTGGAGGCCCTATAGGGCAAAATTTATATTCGGGACGCCCCCTTCCTAACAAGAACACTGGAAACAAATTATTATTTCTTACCTTTATAACATCTGGTATATATATATAATATATATATTATATATTTTTGCGCTCGCTATGTCTATATTAAACTAATGGTAATCTCTTATTTGTTATGTTGGGGATTGCTATCATGTGTGTTTGTTTGTTTTGATTGTTTGATTAGTTTTTTGTAGTAATTTGTTCAGTAAGGGTCCGTACAGTATTCTTAACACTCTCTACAAGAGCTACAGTAAAAATTCAGCAAATGAACATCATTCCCTTTAATCAATTTTCTGGACGGGATTTTCTCCCTCCTATAGATTTATTGCTGTGGCATAAATACCTCAAATATGCGCTTTACACTCTTAAAAATAAAGATTCTTAAAAAGGGAGTTTTTAACAGTGATGCACATAAAAGAACCATTTTTGGTTCTCCGTTAGAGAACCTTTCAGTGAACAGTTCTTAATGGAAACCCGCATTTGTTGTTCTAGAGTCTGTGAAGAACATTTCTAAAAGAAATCTAAACTATGAACTTGCGCCAACAGTGGGAAGAACCTGTTATGGAAAGATTCCATGGATTTTATACAAGGTTCTTCATTGTAATCCACAGATCTTCGCAATAAAGATCATTCTATTCTAAGAGTGTTTTAAGTCTACCACGAATCAACTGACTGGTTGGAAAGAGAACCAGAGTCAACGGAAGCCTACCTACTACAGAAATAGGCCTAGACGCTTGAACGTTACTTCATAAAATTGCACGCTTATTTTTTGCTCATTTTTGTAAATATAACAAACAAAGTAATTTATGTTTCCTGAAAACATGGAAAGAATAAGTGTTATGTCATAGAGAGCCAGTAATGCAGAATTTAAAAGAATTTCAGAGAGTACTTTTTCCATATATTCCAGCATCTTTGACTTTGAACATACGAACTTTTCGCCATTCACTTTCAGTATGTCTAGTCAGCTCCTGTTCAGTCACCTTTCTTCTGGTACGAAATTGTGAGTGTCCTGCACAGTCCCTGGCCTCGCGCGACTTGATTAAAAACTCTATAATAATCCGGCTCTAAATGATTTATCCCAGAACATGACTGAGGCGATGGACAGGAAACACGTTTATTTTTAGAAAACATCACAATCAGTCCATAACCAGATGATGGGACAACTCAGTACACCTTCATGCAGACGAGCTGCACTCGATCTTCAACGTGCCTGTTTTCGCTGCACTCTCGCGAAGAATGTTCGTTTTTTGCAACATCTCATAAATTCCAGTTCAGAAAGTCAGTCCGCTGCAGAAAAATTGCCTTTTTCATTTCTTTTTTATTTCAGAAGGTGGGACAACACTTTTGATTACGGTGACCATAGTTGATTTCTTTACATCCTATATCCAATAGAAAAAGAAGCCTAATACTCTTTGCTACCCCCATGTTAACGGTAAATGGAGCCCCCCCCCCCACCCCCCCATCACAGAGGCCCTAAAACCACTGCCGGCCCCTCGCCTCTAGCTGACCCGAAAAAGGAAAATCAGGAAATCAGAAAAGAGCTTTTATATGCCAGGTATTGTTTTGCACATACTAGGGACATTTGTTCCTAGTTTCGCAGAGCTGCTGCTAAAACTGTAAAATAATGTGGTCAGCAGTGAGCGTTTTAGGTGTCCAGTGCTCTGAGAAACAATTCAATCGCTGTTTGTCGCCTTCGCCAACTACTTCTCTGCCAACGTGTTGTGATAACGATTTTAGTCATTTTCGTGGATTCTGTGTGAACCAAAACACACAACAATGACGACACAGGGGATTGCGTAGAAAGGCTTGGACGATCCGAATTGTCTGGACTGACAGGACAACTTTTGTTGACAAATCAACATTTGAATGGTTTCTTCTGCATAAGTAATAACCAGAAACTAATCCGAGAACGCCCTCCATGCCGAGCAGTTTCACACTGCTCACCAATACAACTCTCCCGACTAACCTCCTGAGTTTTACGGTGAACGCAGAGAAGCGGCATAGCGGAAACCAATCCAAATCTGAAATGTGTACAACAAATAGAATATACATGCTTTTTGGTAGTTCTCTGTTTTGAAATGTACTCCCAGTGCGCCTTGGTGGTAAAATATTGTCTCGATTCTTCCGTAGACATAGTAACGAAGTCTTCCAAGAAGTTTCTAGAAAGCAAAGCAATATTGCAGTCGCCAATAAAGAGGTGTGCCGGCCCCCAGAACCTCCATTCAAAGATACCTCCTCTGTATGTAAATGAAGTGCCCACTCACTTCTACACAGGTACTGCCAACTAACTCACGTATTCAACCTGATTTGCCCAGATTTGTGACCCCCTGAACCGGAGACCAGACCTAATTACAATTGCAGACAGATTGCCACAACCACTCATCACCATTATGGTCTTATTGAACTTATCTGAGGGTCATTTAGAGAAGAAACTAAGGCATGCAAGAGGTTCTGCTGGAGTCTGTAGGCCAGATGATTCCTCCCACACAATCACTGGTGTGTAGTCCATTTCACCTGCCAGGTAAATGCTTTCCTATGTTCTTCGCGCTATTATTGATTGCGTATGTATGGATTTCTATCGCTTGTGAATTGGATTTGAACTTATTGTGATCTCAATACCTGGGTTAAGATATAATCTTGTGAGTTACGTTTTGAATCGTATTTCTGATTGACTCTTGAAATCATTAAGAGACCTAGTAGTAGTGTACGTTAATCATCCACAAGGTTCCTATAATCTGTACGCTCAGGTTAGTAAACGGGACCAAAAACTTGGAGCTCCGACCAACATGCATTGGCATGCAGTACACGTTGTATCTCTAGGCTAGAAGAGACTAGATATGGGTTTTTTCGCCGTCTCCAGGAACAACAGAACGGGTTGTCAGACCAATCTGAATTCTGGGTCAGCCTCAACTCTTCTGGTTATTGTTAGATATTATTCCTAACTAAGTGTACGTGGGAGAAACTACGGTCAAGTTTTTATTGGATTGATGTGAAGTTATCCATCAGACAGAGTTACGGATTGGCTCAACTTTGTTCGTAAGGATAAAGGTCATGACCTCTGGCTAGAGATATATGTAGTTACTCTAATTAAGTGTTTAACAGACACTATTGGGGATCCGCTGAATGTCACTCTCATATTTTTAGAGAAATATGCAGAAGCATGGTGCGGTAGCGTCTAAATAGTGATCAGTCAATTTGCCCTGCTTGTCCTAGATGACACCCCAAGAACTGACGAGTTTTGTGATTAGAGATTGTATTCCGATCGGTAGGTTCACGAGACTCAAAGGGTTCATAGGAATCCGAGTAACGAATATGAGTAATAAAGGGTTTTAAAAGTGGAATAATTCAACACTTTTTTATTCAAGAATTTATAGCTAAGTCAAATATGATTTAAACCCATATTTTCATATATTGGAGTCAGATGAACACATATCGAGGTAATGTAATAGTTAAGAAATATATGTTAATATCAGTTGATATCGTGTTGTATAAAGGAAGACAGCAACACGCAGATACCTTCAACCCGCCACATTGGAAACCGTCATTTGGGACCAGTGGGCGGGCCTTACAGGGATTCTATTTTTTGATAACGCGTTGTTCAATCTGTAATCAAAAGTACCCGCAGACTAATCATACTGTACCCTGGAGTGAGAAATTCAGACATCAGAATGTGTGATCGATGAACAAACCGCAAGACGTGTATTCACATGTTTCTGAATGAGGGAAAAGTGTCTTGTGGAGACTTTGCAAATGTGCATCATAAACATATGAAATAATCGACGTAATTATTAGTGACTGAGAGCCGTTCTGTCATGATCACACAGTAAACAGATGCTATAAATTAAAGAACTGTCCTAATTCAGAAATAGTCAAATACATAGTCAATCACACATTTCTTTGCCAGAAAAAAGTGGAAGAAACTGTAAAAAAGTCCCTAATCCAGCCTTGATGACACTCTCCGACCCTGTTCATCCTCCTCTTACCCTCTGATATTGTTTGATCGTGATTCCGTTCTTGAACTCGATATTTCATAACAAGTTGGTATTTGGATTCATGTAGTGAATCACAGTGTGATCAAGTTTGAGTGTGGGGTTTTTTTGTGTGTCGAATGGATGATTATTTCACGAGCTTGTGTTTTACTGTTCTTACAACACGAGAAGCTTTCGCAGTGTGTTCATGACTTTCCAGAAAGAGTAGGTGTGTCTGTGTCGGGTGTGAGAATGAAGTGTTTTTCTCTTACAGACGGCAGTGAAGCTTGAGCGTTGAGTATCTCAGATTTTAATATTGATAAAAAAAAACACAAACCTACTGTTACATCTATGATTTTTATGCATTATTGTCACTTAAAACTGATATAAATAGAATTTTAGATTTAGTTTTAAAAAAAACAATAGGAAAAAATATCATCTTACACAAATTAAAATGCATATTGTTCTCTGAGGAAAATTTAAGATCATCTTATTTCAAATCATGATCTGAAAAAAGTGTTGACAGAAAACGGCAACATTCTGTTCCAGAAAATTTAAAACATTATTTAAAAAAAAACATAAGTTTTTAATAGGAAAACTGCATAATGAGGACTCGTTGTAATACATTAATGATCGCGCAGATGAAAAGAACACTATTATAATGTACTTAAATTATATTCCAAAAAGATATTGAACACGAATAAAGTGATTCTGTAACTGTAAATTCTGACTGAACTTCAGGTGGTTTCATGATCGTCCACATTGCTTCATAAGTAAGATTTTATTTATTTAATATGATAGAACCTTCTTATCAGATCTTTATATGTGTTTTATAACTTAAATGTGTTTGTAAATGGGTTTTTTTTTGGATAGTGGCACAACCTCAACAACAGGGAAAGTCCGCAACGGTCATTTCTTCTCTCATTAACCATCACATCCTCATGTTCTGCTCATTCTTTTCTCAGTTTGAACACATCTGTGAAGAATGAGGAGGGTTCAAGCGAGTGATATCTGTATGTTTCATCAAATGGGTTGGATGAGAACACTGATCCCCACAAACCTCATCAACTTCTAAATTAGAACCATTCAAATTTCATTAGAATAAGATTAATTGACTCAACGAGGGACCACATATACAAATAGTAATTTCACATAACGATCGTTCCTCATGCAGAGCCCTGATGAAACAAAGCTGGAGTTCAGTGTCAATCCAGCTCTATCCTCCAACAGAACGGCCATTCTGCCACAACCCAACAGAAGATCTGAAACCGCGATCATGTTCAGAACCTAAACGCTGATCGGGGGATCGCTATGTTTGAAGGGAATCCTGTAGACAACGTGAATGTGACAGTAATCACAGACGGGAGAAACATCCCAGACTAACCACAACCAACACTATACGAGGAAACAGAAAGAAACTCAGGGCTTCAATACAAGGAAACCCTGTGAGCAAATGAGACTAATTAATCCCACACAGCTGATGATTATTTTAAAACGAGTGGCGGGAAAAAGCAAACAAATAGCAACATGTTGAAAAACATCCAAGAGAAACACGTAACAAATGAGAATCACAACTTACTGCTCACAAGCCTAGATCAGCAACCGAGAAAAACCTTTGTCCTCTGACTCAATCTGTGCTGTTGCTAGAAAAATAAAGCTGACTTTCCCAAAGCAGATTTACAGTAATAAAATAATGACTTAGTGCCGTAAACAGATATTTTCATTCTGTAGCAGCAGATCTGAAGGACAGTTCAACTGACCATCTGAAGTCAGTTTCAGTTGATTCACATGTCCAGAGAATCAATGGATATAAAGTGTGTGGGATCGAACCAGAGAACTCAATGATGATGATGAAGATATGATGGACGTCAGTGGATGTTGTGTGTTCTTGAGATGATATGATGAAGGGAACGTCAGGATGTTGTGTGTTCTTGAATCATGATGAAGATTGATGATGATGGACGTCAGTGATAGTTGATGTTCTTGAGATGAAATGATGATGATGATGATGGATGTCAGTGATGTTTGTGTTCTTGAGATGATGAAGATGATGGATGATGGGACGTCAGTGATGTGTGTTCTTGAGATCATGATAGAAGATGATGATGATGACGTCATGTGTGTGTTTCTTGAGATTAAGAGATGAATGATATGATGAATGGACTCAGTGACTGTTTGTTCTTGAGATCAAGATGAAGTTTTATAGATGAGAGAATCTCCTCAGTTTTGACATCAGAATCAATCTTACAGGATCTTCTGATCAAGAGGAGAACTAGAAATCTCAAATATAAGTATATATCCAGATGATCTTCATTGTTTTGGGTGTTTTTATGTTCTCAATCTAGAACACATTCCGTCATTTAAACACAATCACATCTGTGAAACTTTCATAAGTGTATAAGATTCAGACTGCATAAAGACGGATGAATCCGGTGAGCTTCCCATGACATTAAGTGAAGATAATAACAGTAAATCTATAGTTTTTCACATAGTAATCAAACACTCACAGTTCGGCTCAGTCCCTCCACACTGCTAAGTTTCTAAATCTCTCTTCTCTTTTTCTCTTGTGATATCTCTGGTTTGTGTCTCCATTTTTTCTCTCGTTTCTCCATTTTTCTCTCTTTTCTCCATTTTTTCTCTCCTTTCTTCTCTCCATTTTTCTCTGCGTCTTCCTTGTTGATTTCTGAGCTCCTTCAGTTTTCTGTGATTTCTAACTACAAGTCTGTGTGATTGAACAATTTCATGATGAAGTCAGATTAATGTATCAGAACATGAAGATGTTCAGGCTGAAAAAATGAAATATGCCATTTGCTTCTTCATAAATCACTCTAATCAAGATACTCAATGAAAATATACAGTGAAACAAATACAAAATTATGTCAAGCACGCCTGTTTTGGGGCGAGTAATCATTTCAAACACACGGGTCCAGTTTTGGGAGCTTGTTTAATATCAGTTGATAAAGAGTGGTACAAGCAGTCCCAATATTCCTGCTGCCTGTCGGTCCATGTTTCATGCCAAAACAAGCAGAAGATCAATCTCTTTCTGCTCTTCTCCGAATACGAAGTCAGAATTAATTGAGATTATAAATTCACAATTGAAAGAAAAAAAGTCCAGTATTGCAAAGTTTAAATCATCCCAATTCCTGACTTTATAACTTGTCAATTGTGAGTTTAAAATCCTCCGCATTGTGGAGAAAAAAAAAAAAAAAAGAAAGGTTCAGAATTGTGAAACACAAACTCACAAATTGTGAGGTGAAAAACAAATTAGTGAGAAAAAGTCACAGTGAACGAGTAGGAATTATAAAATGACTCCTCAAAACATGAAAACAGTGGAAAACAATGAAACTGAACATCGTCCTTTTTTCCAGACGGTCAGAGTCAGAGAATCCACCAATCGCTGTTTAAATGACATTAAAAACTCAAAAGTAATCACTTTTGGTAATTCTAAAGACAACAACTTTTCAGATGGAACACTGGAATCTTGATTACCACCCAGTTTCAAATCAAACACAGTCCACTCACATTCTGTATTTTAAATACGAAACTAAGTTACTTTGTATTTCGTTACTTCTTCCTGGACCCTGGGGTGTAGGGACCACCGTCAGCCCAATGGTTGGGAATCCGACGGCCTGGGCGAAGTTGTAAATGCGTGTGTGTCTTTTCAGCGCCCACACTTGGAAGTTCACATAATTTAGTTAAAATTATTCCTTTAGCTGCTCCGCTTAATCTGACTCCAATTGTAAACGATCTCTAATTTGGTAATGTTTCTGATGTAAGAATTAATATTCTGATCGTGCGATTTAAATATGAATTAAATTTAGATCTTTTGATTCTTTAATTTCTCTTAATTTCAACTTATCCTTTTCATCAGGGTGCCCTCGCCGCACAAAAGAACATCTAGACACGCACTATGTTTCTTACCGATCGCAACCCTCCATTCGTTTAGAAATAGTCAGGAAGGATTTATAAGCATTTTACCTAATAGCGCAAATTGTGGAATCGGCACCTGCTTATTCCACACAAAGCACCGTTTGTTTAGCCACGATACTAATAACATGCTAAGTCCATGGTAGACAGAAATCCAAAATCTTAATAACCGCGCCGCATTGCTTCGTTATTAAGATTTCAGTATGATCATACCCTAATCCAGTCTTGGCGGAAGCGAGAAAACCACGTGATCTACTGTGAAAATGATTTCCATAAGAATTCAAAATAAAACTAAGATAACATTTATTATTTTTCAGGTAAAAATGGTATCTAATGCCAATTACATAATTAACACACATTATAAACCAATTCAAATATAAATAAAATACATAACATCAGTCACTCAAGATTTGTCTAAGAGTAATTTAAAAGTTATGTCAAAAGTTATGCTCTTCCTGGCTGGTCTGCCGTCAAGTGCATATTCAAACCTCTTCAAATGATCCAGAACGTGCCTGCTTCGTCCTTGTCTTCAACGAGCCGTAAAGAGAGGTCCCAACACGTCACCTTCCCCTCTTTCCATCTCTCTGCACTGCGGCTACCCCTCGCTGCTCGGCATCAAGTTCAAAGCGCTGATTGGCTTACAGATCTCAACCACAAGGCTCTGGCTCCTCCTCCACACACTGATACTACAACACTACATCTCCACCAGAAGACTGTGATCACTGAAGGAGCGGAAGGCTTGTGGTACAAGGTCACAAAGAGGCACAAAAGTCGTCTCCTCTCAGAACATTCTCCTTCACTGCTCCCTGCTGGTGGAATGATCTCCCTACTTTCATCAGGAACGCAGAATCCCCCTGGCAATATTCAAAGAGACAGCTGAAAACTCATCTCTTCCTTGAACACTTGATCCCCTCATAAAAAAAAAAAAAACAACCCTTTTCCTTCCCTTTTCCCTTCCTACTCTTAATGCTTATGGTACTGAGCAACTGTATTAAACTTGGGTTATTGTGAGCACTTCCTGTGTTATTTTGACCAATTCATGAAAGAATCGCTTGTTTGTTTTCCTCACTTGTAAGAGTCGCTTTGGAATTTGAGATAATAAAAAGCGTCGGCCCCCTAAATGAGCTAAATGTAAATGTAAATGTAAATGTTTAAAAAAATGTAAATGCATTCACACAGAGATGGTGGATGAAAGTCTTAAAGACATTCACCACCTCCATGTGGGGGTTCTGAGCTACAGAATGTCCCGTCTTGCTGCTTTGTCTTTTCCCCTAAATACCCAGACCAGAACAAAAGAGTTTGTAAATATTATTTATTGTTCCCCCACACCTGGCTTTGAGGGTCGAGAGGGAGGGGGTTTTCTTGAAGAGAACAGAATTCTCCTAAGTTTTCAAACTTTCTCATAATACTAGTGACTGCTGTGAATACTGAGACCATTTTTTACCGATCGCCATCTGAGACATTTAAAATGGATACTAACCATGAAATTGGAAAATAATAGATTCACAAGATACATCATACATAGTGCATATATATTCTTGGGAGAACTTCAGTGATTTGAATCAGGGGGGAAGAGGTAAGAAAGATGGGTGAGAGGGGGAGAGAGGGGTGCGACGAAGGGAGAGGGAGAGAGGGGGGGCTGGTCACTGGGGTCACATAGCCGAGGGTGGACAATTTGGACAGGCGTTGTATTGTCCTTTTCCTTTGAAGTCTTCTCTCCAGATGAGTTTTATTGCTTTATTGCAGGATGCCTGATCTCAGCTTTATCTTAGCAGGAAAATCAAATCTTACAGCTGAATATTGTTTTATATCTTTAATGGTAAACATTAATCTGTATTTTAATTTTTAGATTGAAGACTACAGAAATTATTCAAATTAAGTATTCAAATTTGAATATTTCTTATCTGAGTAGAAACCTGCGTAACCTGAGAAACTTTCATAGCTCTCTTCATGGCATTTTATTTGTGCTGTAGTTATTTGTATCCTCATGACGATCTAGATTGATAATTTCGATGAGTTATTCTGTCGTCAGAGACAGCAGCTCCCCCCACCCCCCACCTCCCCAGAACTTCATAGCATCTCTTTCTTGGCATTTATTTGTGCTGTAGTTATTTGTGTTCTCTTGACGATCTAGAGTGATTAATGTCGAATTGAGTTTATTCTGTCGGTCAGTAGACCTGCAGGCTCCCCTGGAAAAGGATGGAAAACACCCTTCATAAATGCTGCACCTGAAATCACCAATAAAACATTGTTCCGTATATTTTTCTCTATATTATCATAGAAATCATGATCACAAATATCTTGATATAATTTTGAGGCTGTAATCACCCCCCCCCCCCCCCTCCCCCCCCACTCACTCTGGTACTGTGATCCTCTTCTCATTCATTCAGTCCTTCCACACAACAAACAGCCATTTCAGCTCAACAGCACAGAACGCTCTGATGCTCTGTGACTCATCTGACTCCTCAAATCCTGAAGGGAGAGGAGTAGCAACACCACAGTCTGTTCAGTTACATTTACATTTAGTCATTTAGCAGATGCTTTATCCAAAGCGACTTACAAGTGAGGAAAACAAACAAGCGATTCTTCATAATGGCAAATAACACAATAACCCGGAAGTGCTCACAATACAAGTTTCATACATTGCTCAGTACCATAAGCTAGAGTAGGAAGGGAAAAGGAAGGAAAGGGTTTGTTTTTGTTTTTGTTTTTTTTTAATGAGGGGATCAAGTGTTCACGGAAGAGATGAGTTTTCAGCTGTCTCTTGAATATTGCCAGGGATTCTGTGTTCCTGATGAAAGTAGGGAGATCATTCCACCAGCAGGGAGCAGAGAACGAGAAGGATCTGGAGAGTGATTTTGTGCCTCTCTGTGAAGGTACCACAAGCCTTCGCTCCTTCAGCTCGGTGATCACAGTCTTCTGGTGGAGATGTAGTGTTGTAGCAGTGTGTGGAGGAGGAGCAGAGCCTGTGGTGGATCTGTAAGCATCAGCGCTTTGAACTTGATGCGAGCAGCGAGGGGTAGCCAGTGCAGAGAGATGAAGAGGGGCGGGGTTGAGAGTGACGTGGACTCTCTTAGGCTCGTTGAGGACAAGACGAGCAGCAGCGTTCTGGATCATTTGAAGAGGATTGATTGCACTTGACGGCAGTCCAGCCAGAAGACTTTGCAGTAATCAAGCCTTGAAATGACCAGGGCCTGGACAAGCAGTTGTGTTGCTCAGTCAGGAAGCGACGGATTTTCCTGATGTTGTCTTTGAGATGTGGTCTCTGAAGGTCAGTTGGTCATCGAAGATAACTCCAAGATTTCTGGCCGACTTTGATGGGAAGTTCATATGATGCTCCTCTCATGATGAACTTAAGGCATTTAGTGTTTCAACACACGGAAAAGCTTCCCGTTATCAGAATATATAAAGAGCAAATCACGTGTGACTGAATAGAGTGTGTGCCGTGAATATGAATATCTGAATGTGTCTAGGGACACGAACACTGTCACTAGAGAAACTTTAACAGCCTTCCAGAGAGTTTTCTGTGGAGCATTCGCTCATCTGTCCGTTCAGTGTTGTGTCGCTCCTCAGTTCTTTCACCAAACCCAATGAAACATCTTATTGGTTCAGCGTTTGAAACGCCTCAGAATACACCGTACAAAATATATTCAATATATATATTGCAATATATATCGAAATACATAAATGAAAATAAATGTGTACAAATATTCACAGGTTACAAATCAAAGAAAGTTCCAGTTTCAGGAATAAAACAGTTCATTATAAAACATGTTTCCACATTAATGATGTAAAAGCTGTAAAAGCATTAATGAAGTTGTGCTGCCATAATTTACAAGCTCTCAGAACCATGAGCCTTTTTTGTTTCAAATTATGAAAAACTAAATCCCAAAGCTCAGATTGTTGTTCGTAAGACTTGATTCTCCTGCGAGACAAAAGCTGAGATCAATATCCTGCGATAAAACTCATCCAGAGAGAAGATCTCACAGAAACAAGTCAAACGCCTTGCTCGAACTCTCCTCTCTCATCTGCAAAACCAGCTGCAATAAATATTTACATCCTTTTTGTTCTGGTCTGGATATTTAAGGGGAAAATCCAGAGCAGTGATTGGAGACATTCTGCAGTCAGAACGTCATTCAGTGACTTAAAAACACTCTCACTCCTCTGTGTCATTTCTTACTCTTAGAGTCATCTTTGAGTAACTGATACTCTTCTAATTGTCTAATAGTGTAATTGGCTTCAACACATCTATTTAATGTTTTATTTGATTCATTCTGGACTCTTCTGAAATCATCTTGACCAGTAGATTCTGGAGCGATCACAGATCTGTGTCAGGATAGTCACACTGATCATGAATGTGGAGCAGAAACATCATCTGAAGATCTTCTGATTTCTTTAGCAAGTTGTATGGAAGTGACTTAATAAATGACACAATAAAAAACCAAATGACCCCACAACGTAAGTAAAACCAGTAAATCTTGACATTGTGGGGACATTTTGTTGGTCCCCATGAGGAAACAAGCTTATAAATCATACAGAAATTATCTTTTTTGAAAATCTAAACTAGCAGAATGTTTTCAGTGAGGGTTAAGTTTAGGGGTGGGGTGGGGGGTGGGGGGGCAGAATGTACAGTTTGTACAGTAGAAAAACCATTACACCAATGGAATGACCTCACAAAATACATAAACACAACATATATGTGTGTGTGTGTGTGGGTTATTCCCTACATTACAGGGACCAAAATGTCCCCACAGTTACAGTAATACTAGTAAATTTTGATCTTGTGGGGACATTTTTTTTGGTCCCCATGAGGAAACAAGCTTATAAATCATACAGAATTATCTTTTTTGAACATCTAAAATAGCAGAACATGGTGATGGGTAGGTTTAGGGGTGGGGGGGACAGAATGTACAGTTTGTACAGTAGAAAAACCATTACGCCTATGGAAATGACCCCATAAAACACATAACACAACATGTATGTGTGTGTGTGTGTGAGTGTGTGTGTGAGAGAGAGACATCAGGTCCTCAATGAACGAGTAAATGACCCAGAATAATCAAACATCTAAATTAATACATAAGCAATAATTATGATTAATTCCTAATTAGAAACACGATGTAAATGTAATAATCATTAGAACTGGAGTCAGATTAAGAGCGCAGCTGAAGTACAAGTGAAAACTAGATTGTGAAAATGAAGAAGCGCTGAAGAGACAAACACACATTCCACCTTCACCCAGACCTCAGCTTCTGTCACGGTCGTCCTTACATGCTGTTATTGCTATTATTATCATAATAATATATTGTTATTACTCTCTCTGCTGTGTTTCCTCTGGTCAGACATTTAAAGTGCATTTTTGACATTTCAGTTTCTGTAACTTCAGTAATAAATAAATGAATTAATGAATAAAAACTTCACAAAATAAATAAAAAAGTGTTTTAATTACCTTGTGATGAGCAGAAAAGAGGAAACATCGACGCTGATCTGAGATCTGTTGATGTTCAGTTTGAGGTTTTAGAAAAGTTTTCAGAATAAAGAGTCGTGACTGTGTGTGTTTTAAACTCTCACCACACACACTGTGACTGCAACATACAGGAAATGATGAGAAAAAAACCTCTAGTGAGTTGATCCAGCCTTGACGACACTCTCAGACCCTTCTCCTCTTCTTCCTCCTCTTCTTCCTCTGATATTGTTGATATATGATCGTTCTGAACTCATATTTCATACAGTTGGTTTGATTCATTAGAATCAAGTGTGATCAAGTTTGATGTGTTGTGTGTGATGATGATATTTCACAGCTTGTGTTTTCTGTTCTACAACACGAGAGCTTCAGTGTGTTCATGTGTTTCAGAGACAGAGGGTGTGTTCACAGGTCTGAAAAACAATGCCTGAGAGCGTATATGAGAACGAAGCAGGAAGTTGTTTAAGGAAGTGTGTTTTCTGTTATTTCTGTGTAGGAAGTTTCTGCTGTGAGTTATGTAGGAGTAAAACAGAACGAATGAGGCGTCAAGAAAATGAGTTCAGAAAGAGTTTGTAATGCACAGAGAAACATCTGATCATTTTATATTCATAAATGTGTGTCTGCAGCTCCAGGATGAGCTTTATCAACTTGGTTTTTATTGAACTGTTGTTACAGTAAATGTTTCACAGAAATGAAAAACCTGATTTAGAGAAAGAACCACAGATGGGGAAAAACAAACACTTAAAAACGATACAAACATCTGCTTGTGTGTGAAGAAGCTCAGGTGAGGAGAGTCTTCAGGTTCAGGCGTCCATCATTTATTCAGGTGTTCCTGATCTCAGCTCATGTACGATCATCTCTGTGGATCAGCAGAGACTGTAACTGAAGAAACGTCTCTCTGTATATGACTGAATCTGTACGGTTCCTCTCTCTTATACTAGAACTTACAGAAAGTTACAGAAGAAACTGTCTATAGAATCGATATCTATAGAAATCTATAGATGTACCAAATGATTCATTTATTGACTACTAGAATCAACTGTATTTGTAGTATTATAAGTTTGATAGTGAGATCTTTATGAAAGACAGTCACTGTGAATGAACCGTTTATGGATGAAACTCTTATTCTGTGTGGAGAAAAGATTCTCTGAGATGTTGTGTGTTGTACTGACAGCTGAAAAAAATATGATGATGTTAGAAAAAAATGCACTTTTGATGATCTGTTGTGATATTAGTGGGGGTGGCACGGTACATGAAAAACCGTTCGGTTCGCTTGTCCCGGTTCGGTTCGTGTGTGAGTCGCACGGTTCGACGCATGCGCACTGTAGCCCCGTATTCAGACAATTTCGCGCGAACATAAATATAGACAGTAAAAGTGGAGTAAAGCGCCGTACAGGAATATAAAATATACATAAAAACTAATAAATAAAGACGGAAATGTTCACTGGAATTGTAAAATACTGCATTCACAAATATATGAGGCAGTGCAAAATATTGTGTAGATTATGACACTAGAAATGAGAAAATAGTGGCTTTGATTCGCAGTAAATTCACAAACTGATGAAAATGTGTGTAATCTGTTGCATTAAATACAGTGTAAGTAGTTTTGGATAAAAGCATCTGCCAAATGAATAAAGAGGTCTCTGTATTTCTTGTTGTCATGTGGTTGTGTGAGAGTGAGGTAGCGTGTCAAGAGCGGATGTTTTGAATTAACCCGAGCTGGTGTTCGTCACAGTTCTGTGGTTTAAGTGCAGGAGAGCTGTGGTGCGAAAGACACAAGTTTCTTCACACACAGAGACTCAGAGGAAGTGAGAAAATTTCCCATGCTGTGTGTAAAGTCACACTGAACAGGCGTTGAGACACATAAACTGCTGTGGATATAAACAGAGTCAGGGGCGGTTCACTTATCGCGTCTTTTGCGCGCGCATAGTCATATTCATTATTTTGTGCAGCGCGCTCGTTTTTTCCAGGCGCGCCTGTGGCGAGATGAAAACATCTCAACTTTTCAGAAAGCCGCAAGGCAAGCCGTTTTGGAATATGGACTAAGAATAAATATGTCATCTTAAAAGAGATACATAAAATGGTCTCTTCATTTTAAATGTACAACAATATATTTAATTGTGTCTGGAAACTTGACAAATATGTTTTATTGTGTAAAGTGAAAAGTAAAAAAACATGTAGCTAATGATCTGTGAGATCACATTTCTATGTGCACTAATAATATGAAACGACTGTCAGTGCACTGCAGTTACACAAATGAACACCATCTATCCATTTATTTCCAGTAAATCTGACAGAAAAAACATCAGGCTTCAGATTCATTATCGAGTGGCTCCCTCTAGTGGACAACATTCACATCACAGTTGAAATGACTGATATAGAATTTTATTTTAGCCTGACTATTAGCATCATAAATTCCTTGAACTACTCATGTTTGTTGATTCTTGTTCACCATATTTACAAATTTTTGAGAAGTTTGAACTTTGTGCGCACAAATATAATATAGGTTACACCTGTTGCTCATTATGGGCCATAAAAAGCAACAAGATAAATTTGTGCTGAACTCACAATAATAATAATAATAATAATAATGGTGTATTTTGATTTTGGTGAGCTCCTGGGATGGCTACAGTCAGACATGCTCATTCTGGAAATGCTGAATGCAATTTTTATTGATATTGCCATTAGAAAAAAAGTGTTCATTCTCAGGATAGGAATTCTTGATATCAACAATTACATTTTCACTGGTTAAAATATTAATTCTTGACATCAGGAATTAGATTTCCACTAGTAACAATGGTAATTTTTGATATCAAGAAATGTATTTTCACTAGTGAAATCTCGCCATAGACTTCCATTCAAATTCAATCGTTGATATGAAGAATTCATTTCTTACTAGTTGAAATTCCAGTTTCACATTTCAGGAATACAATTCTTACTAGTAAAAATGCACATTTCTGATCTCAAGAATTCAGTTGTCACTAGTTGAAATGTTAATTCTTTAGATCTGTAAATGTATCTCAACATGTTACAATTGTTATTTCTGATATCTAAAAATGTGTTCTTGATATCAATATCATTTCTGATATCTAAAACGGCTTTCTTACTAATAACAACCACATTCATGATCTCAGAAATGAACATTGTCACTAGTGACAATTCAGTTATTGATATCAAGAATAGACATTTGCACTAGTAACAATGTAACTGTTGATATCAGAAATGTGCGTAAATACTGAGGACCATGTGATATTTCAGTTTTTCTTTTTTAATAAATCTGCAAAAATGTCAAGAATTGTGTGTTTTTCTGTCAATATGGGGTGCTGTGTGGACATTAATGAGGAAAAAATGAGCTTAAATGATTTTGCAATATAACAAAGAGTGAAACATTTAAGAGGGTCTGAACACTTTCCGTAGCCACTGTAGATGTGTGCGAGAGAAAGTGTTTCTGAGAGCTTTATGTGTGTAATATATGCCTTATATTTATAAGCTCTATTGTAAGAAAGGGCTGTGCACGCGCAAGTGAGGGGATTTCAGGTGTACGAGCACATCGACGCTTCGCCTCCACTAGAACTACCGGGGATTTCCCGCTTTCTTGTGTCTCTCATTGAAAATGAAGAAACTTGTGCTTCGCGCGTCTGTGAACTGTCTTTATGTCTTTATGTCGAAGTAGTTTATACTGCCGACCCAATTTATCCGCCCACCGGGAATTCTCCTCAATCTTCCAGAAGATTTTCTTACAGCATATGCAGTTAGTGGTTGCGTGTTTTCGCTTTTTTTTAATATACAGGGAGTGCAGAATTATTAGGCAAGTTGTATTTTTGAGGATTAATTTTATTATTGAACAACAACCATGTTCTCAATGAACACAAAAAACTCATTAATATCAAAGCTGAATATTTTTGGAAGTTTTAGTTTTTAGCTATTTTAGGGGGATATCTGTGTGTGCAGGTGACTATTACTGTGCATAATTATTAGGCACCTTAACAAAAAACAAATTTATACCCATTTCAATGATTTATTTTTACCAGTGAAACCAATATAACATCTCAACATTCACAAATATACATTTCTGACATTCAAAAACCAAACAAAAACAAATCAGTGACCAGTATAGCCACCTTTCTTTGCAAAAGCCTGCCATCCATGGATTCTGTCAGTGTTTTGATCTGTTCACCATCAACCACAGCCTCCCAGACACTGTTCAGAGAGGTGTACTGTTTTCCCTCCTTGATGATGGACCACAGGTTCTCAATGGGGTTCAGATCAGGTGAACAAGGAGGCCATATCATTAGATTTTCTTCTTTTATACCCTTTCTTGCCAGCCACGCTGTGGAGTACTTGGACGCGTGTGATGGAGCATTGTCCTGCATGAAAATCATGTTTTTCTTGAAGGATGTAGACTTCTTCCTGTACCACTGCTTGAAGAAGGTGTCTTCCAGAAACTGGCAGTAGGACTGGGAGTTGAGCTTGACTCCATCCTCAACCTGAAAAGGCCCCACAAGCTCATCTTTGATGATACCAGCCCAAACCAGAACTCCACCTCCACCTTGCTGGCGTCTGAGTCGGACTGGAGCTCTCTGCCCTTTACCAATCCAGCCACGGGCCCATCCATCTGGCCCATCAAGACTCACTCTCATTTCATCAGTCCATAAAACCTTAGAAAAATCAGTCTTGAGATATTTCTTGGCCCAGTCTTGACGTTTCAGCTTGTGTGTCTTGTTCAGTGGTGGTGGACTTTCTGCCTTTGTTACCTTGGCCATGTCTCTGAGTATTGCACACCTTGTGCTTTTGGGCACTCCAGTGATGTTGCAGCTCTGAAATATGGCCAAACTGGTGGCAAGTGGCATCTTGGCAGCTGCACGCTTGACTTTTCTCAGTTTACGGGCAGTTATTTTGCGCCTTGGTTTTTCCACACGCTTCTTGCGACCCTGTTGACTATTTTGAATGAAACGCTTGATTGTTCGATGATCACGCTTCAGAAGCTTGGCTATTTTAAGACTTCTGCATCCCTCTGCAATATATCTCACTATTTTTGACTTTTCTGAGCCTGTCAAGTCCTTCTTTTGACCCATTTTGCCAAAGGAAAGGAAGTTGCCTAATAATTATGCACACCTGATATAGGGTGTTGATGTCATTAGACCACACCCCTTCTCATTACAGAGATGCACATCACCTAATATGCTTCATTGGTAGTAGGCTTTCCAGCCTATACAGCTTGGAGTAAGACAACATGCATAACGAGGATGATGTGGTCAAAATACTCATTTGCCTAATAATTCTGCACTCCCTGTATATATTGCAGAATGGAAAAAATAAATAAATCCGTAAATGTGATTGTACAGGCTTTTATTTTAGTGCAAGTTTATTAATACATCAATAAACAAAACCTCCAGTGTTTCACAGGCATCTCAAAGATGGAGTTTAATTGTGGGTGTGAAGTGAGACGGGTTGGAAGTGTGGACGCCACTGTATTAACATGAGCTTAGTTTGCTCTTGTAGTTCAGTGTGAGTGAAAGATGTTCAAGTGTTCTACAACTAAACACTTTTGTTCAGTGACATAAAAACTCTGTTAATGTTACAGTTCAAGAGTGCAGTGCATGTTCGTTTAAGGAGTTTTATGTTCCAGAAAATTAAAAATAAATGTACTTAATTAAATATATTATGAAATGTAGCATGAATTACTTCAAGAAATCATCACATTTCCTCAGATATTGAACACAGAATAAAAGTGATTCTGTAACTGTAAATTCTCACTGAACATCATGTTGTTTCTGATCGTCCACATTGAGTTCGGCTCATGAGGAGATGTTTATTTTATGTAATATTACTTCAATGTGTTGCAATGAGGGTTTATTGGATAGTGCTGTATTTTCTACTGATCTGATGTCAGTCAGGAGGAAGATAAACAGCAGTTTGGCACCTCAGACAACATCATTACAGTCTTCAGTGTCTCATGATCCTTCACAAATCATTGATAATCATCAGCAACATTGATGAACCTTTTACACTCACTCTTGTACAAATGTTGTAATAAATGTTTATATGATTGTGAAGTAAAATAAAGTTTATAATCTTTAAATATAATTTGTTACCATTTTTAATGTGCACCTCTGGTTAAACACTGGCCCCTCATTGGCCCCCCTAGTAAAATCTGTCTAGAACCGCCACTGCCATCTACTGAAATCACCATGAAGATGAACATGAAGATCACCATGAAGATGAACATGTCTGTGTGATCAGTTTGTGGTCCTCAGATGTTGTTCCTGTTGTTGTCTGTAGATGGCAGTAGTCCCAAATCTACAAGAAGCAAACAGCTGAAGGTATATGGAGGATTTGAGGAGCATGTTGAATTGGAGAGCTTGAGAAATCGAGGCTACACGGCAGTTCATTCATTTATTCTCAGAGCGTTTATTTATTGAACACATTATAAGTGTGCTGTGATCAGAGACTCCAGCTGCGTTCTTGTTGTCCTCGTATCTCACAGTCTCCAACAAGAACTCCTAAAGGACAAAAATGCAGCCGAAAGCTGAGAGTATGATTAAAAAATCATTTAATATGTTGTTTGTAAACCAGGGTAGGCATTGTAAGACACTTGAATAACAGGAGCAGATGATCCAGATCTGATTCAGGAGTGACTCAGCAGGACTTGATCAAGTTGAGGAACTGTGTTTGACGAGCTGCGACAAGAAACGAGTGAACCGGTTCTTCCACTCTTGATGAGGCGTGATGAGCCTCCTGTGTTGTGAGCATCATGGGCTCAACTTGGTAAAGCATGTGTTGAGTAGTAACTTCAAAAGTAATTATGTGTTTAAATGATGACACACTCCTCCAGCCACTTACTATCTGCATCAACCACTGAAGAATATTGTGTCCTGAAATATCAATATGCAGCCGGGACCGTCTTTGATTCATCCGCCCCAAAGCTGCACTTTCACCGTAGAGGTGTAGGATGACTTCTGACTTCTGACAGGCTTCACATGTCATGCATTGACACAGAGCAAGTTCCTTTTTTTCAAATTAAGGGATTTTTCCCCTGAAATTTGGCGTTTCTGATGCGATACTTGAAAATGTGCATAAAAACAGGGCAATGGAAACAGCTTTAGCTGGTCAAACAGGCTTTGTGTTGAAATGGTGTAAGAGATCATGAAACGACGGCCTGTGAGATACTGCTGAAACTTTCTGACAGCAAAAACATCCGCTGACGCTTCCTGATCAATTTGGGCATAATTCGCTCAAGTAAACGGGCCTCTCCTGGCCGTCACGCTCCATGTGGATCAATAAAGCCCCGAGCCCAGCGTTTCCTCTCCTCATAATACTGCAGCTCTTCACCCTGTTCATCTTGAGCTGCGCTCTCCAATGTCAGGTCCTGGACGGTTCTAGAAGGGGATGCAGGGGTTCCAGGATGGTGGCGTTGTTGGGAAAAAACTGCTGTAAAAGTTGAGCAGCTCCAAGAACGCCTGGAGTTCTGATTTGTTCCGTAGGGACGGAGCTTTTGGATAGCTTCCACTTCTTCACGGGTCGGTTTGATGCCGTCTTTATCCACTCTAAAAGTCTACGTGAGTGTTAATAATCTGTAGCCGTAAAGCCAAAGGAACTGGACGGGCTTTGAAGAAACGTGGAGGAACTGTGGAATCATCTCTGTAGATGTTTATGATATTAGAGAATGTAACGTGTAGATAAAAGATTTTAAATGAAATATGAAAACCAAATTAATAAAGACGTGTTCAGCAAAAGTTTTTATGTTGAAGTGAATAAAGCACAGACAAATATATAATAATTTTTTCATAAAAACTCTTTAATATTAATGATATTTACAGTATAAAACAATGGAGCACAGAAAAGAGGGAGAAAATCCAACAAAGAAAATAAAATGTAAACAGTCTCTGCTGTTGCTTTAATTAAACTATTCATTATTTTATTTCAGTGATATTAAATAATCACTGCATGAATATACAGAGACATTATCATCTCTAATGGATGCTGAATAAACTTGTATTATAATAAATACATGTTATATTTCTATATAAAGAGAAATATAGAATAAAGAAAATATGTCAATATACAGGAATATAAACATAAATAATACAGTATGAAGCAGTGGAAGTCTGTGTGACGCAGATTCAGATCAAATGTTGTCCAGGAGTGAACAACTACTGATGAAGATGAAGATGATGATGATGGACGTCAGTGATGTTGTGTGTTCTTGAGATGATGATGATGGACGTCAGTGATGTTGTGTTCTTGAGATCATGATGAAGATGATGATGATGATGGACGTCAGTGATGTTGTGTGTTCTTGAGATCATCATGATGAAGATGATGATGATGATGGACGTCAGTGATGTGTGTTCTTGAGATCATGATGAAGATGATGATGATGATGATGATGATGGACGTCAGTGATGTTGTGTTCTTGAGATCATGATGAAGATGATGATGATGATGATGGACGTCAGTGATGTTGTGTTCTTGAGATCATGATGAAGATGATGATGATGATGATGATGGACGTCAGTGATGTTGTGTTCTTGAGATCATGATGAAGATGATGATGATGATGGACGTCAGTGATGTTGTGTGTTCTTGAGATCATGATGAAGATGATGATGGACGTCAGTGATGTTGTGTGTTCTTGAGATCATGATGAAGATGATGATGATGATGGACGTCAGTGATGTTGTGTGTTCTTGAGATCATGATGAAGATGATGATGATGATGGACGTCAGTGATGTTGTGTGTTCTTGAGATCATGATGATGATGATGATGATGAAGATGATGATGATGATGGACGTCAGTGATGTTGTGTGTTCTTGAGATCATGATGAAGATGATGATGATGATGGACGTCAGTGATGTTGTGTTCTTGAGATCATGATGAAGATGATGATGATGATGATGATGGACGTCAGTGATGTTGTGTTCTTGAGATCATGATGAAGATGATGATGATGATGGACGTCAGTGACGTTGTGTGTTCTTGAGATCATGATGATGATGATGATGATGATGATGGACGTCAGTGATGTTGTGTGTTCTTGAGATCATGATGATGATGATGATGATGAAGAAGATGATGATGATGGACGTCAGTGATGTTGTGTGTTCTTGAGATCATGATGATGATGATGATGATGATGGACGTCAGTGATGTTGTGTGTTCTTGAGATCATGATGATGATGATGATGATGATGATGGACGTCAGTGATGTTGTGTGTTCTTGAGATCATGATGATGATGATGATGATGGATGTCAGTGATGTGTGTTCTTGAGATCATGATGAAGGTGATGATGATGATGATGGATGTCAGTGATGTTGTGTTCTTGAGATCATGATGATGATGATGATGATGATGGACGTCAGTGATGTTGTGTGTTCTTGAGATCATGATGAAGGTTTTGATGAGAGAATCTCCTCAGTTTTGACATCAGAATCAATCTTTACAGGATCTTCTGGATCATGAGAGACTAGAAATCACAAATATAATATATCAGATGATCTTCATTGTTTTGGGTGTTTTTATGTTCTCAATCTAGAACACATTCTGTCATTTAAACACAATCACATCTGTGAACTTTCAGTAAGTTATAGATTCAGACTGCAGAAAGACGGATGAATCTGAGCTTCATGACATTATAGTGAAGATAATAACAGTAGAGCAGGAAACTCACTGAATCCTCAAACCTTTAGACAAAAGAAGCAAAAACTGCAGCAACACCATGAAATAAAACAGGTTTACTGAAAGAATCTGAAAGAACAAAACAAAACATTCTCTCTTTCTGTGATTCACCTCTGTTAGTGTGTGTGTGTGTGTGTGTGTGTGTCTGTGTGTGTGTGTGTGTGTCTGTGTGTGTGTCTCTCTGTCTGTGTCTGTGTGTGTGTGTGTGTGTGTGTGTGTGTCTGTCTGTCTGTGTGTGTGTGTGTGTAAATTACTCCACTAGAACTTCTTTAGAGATATTTTTGCTGAATCATCAGTGATCTCTAGTGATCCTGTGTAAAGAACATGTAGATTTAACAACAACAACACAAGCAGGTAAATTTGTATGTCTGTGTGTGAATATTCTCAATCAGGCTAACAATGTTTTTAACCAATAGAAAGCAGGAGTTTTGTGCTCAGAATCCTCAGCACTTCTCAATGGATCGATCTTCCCTTTTCTAAAACCTCATCAGTTCCTCTCCCATGAATCAGCTCTTTCTGTCGTTCTTTTCCAATCTCTTGATATTCTGTTTAGATTATTAAAAAGAAAGTCACATTTTTCCTGAGAAACTACAATTAAACCTGATCTAGTTATATGATTTTATCTGCAAAAGTTTGAAGATTAAACAAAATATATATTTAGTAAAAAAAGAAATTACATTCTTTCCTAAAAATCTTTTTTTTTCTTTATCAAATCTTATTTACAGCCTTGACAACCATTAATATGTGATCTGGGAGGAAGAGGGTAAATAAAGAAATGATCATGTGACTCTGATCTTGTCCCTGATTGGTGGAATTGATGTGATAAAACTCTCCAGTGTCACAAACACCTGATCTCTCCTGAATATCAAGAGTCAAAATGATCAAACACTCACAGTCTGGCCTCAGACTCTTCATACTGCCACGTTTCTGCCATCTCTCACGTCTCTGTTCTCTTTTCACTTGTGATTCTCTAGTTTGTGTCTCCATTTTTCTCTCTGTCTTGTGATTTCTGAGGCAGTTTTCTGTGATTTTCTTTCTCTACTCCTTCTGAATCTGTTCAATCACACAGAGTTCAGTTAAAGTCAGATTAATGAATCAGAACATGAAGATGAACGACAGAAGAGAGGAAAATAAAAGTGCAGTAAACATTAACCATCAGCTAATCATCATGATTTTGTAAATTGAAGTTACTGTGATCAGTCAAACATCTCTGTTAGTGATGGTCCGGTTCGTTGACGAATCGTTATTTTGAACCGATTCTTTTCAATGAACCGCTCGTTCACCAAAACGAATCGACTCGTTCCAAACGGTTCACGTCTCAAATCAGCCCTGATCCACAGTTCTCTGAAGTTACTCTCTTTCGGACAAGCCTGACAGTCCCTGAGACTCGAAATAAACCAATATCGACAATATGAAGAAAATGTTTCTCCAGTAACTAAAATACAGCATGAACTGATGAGAAGCTGATACTGAGCATGCGCGCAGGACGTACAGTACAGCAGTTAGCCGTTCTTAATCGATATTATATCGATATTATATATTATCTATCACACATTCTGCTTTATTCAGAAGTTATGCGACTACAATCAGTTAAAATACTCGAATGTTTTTAAATCTATGCTCGAATGACAGGCTATGCGTTGCAGGTCTACAATCATGATCATTGAATCCTGTAAATCCTCATGTTTGACGGTTAATAATGTGTTGATGGTTCATGTAAACGGTTATAATATTACAGTGATTACAGTGACAGGATCCTGCACATGATAATCAGTCACTGGCTGGTGATTTATTAGAACAGAGCGCATATTTACCACCGTGTGTTCTAGAACAGCTTCAACTAAACCCATGAATGACAAGAGAACAATCACTCACCTCGTTTGGACGGAACAAACCGCGAGTGTTTCAGTGCGTGTTCTCGAGCTCAGATGTTCTGCTGTGGACTGTGTTCTTCACTGCTTCTGCTTTTAAAGCCTCTGTAGGCGGGGCGAGGATACACCCCGTTTATATCGAGAAAACATCAGGGGAGTGTCGAACGGTAGGGGGGAGTGTCGAACTCATTGGAGTCTTATATATACATTTCCCAGAAAAATAGGGGAAAAAAAGGGGAGGGGGGAGGGAAGAAGGGAAAAAAATGAGAAGAAAAGAGTAAAAAGTAATATTTTAGAGAGTCTATGTGTACAATAAGTTATTTTAAAAACATTTTTTTCTGATTTCCTGTACATTTATGTGGTAGAAAGTTTGATCACAAGGTGGTCAGTTCGAATCCCACTGTTGCCAGAAATTAAGGTTGTTACTCAATGATGTAAATTAGAGTTTTATTAGTAAAATCACGTAAATGGTGACTGTTATTGAAATTATTTCTGCTGCTATGCCATTTTGCCAGTGTGAGCCCTCTACTGGAGGAGAGATGTACAACTCAACTGTTTGTGATATTCAAACTGAAAGTCTTCAAACACAGCCTTTTTTTTAAAGAAATAAAATGAACACGGATCACTCGACATCCTGGTTGAATTATTATATATGTTCAAATGTTCCAATGGTGAACTTATTAAACTGTTTACAGTATCAATTGTAATGTCATGATGCTTTATGTTATATTTATAATGTTTAGAAAACAACTGGAGCAGAAATATATTTAAAATTAAAAGTGCACAAACTCAGAATTGTAAATATCAAGAATCAGTAATATATCATTAATGCAATGTTCACTTATATATCAAAATGGCATAGCAGAAATAATTTCAATAACAGTCACCATGTCACGTCCCTTTCATCAGCGTGTGAAATGGATGAATGTGATATGTGAGTTGTGTCTGTGTGCAGTAGGCTGAGGAAGAAGTGTGCCAACATACCAAAACACATGTTGTATGTACACCAACCCTAACCCATAACGGTGACGTCAGCGTTATTAATTTAGAGGATTTAATAAAACAAATAAATAAATAAAAACTGATTAATTGAACTCAATCGTAGCATATTATATATATTTATTAAAATCAACAAACCTCCGATAAAAATACGTTATCCAGCATGCTATAATTAAAGCATGCAGTGTCCTAAAGAAAAACGCTTAAACTGCTTACTTTGCACGTGCCTTGGAGCGTTGTTAAACTCACCTCTGAATGCCGTTTTACCTGCAGTTGAGTGTAGTTAAACTCACCGCTGAATGCGGTTGTACACCATGTGCGTTGTTAAACTCACCGCTGATGAACGCTCCCCGCTGATCTTTGCGCAGAGGGCACTTTGATATCAGATTGCGAGGGTTTTTAAACATCAAAAACCATTTGGAGGGCCAGATAAAAATCAACTGGGGTGCTGCCATTTGACTCGCCCTGGCATAGATCATTTTTTGTAGCCTATTCCTATTTATTTGTATTTATTGTAGTCTCGACCCATACAAGGCAGCCAACGGGTTGCGGTTGCATGTGCTGACCCAAGACGTCAAATTTGAACGCTGTTCAGTTCTATAGAAGTCTATCGGACTACCCTGCACGTTGAAAAATGACGCCAAAGGTATACCCAATGCGTTAAAAAGTGACGCCAGTGTCCCTTAACCATGCGTCAGACATTTGACGAGTAGGGAGTGAGACTGTGTTGGGAAAACAGGCCTCACTGTACATTATTTAGATTTTTTGAACACCTAAAACTATCAATCTTCTTTGTACTCCGTTCGTTCTGGGTTTGTCTCTGCCATGATTAATAAATCAGGCAATAGGCCAAAAGCATCATTTAACACCATAAATAAGCTCACCAAACCTCCATCTCAAGATGCTCTAGCTTCAGAAGAATTTTGCTGTTCTTACTTGAATTACTTACAGGAAAAGACAGATGCTATCCACCGGTGTTTTTCTGGTGGAGTTTACGGAGTTTAGCTCCGCTTCTAATCTCTCTGGTCAGTCATTGACTAGCTTTTCCTTGACCAATCCATCTTCTGTCTCTGAGCTAATCTTGAATTCCAACTCTTCATCCTGTCGACTTGACCCTGCCTCTGCTTCTCTCCTGAAATTATGCCACTCTGTCATTTCTGCATCTATTTCTCACTTCATTAATGCATCTCTACCACTGCTTCAGTCCATCTGCCACTCAAAACTGCTGCTGTGACTCCAGTTCTCAAGAAACCCAACCTCGAGCCCTCAGTTTTATGTAATTATCGTCCAATTTCAAATCTACCATTAATTGCCAAACTACTGGAAAAAATTGTTGCCTCTCAGCTTCAGTGTTTTCTGGTTGAATATAAACTCTTTGATCCTTTTCAATCTGGTTTTCGTCCATTCCATAGTACAGAAACTGCCCTTGTCAAGGTAGTCAATGACCTACTGCTCACGGGTGACTCTCTCTCTCTATACTCGTGTTACTCGATCTTAGTTCTGCCTTTGATACTGTCTGTCATGATTTCACGCCTCTCTGATGTGGGTATTTCTGGTGCTGCTCTTTCTTGGCTTTCCTCCTATCTCTCTGATTGACAATTTTACATCTCAACGCAAGATTTTAGATCTCCGACTGGAGGTGTCCCTCAGGGATCTGTTCTTGGTCCATTGCTGTTCATCATTTACATATTACCTCTAGGTCAGATTTTACATTGTCCTGGTTTCAATTATCACATCTACACTGATGACATACAAATATACACTAAATGTACGGCTGCTCTGAACCAAATTGATAAAATCACCACCTGTGTGAATGATATAAAAGAATGGCTCTACTCCAGCTTCTTGAAAATAAACATGGAAAAGACAGAAATCATCATCACTGGTACACCATCACTTACTAATAAAATCCCCTCTGATTCTGTCTGTGACATTGCTGGTTTTCTTATCAAACCATGCAGAAATGTTAAAAACCTAGGAGTTATTTTTGATTCCACTCTCAGTTTCGAGGCTCACATCAACTTAATCACTAAATCTGCTTTTTTCCACCTTCATCGTATTGCCAAGCTCCGTCCTTTCATTAGCACTAAGGATGCTGAAACCATTATCCATGCTTTTATTTCCTCCCACCTTGACTACAGCAACTCCCTTCTCATTGGTTTATCAGCTAGCTCCATCGCCCGACTGCAATACATTCAAAACTCTGCAAGAATTCTCACTCACACCAAATGTTCGGCTCATATCACCCCGATTCTGTTTGATCTGCACTGGCTTCCTGTGGCTTATCGTATCAAGTACAAAATACTCCTGCTCACTTTCAAATCATTGCATGGTCTGGCTCCCAGTTCTCTCAGTAATCTGCTTCTTCCCTACACCCCATCTCGATCACTTCGGTCATCTGACTCTGGTCTTCTTACAGTCCCTTGGTATCGCCTCTCTTCTATGGGTGGATGATGGTTTAGTGTTATTGCACCAAAACTCTGGAACTGCCTCTCCAGGTCTCTCTGCTATATTACTAATATCTCTGAATTCAAATCACAACTCAAAACTCACTTGTTCTCTGAATGTTATGACTCATAAGTTGTGTTCTGTTTTTTCCCTGTCAATGATTTTATGCCGCTGTGCCTTACCCCGTCTATTTAATGTCCCCTTTAACGTCTTTAATGTCTGTGTACTGCCATTGTCTATTCTTCTATTATTGTCTGTTTTTATAACATGTTGTCTGTGATGTTTTCCTTTTTTTTTTTTTTTTGTATTTCCTTTGTGCAGCGTCCTTGAGCGATGGAAAGGCGCTATATAAATAAAACTTATTATTATTATTATTATTATTATTATTATTAAAACTAAAATGTCCTGATCAAGAGTAGAGTAAGTTCTGTCCGGTCACTTCAGTCGGTCAGCTGATCTATAGGAATACGACGCCTGTCACATCATCTCTATATATATATATAATAAATGAAGCTCCTTCAGTTTCATCAGCAGTTCATCGTGTTGCTCAGGAGCTCCTCATTACTCTCCTGTCGTCCAATCAGGTTTTGGGCTTCTGATCTTCCTCTTTGAATCAAACTCATACTCATTTTTCTCATCTTATGTCGTACATTTCAAATATTGAACAGTAATGATATCTGCACATCTGTTGGTCTGTTAAGAGGTTATCGCTGCTCTTTTCCATGCTAGAAGTTCTCGCCCAGAACAGAATCATTCCTCAATACAAACTCTACGCTATTATCAGTCATATTTGACATGATTGATATTTGAATCATATTTGATGGTGATCCTGACAGAAAAGGACTGAAGTTCAGTAATGATCAAACACTCACAGTCTGGCTTCAGTTCCTCCATACTTCTACATCTCTCAAGTCTCTGTCCTCTCTTCTCTTGTGATCCTCTGGTTTGTGTCTCCATTTTTCTCTCTGTCTTGTGATTTCTGAGGCAGTTTTCTGTGATTTTCTTTCTCCGCTCCATCTGAATCTGTTCTTCTATTACAGATTCAGTCACACAGAGTTCAGTTAAAGCGATATAACATCAGATCAATTCCTGATCAACAGCTGCATGAGATTAACACTACAATATTCATGAAAGATATTAAGAAAGATGAAGTATATGAGATTGATGAATATCAAATATATAAATGTGATTGTCAGTCCTGATCATAAACCGCTTTCTCTTCTCGCCTCGTGTTTGATCATATTAGATTCATCAGAATGACTCTTTACAGCTTCATCTGGATCAACAGAAAACACAATAACTTATTATCGTCATAATTTAAATACAGTGGCTTAATTTATCATATAGATTCAAATCATACAACAGATTACATTAACTTAATGTATAGGAATGAAATCTTTTAAAAAAGGAAATAATCCAGTCATCATATGAAAATAAAGCTGTTTTCATGTTTCTCACCTGTGAGAAGAGAAATGAAGAACAATCCAGAGTTTATAAATCACACTGAATATATTAAGAAAAAATATTTCTCATGCAGTTTGATTGTCCAGATATATTCCTGCAGTGCATTCGTTTCTCTTATATTCTGTTTCTGCATAAATCTGTTAAAAGAAAAATACAGAGATGTAATGTATAGTTAAGTTTACCTTTCAGTTTCACTGTAATACTTAATACCATACAATAACATCACTGGTCAAATTTAACAATGAAAATGCTCTTTACAAAATGGTTAAATATAAAATGGTTGAAGTATTTAAATACCTTGAGATGAACTGGAAAGAGTGAATCTCCAATGTTTACTGTGATCTGAGGTTCAAAATCAGACGGGTTATATAGCTCTACTGTCACATGACCCACTCCTATTTAAACTAACAGGTCTTACTCAACTAACACCTCAGCTTCACCTACAGATAAAGGGAATGGTGGGAAATACCAGAACATGAATGAGACGCTCAAACACAACCTAGGGAAGGGGGCAGAACCATCATTTCATAAGTGAGGGGAAAGAAAGGTTGGGTGTAACTGAAAACTGAAAAGTTTCAAACTTTTAAAACTGCTTCAAAATTTCTAGTTAGGCTTTTTCAAGCCAACTTAAAGTTTGTCTACAAACGTTTTAATCTAGTTTTAATGATTGGCCTCTGATTAGTCTCTCTTTCTTTTCTGTAGCATGAACAATAGTCAAAGCAATCAAGTCAAAACAATCAAGCGGGGCGGTGCCCTGCTCTCACTCATGTAAAGCAGTGTCTCAATCTCGTGGTGAATCGATAAAACAAAAGCATTTTTAGCTCTATAAATAACTCCCCGCCACAGATGTCTCACCTTGAGTCATGAAGAAAAACGGTTTAACAGGAAATGAGAAGCTGCTGCTGTTGTAGTTGTGTATGTTTTCACCACACATGAGCTAGATTCTGATGTGTCATTAGATTTATTAGAGGTTACATGTTCCTCTTTGAGCTCAACCGCTTATGAGAAGAACAGGTGCGTCTCAATAAATTAGAATGTCGGGGAAAAGTTCATTTATTTCAGTAATTCTACTCAAATTGTGAAAATTGTGTATTAAATAAATTCAATGCACACAGACTGAAGCAGTTTAACTCTTTGGTTCTTTTAATTGTGATGATTTTTGCCTCACATTTAACAAAAACCCACCGATTCACCATCTCAATAAATTAGAATAGTTCATAACACCAATAAAAAAAAAACATTTTTAGTGAATTGTCGGCCTTCTGGAAAGTATGTTCATTTACTGTATATGAACTCAATAGTTGGTAGAAGCTCTTCTGCTTTAATCACTGCCTCAGGTCGGTGTGGCGTGGAGGAGATCAGTTTGTGGCTCTGTGTAACCCTAAGACAGTGTCTTCAGCTCATCTGCATTCTTTGGTCTCTTGTTTCTCATTTTCCTCTTGACAACACCTCACAGATTCTCTATGGCTTCAGGTCTGGTGAGTTTGCTCCCCAGTCAAGCACTACAACACCATGGTCATTTAACCAACTTTTGGTGCTTTTGGCTGTGTGGACATGTGCCAAATCCTGCTGGAAAATCAAATCAGCATCTTCAAAAAGCTGGTCAGCAGAAGGAAGCATGAAGAGCTCCAAAATTTCTTGGTAAATGGGTGCAATGACTTTGAATTTCAAAAAACACAATGAACCAACATCAGCAGATGACATTGCACCCCAAATCATCACAGACTGTGGAAACTTAACACTGGACTTCAAGCAACTTGGGCTATGAGCTTCTGCACCCTTCCTCCAGACTCTAGGACCTTGGTTTCCAAATGAAATACAAAACATGCTCTCATCTGAAAGGAGGACTTTGGACCACTGGGCAACAGTCCAGTTCTTCTTCTCCTTAGACAACGTCAGAGGTGTCTTACCTGGGCTGTGGTTCAGGAGTGGTTTAGCAAGGGGAAAACAACAACTGTAGCCAGATTCCTTGACACATCTGTGTGTGGTGGCTCTTGATGCCTTGACCCCAGCCTCAGTCCTCATAAGGCTGTGATTCTCAGTTGGTTGTGTACTGTAGGGGAAAAAAGGATAGAATTTTTTGTCCTCTCCTCCCACTCCTCCATTCTGCCTTTAAATTCTCTTTAAACACTTTCATATTGTTGCGTCTGCTGAAACCCTGAGACTCAAGTAGACGTAACACTGTTCACACTCACATGAATAATTTGACTGATATGAATATGTATGACAGGAATCCCAGTTTTCATGCCTAGTATCCTTTCTTTTTTTAAAATCTTGTCAAATATATTAATTTCTTTGTTGAATGTGATGAATCTGATTATTAGATCCTGTAATATAATATGATCCAGATGAGAGTCTCTTTCTGCTTCAGATCAGATCTCTGATTTCTCTTCACTGAAACTGAAGTGAGTTTAACCTCAAATCTTCTTCTGACATCTAGTGGACAGAAAACTTCAGCTATAATGGATTGAGTTGTTTTATACAGTAGATGTACTGTGTTCACTGCATCCAGTGTTCAGTGAATATGGATCTCTTCAGTTCTGATGTGAATCAGTTAATAAAGATGATTAAATGAGTCTGTCAGAGTTCATTATTATGAAACATCATAAGTTAGCAGATGAATGCAGAAAGAACATCAACATTCACGTTATTCCCTGTTTTTCTAATTCTGAAGAGATTCTGGTTCTCATTTAGAAAATGACTGAAACCTTTGTCTTCAATAATGCTTCTCATTCATTTAAACTCTTGTTACTTTATTAACACATTAAAGTCGATTCATCTGTGTTCCCTGATCAACTGAACCCTGTAAATGTTCAAAACTGTATTTGTTGATCTGTAGACGCTTCACTGTATCACAACAATATTATTCTGATGATGGATTTAAAGATCATTCAGTTCAGACACGTTTCAATTCCTTCATGAACAACAAGCAACAAACAAACATCGTGTCAAATAGTATTTTATTTCAGCATATTTATATATTTTTGTCATTATTTGAGGCCTGCGTAAATGAATGTCATGAGACTGACAGAATTCTTTCATCTCTGTAGATGTTTATGATATTAGAGAATGTAACGTGTAGATGAAAAGATTTTAAATGAAATATGAAAACCAGCAAAAGTTTTTATGTTGAAATGAATCAAGCACAGACAAATATGTTCTTGCTTTATCATAAAAACTCTTTAATATTCATGATATTTACAGTGCAGTATGAAATACAACCAAATGATTATTTACAATATATATATATAAAAAACAACGGAACACAGAAAAGAGGGAAAGAAGGGAGAAAATCCAACAAAGAAAATAAAGTGTTATTGTGGAAATAAACAGTGTCTGACGTTACTTTATTTTATAATAGTATTTCAGTGATATTAAATAATCACTGCATGAATATACAGGAAATATGTCAATATACATGAATATAAACATAAATAATACTGTATGAGGAAGTGCAAAGCGAAAAATATTTCGTAAAACACAAAAAGTCTGATTCAGACCAAATGTTGTCGGTAAAGAGGAATAAAACTCAGTTATCAGACGCTGATCTGAGGAAGAAGACGTTCATTAGTGTGTTTGTTTTGGATCAGATTAGTCTGTAAGAGTCCAGCAGTGAACAACTACTGATGAAGATGTTCTTCAGAACATGATGGAGGGTTTTGATGTCAGGATGAATCTTTACAGGCTCGTCTGGATCACCTGAAACTAGAAATCACACAAATATAGAGAGGCTGTTCACTGCAGAGCCGGTGGGCGGAGCTAGACTCTAACCCCACCCATCATCCAATCACTGAACATGACTCCACCCATTAATTCACACACGTGTGTAAATGTTTCATTCATCTGTGACTGCAGAAAGTCTGATGAATCTGTCTGAATTTGACACTTTATGAAAGAGACTGAAGAAAACAGTAAATCTAGAAATAAAAGAAACAATGAAGTTTCATAATGATCAAACACTCACAGTTCGGCTTCAGTTTCTCCATACTCTCATATTTCTCAAGTCTCTGTCCTCTTTTCTCTTGTGATTCTCTGTTTTGTGTCTCCATTTCTCTCTCAGTCTTCTTGTGATTTCTGAGGCAGTTTTCTGTGATTTTCTTTCTGGAATATAATATTAAATCCCAAACTATTAGCCTAAATTCAATCGCTGTTCATTTTTAGATGTAATAATCAACACTTGAATAACAAATTGTGTGCAAACATGTGCGGCAGTGTCTGCATGAACCTCTAAATATAATTATAAAGTCATGTTTTGTTCGTTTATACACAGTGGCTGTCGTTCTCATGACAGATTTATTTAAACATACAATAAATAATCAATACGTCACTTACAGGTTCAGTAAAATATAATCTATATGTAGCCTATGCTGATACAGTGTTCACTGCAGAACAGCTTTACATTTCAGTTTTACTATAATAGAGATTTCATTAATCTGGATTTAAATAAATTTAATTGTTCTGTAAAGATTTTTTTTCTAAATTTAAAGTATTTTAATTACCTTGTGATGAGCTGAAGAGAGGGAATATCCACACAGCTCTGAGTTTTTATACGGTAGACAGAGTTCCTCTGCTGTAGATGTTCCTGCAGTGACACTTTCAGTGAGAGTGAGCGTTATATACTGGAGAATCTTGTGCATCACAGTCACAGTCATTCCACCCACACCTCATCTCAATACTTTCTGTTTCTGTTTAGTCTGATAGACCACAATTTCTTGCTCTACTGAACCTCTTTCTGTGAAAGAGTTCCTCTCCTCATCTCCTGAGGTCAATAACTTTAAACCAAAAGGACCACAGTAAACCTGTCTGAATTTCTCCTTGTTTTTCTCCTAATCTATCGTTCTATTAAATCTGTTATTATATTCTGTGAATATTGTGATTAATCACTTGTGATTTTCCTCATAAGTGGATAAAAGCACCTGATAATTTAACACAGTAAATGTTAATCTTTTAGCTTTTATTTTGAATGTGCTGTTTGTAATATTTAACATTTATCCTCAATTCTTCAACATTATTAGTGTTTTGTGTATTATGACTGATCTACAGTAAATACTGATTCATCTTCTGCTTTAAGAAGCTCCAGATACAGAAACATGAAGTCGAGTCTCATTTGCTCTCAATCAATCATGTGACTCCAATTGTCAAGTCGTTTTATTACGAGTTTTAATAGTTTAATTCATGTTCAGTGAAATCACATTCAGTTATGAACAAACGTGAGCTGGTGGATGTGTGAGTCTGTTAACAATCAGTATAACCTGATTATATTTCATCTGTAACAGCATTGTGAACTTTTATAAAGATAAGTTTGTTCATTAAACTTTAAATCATCATTATGAGAACACATGCGTGATCTTCAGCCACTGACGCTCACATCAATACTGCAGCATTTAATATGTATTTCATTTCATGACTGTATTTGCAGTATTGTGAGGGAAGGTTTAGGGTTGGGGTAGATGTACATGTTAATAAAACACTATTTGATTAGATTCTGGCAGGTCATGTGAGCGGTAACACGATCTCTAACACTCTTGCTGCAAGGAAATACACTATTTTATTATTATGAATTTATATTATTATATTATTTATATTATTTAACATTTATATGATTTAATAATGTAGATGCAGAAACATAGTCTATGAAAATGTGGATCCATTCGTTAACTTTAGTTAATGCATTAGTCAGCATGAACTAACAGTGAACAATACCTGTACAGCATTTATTACTCTGCGGTGTCTCTGTGTATCTTGTTGTCATGTGGTTGTGTGAGTGTGAGTGTCAAGAGCGGATGTTTTGGATTAACCCAAGCAGGTGTTCATCAGTTCTGTGATTTGAGTGCAGGAGAACTGTGGTGTGAAAATCACACTGAACAGAGGCGTTGAGACACATAAACTGCTGTGGATATAAACACAGTCAGGGGCGGTTCACTTATCGCGTCTTTTCCGCGCGCATAGTCATTATTTTCTATGTAGGCGCGCTCAAAATGGATCGCGATGCGCATGCTCGTTTTTTCCTGGCGCGCCTGTGGCGAGATGAAAACATCTCAACTTTTCAGAAAGCCGCAAGGCAAGCCGTTTTGGAATATGGAATAAAATTAAATATGTCATCTTAAAAGAGATACATAAAATGGTCTCTTCATTTTAAATGTACAACAATATATTTAATTGTGTCTGGAAACTTGACAAATATGTTTTGTGTAAAGTGAAAAGTAAAAAAACATGTAGCTAATGATCTGTGAGCAATGCACACATTTCTATGTGCACTAATAATATGAAACGACTGTCAGTGCACTGCAGTTACACAAATGAACACCATCTATCCATTTATTTCCAGTAAATCTGACAGAAAAAACATTAGGCTTCAGATTCATTATCGAGTGGCTCCCTCTAGTGTACAACATTCACATCACAGTTGAAATGACTGATATAGAATTTTATTTTAGCCTGACTATTAGCATCATAAATTCCTTGAACTACTCATGTTTGTTGATTCTTGTTCTCCATATTTATAAATTTTTGAGAAGTTTGAACTTTGTGCTCACAAATATAATATAGGTTACACCTGTTGCTCATTATGGGCCATAAAAAGCAACAAGATAAATTTGTGCTGAACTCACAATAATAATAATAATAATAATAATAATAATAATAATAATGGTGCATTTTGATTTTGGTGAGCTCCTGGGATGGCTACAGTCAGACATGCTCATTCTGGAAATGCTGAATGCAATTTTTATTGATATTGCCATTAGAAAAAAAGTGTTCATTCTCAGGATATGAATTCTTGATATCAACAATTACATTTTCACTAGTTAAAATATTAATTCTTGACATCAGGAATTAGATTTCCACTAGTAACAATGGCAATTTTTGATATCAAGATGTTAATGTATGTTAATTCTTTAGATCTGTAAATGTATTTCAACATGTTACAATTGTTATTTCTGATATCTAAAAATGTGTTCTTGATATCAGTATAATTTCTGATATCTAAAACGGCTTTCTTACTAATAACAACCACATTCATGATCTCAGAAATGAACATTGTCACTAGTGACAATTCAATTATTGATATCAAGAATAGACATTTGCACTAGTAACAATGTAACTGTTGATATCAGAAATGTGCATAAATACTGAGGACCATGTGATATTTCAGTTTTTCTTTTTTAATCTGCAAAAATGTCAAGAATTGTGTTTTTCTGTCAATATGGGGTGCTGTGTGGACATTAATGAGGAAAAAATGAGCTTAAATGATTTTGCAATATAACAAAGAGTGAAACATTTAAGAGGGTCTGAACACTTTCCGTAGCCACTGTAGATGTGTGCGAGAGAAAGTGTTTCTGAGAGCTTTATGTGTGTAATATATGCCTTATATTTATAACCTCTATTATAAGAAAGGGCTGTGCACGCGCAAGTGAGGGGATTTCAGGTGTACGAGCACATCGACGCTTCGCCTCCACTAGAACTACCGGGGATTTCCCGCTTTCTTGTGTCTCATTGAAAATGAAGAAACTTGTGCTTTGCGCGTCTGTGAACTGTCTTTATGTCTTTATGTCGAAGTAGTTTATACTGCCGACCCAATTTACCCGCCCACCGGGAATTCTCCTCAATCTTCCAGAAGATTTTCTTACAGTATATGCAGTTAGTGGTTGCGTGTTTTCGTTTTTGTTTTTTTATATTGCAGAATGGGGGGGAGAAATCCGTAAATGTGATTGTACAGGCTTTTATTTTAGTGCAAGTTTATTAATAAATCGATAAACAAAACCTCCAGTGTTTCACAGGCATCTCAGAGATGGAGTTTAATTGTGGGTGTGAAGTGAGACGGGTTGGAAGTGTGGACGGCACTGTATTAACATGAGTTTAGTTTGCTCTAGTTCAGTGTGAGTGAAAGATGTTCAAGTGTTCTTCAACTAAACACTTTTGTTCAGTGACATAAAAAGTCTGTTAATGTTACAGTTCAAGAGTGCAGTGCATGTTCGTTTAAGGAGTTTTATATTCCAGAAAATTAAAAAATAAATGTACTTAATTAAATATATTATGAAATGTAGCATGAATTACTTCAAAAAATCATCACATTTCCTCAGATATTGAACACAGAATAAAAGTGATTCTGTAACTGTAAATTCGGTCTGAACATCATGTTGTTTCTGATCGTCCACATTGAGTTCGGCTCATGAGGAGATGTTTATTTTATGTAATATTACTTCAATGTGTTGCAATGAGGGTTTATTGGATAGTGCTGTATTTTCTACTGATCTGATGTCAGTCAGGAGGAAGATAAACAGCAGTTTGGCACCTCAGACAACATCATTACAGTCTTCAGTGTCTCATGATCCTTCACAAATCATTGATAATCATCAGCAACATTGATGAACCTTTTACACTCACTCTTGTACAAATGTTGTAATAAATGTTTATATGATTGTGAAGTAAAATAAAGTTTATAATCTTTAAATATATTTTGTTACCATATTTAATGTGCCCCTCTGGTTAAACACTGGCCCCTCATTGGCCCCCCTAGTAAAATTTGTCTAGAACCGCCACTGCCATCTACTGAAATCACCATGAAGATGAACATGAAGATCACCATGAAGATGAACATAACTGTGTGATCAGTTTGTGGTCCTCAGATGTTGTTGCTGTTGTTGTCTGTAGATGGCAGTAGTATCAAATCTACAAGAAGCAAATAGCTGAAGGTATATGGAGGATTTGAGGAGCATGTTGAATTGGAGAGCCTAAGAAATCGAGGCTACACGGGAGTTCATTCATTTATTCTCAGAGCGTTTATTTATCGAACACATTATAAGTGTGCTGTGATCAGAGACTCCAGCTGCGTTCTTGTTGTCCTCATAGCTCACAGTCTCCAACAAGAACTCCTAAAGGACAAAAATGCAGCAGAAAGCTGAGAGTATGACTAAAAAATCATGTAATATGTTTGTAAACCAGGGTAGGCATTGTACCAGATCTGATTCATGAGCGACTCAGCAGGACTTGATCAAGTTGAGGATCTGTGTTTGACGAGCTGCGACAAGAAACGAATGATATAGAATAAAGGAAATGTCAATATACAGGAATATAAACATAAATAATACAGTATGAAGCAGTGGAAGTCTGTGTGACGCAGATTCAGATCAAATGTTGTCAGTGAAGAGGAATAAAACTGTTAACAGACGCTGATCTGAGGAAGAAGACGTTCATTAGTCTGTTTGTTTGGGATCAGATGAGTCTGAAAGAGTCCAGGAGTGAACAACTACTGATGAAGATGATGATGATGATGGACGTCAGTGATGTGTGTTCTTGAGATCATGATGATGATGATGATGATGGACGTCAGTGATGTTGTGTGTTTTTGAGATCATGATGATGATGATGATGATGATGATGATGGACGTCAGTGATGTTGTGTGTTCTTGAGATCATGATGATGATGATGATGAAGATGATGATGATGATGATGATGATGGACGTCAGTGATGTTGTGTGTTCTTGAGATCATGATGATGATGAAGATGATGATGATGATGATGATGGACGTCAGTGATGTTGTGTGTTCTTGAGATCATGATGATGATGATGATGATGATGGACGTCAGTGATGTTGTGTGTTCTTGAGATCATGATGATGATGATGAAGATGATGATGATGATGATGGACGTCAGTGATGTTGTGTGTTCTTGAGATCATGATGATGATGATGATGATGATGATGATGGACGTCAGTGATGTTGTGTTCTTGAGATCATGATGATGATGATGAGGATGATGATGATGGACGTCAGTGATGTTGTGTTCTTGAGATCACGATGATGATGATGATGATGGACGTCAGTGATGTGTGTTCTTGAGATCATGATGAAGATGATGATGATGATGGACGTCAGTGATGTTGTGTGTTCTTGAGATCATGATGATGATGATGATGATGATGGACGTCAGTGATGTGTGTTCTTGAGATCATGATGATGATGATGATGATGGACGTCAGTGACGTGTGTTCTTGAGATCATGATGATGATGATGATGATGATGATGATGGACGTCAGTGATGTTGTGTGTTCTTGAGATCATGAAGATGATGATGATGAAGATGATGATGATGATGATGGACGTCAGTGATGTGTGTTCTTGAGATCATGATGATGATGATGATGATGATGGAGTCAGTGATGTTGTGTTCTTGAGATCATGATGATGATGATGATGATGATGGAGTCAGTGATGTTGTGTGTTCTTGAGATCATGATGATGATGAAGATGATGATGATGGACGTCAGTGATGTGTGTTCTTGAGATCATGATGATGATGATGATGATGATGGAGTCAGTGATGTTGTGTTCTTGAGATCATGATGAAGATGATGATGATGATGGAGTCAGTGATGTTGTGTGTTCTTGAGATCATGATGATGATGAAGATGATGATGATGGACGTCAGTGATGTGTGTTCTTGAGATCATGATGATGATGATGATGATGATGGAGTCAGTGATGTTGTGTGTTCTTGAGATCATGATGATGATGAAGATGATGATGATGGACGTCAGTGATGCGTGTTCTTGAGATCATGATGATGATGATGATGATGATGGAGTCAGTGATGTTGTGTTCTTGAGATCATGATGATGATGATGATGATGATGGACGTCAGTGATGTTGTGTGTTCTTGAGATCATGATGATGATGAAGATGATGATGATGGAGTCAGTGATGTTGTGTTCTTGAGATCATGATGATGATGATGATGGACGTCAGTGATGTTGTGTGTTCTTGAGATCATGATGATGATGAAGATGATGATGATGGACGTCAGTGATGTGTGTTCTTGAGATCATGATGATGATGATGATGATGATGATGATGGACGTCAGTGATGTTGTGTGTTCTTGAGATCATGAAGATGATGATGATGAAGATGATGATGATGATGATGGACGTCAGTGATGTGTGTTCTTGAGATCATGAAGATGATGATGATGATGAAGATGATGATGATGATGATGATGGATGTCAGTGATGTGTGTTCTTGAGATCATGAAGATGATGATGATGAAGATGATGATGATGATGATGATGGATGTCAGTGATGTGTGTTCTTGAGATCATGAAGATGATGATGATGAAGATGATGATGATGATGATGATGGACGTCAGTGATGTTGTGTTCTTGAGATCATGATGAAGGTTTTGATGAGAGAATCTCCTCAGTTTTGACATCAGAATCAATCTTTACAGGATCTTCTGGATCATGAGAGACTAGAAATCACAAATATAATATATCAGATGATCTTCATTGTTTTGTGTGTGTGTGTGTGTGTGTGTAAATTAGTCTATTAGAACTTATTTATTTATGACATTTAAGCTCAATGATCAATCAAGTCTAGTGAATCTGTGTAAAGAACATGTAGATCTAAGAACCACAACATAAAAAATGTCTATGTGTGAATATTCTCAATCAGAGTAACAATGTTTTAATCAATAGAAAGCAGGTGTTTGTGCTCAGAAACACTATAATGCACATTTACACTTCCTGTGGATTTGAGCTGATGAATGTACAGTTTTCAATGTCTGTGTCAGAATCCTCACCACTTCCGATCTTCCCTTTTCTAAAACCTCATCAGTTCCTCTTTCATAAATCAGCTGTATCTGTCATTATTTTCCACGGTCATGATATTCTGTTTAGATTATTAAAGAAAGTCACATTTTTCCTGAGAAACTACAATTAAACCTGATCTAGTTATATGATTTTATCTGCAAAGGTTTGAATATTAAACAAAATATATGTTTAGTAAAAAAAGAAATTACATTCTTTCCTAAAAATCTTTTTTCTGAAAAATATAAATCTAATTTATCAAATCTGCATGTCCACTTATTTACAGTCTTGTCAACCATTAATATGTGATCTGGGAGGAAGAGGGTAAATAATGAAATGATCATGTGACTCTGATCTTGTCCCTGATTGGTGGAATTGATGTGATAAAACTCTCCAGTGTCACGAACACCTGATCTCTCCTGAATATCAAGAGTCAAAATGATCAAATACTCACAGTGTGGCTTTATTCTGTCCATACTGCTACGTTTCTCAAGTCTCTGTTCTCTTTTCTCTTGTGATTCTCTGGTTTGTGTCTCCATTTTTCTCTCTGTCTTCTTGTGATTTCTGAGGCTCCTGCAGTTTTCTGGATGTGTGATTTTCTTTCTAAACAACATCTGAATCTGTTCATTCACACAGAGTTCAGTTAAAGTCAGATTAATGTATCAGAACATGAAGAAGTCCATCTGAAATTGAAGAAAGATGATGTTGTAGATCAATCATCACTGTGAAGCACATCTGTCACAGCTGTCTGAGCACAGAGCTCTTCAAGAGACAGACACTCAAAACTCTTCATCTGTCATCATCACTCAGATCTTCACTCGGTTTCAGTTTCGTTTTCTCCACATATGAAACGAGTCAAAGAACTATAAAATCTCCAGCCTGTCAGATTATTGTCATCATCACTATTAGTAGTATTTCTGTCCTGTCACTGATGGTCAGAAATTTGCATTTTAACATTTCAGTTTCATACTGTAATACACACATTATTAATGAATGAATAAAACTAAAAAACAGAAAACAGATGAAGAGTTTTATTCACCTTGTGATGATCTGAAGACAGTAAACATCCAACAGACTGTTGATCTGAATGAGCTTCATGAGAGAGAGAGTCTATAACCTCAGGAGAACACGCCCACTAACAATAGAACCAGCCAATCAGATCCAAGGGGCGTGGCTTGAACTTTGGCTGGACACGTTCTCTACAACTTGCCATAAATAATCAGTTCTGCACAGAGAAGCAACTTTACTCTTCCTGTTCAAATCTCTCATCATTAGCTAATACTCAATAGACTGAGGTTTGGTTCCCGTGTTTCAGTTTCTCTGTCAACCATCAGTTGTTTGTTAGAGTCAGTGTGAAACATGATGATTCTCTTTAGCTTCATGTGTCTATTCCTCATTGAACCTGAAACTACAGAGTTTACAGTGAAAATCTAGTGATGAAGAGAGATTTTAATTCAACAATCAGGGAATAATGTGTTATTACAGTCATTGTTATGATATACAGTAGAGATATGAGAACACAGATTAGTGAGTCGACATCATGTATTCAGTTGAGCAGAAATAATGAACGTGTTCCTGATGATTTTCTGCTCGTTGTTGATCTAAAGTTGCGTGAACTGAAATCTTCACTGGATCTGTTGAGATCTGAGAAACAAGAACACAAACGCAGGAGAACTAGAAGAAGATCACGTGTGTTTGACACGAATCCATCAGATGTCATTAGAGCAGGTTTATGAGAATTATGATGAAATATGACTTTAATCTAGAGTTTAATCTAGAGTTTAATCTAGAGTCTGAGAAACAAACATTATGAGAACAGAGTTTAGGAGACAAATGTGAGAAGATCTGATGTCTTCAATGTCTTGAAGTGGTTATGAGTTATGATTATTATAGTTAACAGTCTTTAATGTCTTGAAGCGGTTATGAGTTATGATTATTATAGTTAACAGTCTTTAATGTCTTGAAGCGGTTATGAGTTATGATTATTATAGTTAACAGTCTTTAATGTCTTTAAAACTCTCACAATTTCAACTGATGAAAAAAAAAAATATGACTCCACTTTTATCCTGGCAAGAAACACAATAATTGGCTGATATTAATATTATCAAAATGGTCAAACGATTCGGGGGGGGGGGGGGCATAACTATAACTATAACTAAATGATAATTAATAGTTAATAATAAAAAATAGTTATAAAGATAATAACTATTGATCTTTGCGACGGAATGAATCAATAATATATGGAATAATCTGGACAATGACACCATTTTCTTTGGGAGCTGCTGTGCAGCCAAAATTATTTGCCAATTATTAATGTGAAGCTGCTTTGACACAATTTGCACTGTAAAAAGAGCTATAGAAATAAAGGAGACTTGACTTGACTGCAGTTTTCATGATGATGTAAAATGCACAAGTCGAATGTCATATATCAGTTTGAACAGGTCAAACACATTTCTGTATGTGATATTGACCACAAGACACTGCTTCAACAAAGAGTCTCAACAGTCTCTCGTTGTTCTGCTTTTAGAGGAACTCAGGGGCGGACTGGCCATCGGGAGCACCGGGACATTTCCCGGTGGCCTGATGGTCATTCTGGCCTGCCGCTGTTCTGTCGATCAGACTGACGTGCAATAGGCTGGTATGCAACTGCGAATTAATTGACGCACTTATGAATCTACGAATCAGGCGATCGTGGAGTGAAAATGACATCACCTGACCCAACATCGGCGAAGCACTGCCTAATTGGCCAATAGGGTCTGGCTGCAGACACAGGGGGCGAGTGGAGCTCCACTCTCAAACAGGAAATACGTCACCTCCACTTGAATTAATAAAGAAGGGCCATGATGGCGTCGCTATGAGCTCTTTTAATTTTACCATAGACGAATTTTACCTAAATATTAAAGTCCGAATCGCGAGCTATAAAGTCCGAATCGCGAGCTATAAAGTCCGAATCGCGAGCTATAAAGTCCGAATCGCGAGCTGTAAAGTCCAAATCGCGAGCTGTAAAGTCCAAATCGCGAGCTGTAAAGTCCGAATCGCGAGCTATAAAGTCCGAATCGCGAGCTGTAAATTCCGAATCGCGAGCTGTAAAGTCCGAATCGCGAGCTATAAAGTCCGAATCGCGAGCTATAAAGTCCGAATCGCGAGCTATAAAGTCCGAATCGCGAGCTATAAAGTCCGAATCGCGAGCTGTAAAGTCCAAATCGCGAGCTGTAAAGTCCGAATCGCGAGCTATAAAGTCCGAATCGCGAGCTGTAAATTCCGAATCGCGAGCTATAAAGTCCGAATCGCGAGCTATAAAGTCCGAATCGCGAGCTATAAAGTCCGAATCGCGAATCGCGAGATATAAAGTCCGAATCGCGAGCTATAAAGTCCGAATCGCGAGCTATAAAGTCCAAATCGCGAGCTATAAAGTCCGAATCGCGAATCGCGAGATATAAAGTCCGAATCGCGAGCTATAAAGTCCGAATCGCGAGCTATAAAGTCCGAATCGCGAGCTATAAAGTCCGAATCGCGAGCTATAAAGTCCGAATCGCGAGGTATAAAGTCCGAATCGCGAGCTATAAAGTCCAAATCGCGAGCTGTAAAGTCCGAATCGCGAGCTATAAAGTCCGAATCGCGAGCTGTAAAGTCCGAATCGCGAGCTATAAAGTCCGAATCGCGAGCTATAAAGTCCGAATCGCGAGCTATAAAGTCCGAATCGCGAATCGCGAGATATAAAGTCCGAATCGCGAGATATAAAGTCCGAATCGCGAGCTATAAAGTCCGAATCGCGAATCGCGAGATATAAAGTCCGAATCGCGAGATATAAAGTCCGAATCGCGAGCTATAATGTCCGAATCGCGAATCGCGAGATATAAAGTCCGAATCGCGAGATATAAAGTCCGAATCGCGAGCTATAATGTCCGAATAATTGGCTTTATCCAGAGGCAGGCTTTATCTGGGAAAATAGTGCAAAAAATGGAGCTTAAACGCAAAGGAGGAGCAGAGAGGGAACGCATAAAAAGGAGAAAAGCCCTGGACACAGACAAAATCCCAGCCATGTTCGCCGGAAAGGGAACCGGTCGGTCAGAATTACATTTACATAATATTTACTAGGGGTGGAAAAAAATCGGTCCGTTCGTTTTCTCCACTCTCGGTTCTCCACGCGCTCGGATGGTCCGCTGTTCAACTTAAATATGGTTTACTATAAATAACACGTAAAACAATCAGGGTTCAGTTCATATGTGTTTCTGTTGATGGATGAACATTCTGGGTTCCCACACATTACAACAACAAAACCGAACCGTGAAAAAGTTGAACTGTTCCACCCCCAATATTTACTTAATCATTTGGCAGATGGACGCTTTCATCCGAAGCAACTTACAATAGATAAAATCTATTCTTTATAAAAAAAATAATACAAATATATAGGCTATATATATAATGATAGAAGTTTTAAAAGCGCATCTTAATGACAAACTAGCACATGGCTTTATATACTGTATGGGGATACATAGAGCATTGGAAGTATATAAATATTTTAACATGTGATTATGTATCTTTTATTATCCCTTCTTAAAATGTGTAAGCCAAGTTTATATTTGTCTTTGGTGTGGTAGTATAGATGCTCTATTCCTAGTGAGTGTTTGAGGGTTTATTTATGAATGGTCATCTAGCTGTTACATCAACTATCAGGGTGACCCTATGAGTTTATCAGGCTGCTGGACACATGAATGTGGTGATGGTGACTGCAGCAGCAGAGCTGGCCTGGGGTGGAGTCAAATTCCCGGCCTGATTTACTGTCCCAGTCCGCCACTGGCTTTATTAGACCACATTTATGACTTTTTTGCTGCGGATTTGCTTTATAGCATTATGGGAAACTATCTGCCATAACTGTATAGAAACATTTTTATCCATTTGATTAAATTTTAAGTATTTCATTTGTTTTATATGATTATATAATAATCCATGAGCCTCAAAAGGAAAGCACTTGCATCACGTGATCTTCTCTCAGCTGCTGCAACACTGGAGATCTCCAGCAGAGAGCGACACTGACACTGAACCACGTGTTCATGATCTCATTTGATGACAGTCTTCAGATGTGAAGGTCATTTCTTATATTGGGCAGAGGAAGTGAAGAGCTGAAATGAGAAGCAGCTGTGAAATGATTAGAACAGATCCAGAGAGAGTTCAGCTTCACTTCTAGATGTATTGAGTGTGTTTTTCAAGCTGTATTTCATGTTGGTGCACTCAAACAGGTATTTTTTTTTTATTTATATACATTTTGTTTTCAGGAAACTGAAGTAGTTTTGTGTAGAAAGCAGCAAAACTCCAGAACTGAAGTGTGTGATGTGGAGAAGATGCTGCAGATGATCATGAAAAGAGTTTTAAAAGAGTTTATTTCATGATTGTGTATATAATATATATAAAATATATATATATATATAAATAAATTAAATAAATGTATATCTATAAAAATAAATTAAATAAATATATATATATATATAAATAAATTAAATAAATATATATATATATATATATATATATATATATAATAAATAAATTATATAAATTAAATAAATATATATATATAAATAAATTATATAAATTAAATATATATATATATATATATATATATATAAATTAAATAAATATATATATATAAATTAAATGTGTTTCTAACATGGTGATGCTCATTCATCTTCATCTTCATCAGATTTCTCTTCACTGTCTCAAACTAAACCTCAAGTGAAAATGCATATGACACTTTATTTACTCAATGACTTAAATTCACTTATTTAATGCACGTTATATTCTTGACGCTCAATTCATTTAATGGTATTTTATCAACTCCAATAATAATGGTGATTGTGAGTTTTGTGTGTAATGTCAGAAGATTTCTTGCAGAATTCATTGATTCTGTTGAAGGATCGGGTGTTGAATCAGATGATTTCAGATCAAAACTGTGGATTTTGTGCGTGACAGAGAAAGAAACTCTGAGACTTTGTCCTGAAACACTGTGGTCAGAGATGACCGTCCAGCACATGTTGATGTTAAACATGTTGGATAAAAGCAGAAGTTCAGAAGCGTCTTGATGTCCTGCGGTTGGACAGGAGCAGAAGGTGTCTGACCGTCTGCAGGTTTCGTCAGATTTACTCAATCGTCCATCTTCGTTTACGGGTCAGTTTCCTGAGACTTCTGCTCCTCCTCAAGACGCTCGCTGACCATTACATGACGGCGCTCTCAGATTTGAGCTCTAGTCTCTATTTAACCAAACCTGTGATATTTACTGTCTTCACACCAGGATGATCTGCTTCCAGAAGATCAGAGAGAGTTCAGAAGTGTCAAACTATACATTCGGTTTAATTCGAGGTTCATTATCTTAGATTTTTTTTTAAATGGCTCATTCTGAACAGATATGATTACATTTTTACATCTTTTTAAATAAGAAAAATGTCTTTTGTGACTGTGGTTTGATCTACTGTATGACTGACCTGTGATTATCTGTGTCTTCTAGAATCATCATCATCATCATCCATCTTCATCATCATTCATCTTCATCATCTTCATAATCATCATCATCCATCATCATCTTCATCATCATTCATCTTCTTCATCTTCATCATCATCATTCATCATCATCATCTTCATCATCATCAGAGAGACGTCTGATCCTCCGGTAAGAAGCATTTACTGTCTCAATGAACATCAGGATCACAATCTGATCACAGATAAACACACATCTGATCATATTCATAGTTATTAAAGGATCAAGATTAGATTTGGATGACACTCATATTTCATATTTAGTTCTGTGACCTCTAAACAAACCAGTTCTTGTTTGTTTGTTTGTTTTAAAACGGCTGATTTAGGGACGTTTGTGTTGTCAGTGTCAATCAATCCTCCATTCTGTCGGTCAAAGCGGTCAGGGGAGTCAGTAGATGAACGTTGGTGAACTTGAATCACGTCTTGAAACAACATTCCTTCTGATGTTCATTCATGTTTATTTGATGCTATAAATGAACTAGTATGAAGAGATGATCGAGGAGCGACACATTAAACACACACTAGACGCTGTTTATTGATTCAACTGCTTTAAAACATGACAGTATTTCTTTCCGATGTATTTTTCACTGCGTGAGAACATGATGTGTGGCGTCAGAGCGCATGGCAACAGTAACTAAAGGGGGCGGGGCTTTACGAAAGGTCAATTATTATCAGAATAATAGCAGTTAGAAGGAAAACACGCATTAGATTAAAGTGTTTAGGAAATGTATATTTGGAACAGACAAAAAAAAATCACTGTATTTATTATGTAAAGATGCATTTATTAGGCCCTGATGTCACATTTCCTCTTGAATTGAAGGGATGGATCACCCAAAAATGACAATATCTCCTCTTCATGTAGTTTCTGGTTTACGGTGTTCGTGTTGTTGGGTCGTGATCTACTGAGTCTCTGTGTGACGAATGAAGCCAAACGCTTGTGTTGAGATCAAGACTGACGTCACTGTTTCCTCATCAGTTTTGCTCCAGATGACTCTGTTCTGTTCAGTGTTTTCATATCATACGTTCATTGATGAATATATCAGCATCTCTCTGGGTTTGAGTGCATCAGGTGAACAATCAAGTCTGAGAATATTTACATGAAATTGCAGAATTCTGGATTTGATGTTTTGTGGACAAAAGCATCTAAAACACCTTCATCATTTATGCCACAAAAGTCTATAAAGTCCATCACAGAATGGATGAATTTCAGTGACTTTTTCATATTTAAAGAAACCCTGCGTGGTCAATATAAAGTCTGTTGTTTATTATTCTATTCCATATGCATCAGTATAACCGAGACACTGTAAGACATTCATCCATTTATTCCATTTCTTTATTTCACTGATTCTTGTGCTCCAGATATTCAGTAGAAACAGAGTTTGATTCTCATGATCTTTCACACTCTCAATGGGTTTTGCAGTAAAATATAATAAATAAAACACATATCTTTTTAAAGTGATTTACAGTATCGAGTATGATTTGATGGACAGATTCAGATTCCACTGAATCCAGTTCAGTTCTGATCTGAACGTCTGAATCCAGATCTGTGTTCACTGATATCAACATTCATAATTACAGTATCTCTGATTATGATCATTGACTCATATTGTCCTCCAGATGGCGTAGTTCAGTCTTCCTGAAACAGTTTGGTCTTTGTTCTTTTCTTTCTGAGAGCAGATGCATAAATGTTGAGCAGTGAATGTATTTTTCAGTTTAGATCTGATTGGTCGAATGTTTGCGATCCGTCTGAAGGTCCATTCATCCGTCCTTCACTCCAACATCTCTGTCCCGTTTGTGTCCTTTATTATTATTAATATTATTATTATTATTGTTGACTAAAGTTCATCAGTTCCAGCTCCACAGGATTCATCGGTCAGGTTCTCCCAGTGAATGACTCTCTACAGGTTCATCATGAGAAACTGCAGAGAAGAAAGACATTGAATATATCTGTAGATGTTTGACCTCAAACTCAAAACACTCACAGTTTGGTCTCTTTGGCTCCACACTGTCCTGCTGGTAAAACATCATGGATCTTTTCTTCTGTAATTCTTCAGATTGAGAGTTTTTCTCTTTGTTCTCCTGGTTTTTGTTGTTCTGCTGTTTCTGAATCTTCAGGTTCGGTCCGTCACACATCATCTTCAGGCCATTAAACTTTATTCTCTCTGCTTGTGGAAAAAAGATAACTGATTACTATTCGTGTTGCTTCCATAAAATGATCAAACTGAAGAGCAGATGAATCATGTTTGACACAGTCGAGTGTCAGATTGTGTATTCAGAGACACTTTTAACTCAAATCATTTCAATTCTGAATAGACATAAATGTGAATTTCCACTGTTGAACTCTGAACATTTACTAAGTTCATCAAACGCGAGTATGATTTCAGTCTGTTGTTTATGGACTATGATTATGAAACACAGAAAAATCAACATGCATTATCAAATGATTATTTTGCCAAAAGACCTATAATTGATATAAAAATATATATTTTTTAGAGAAAAAAATAATACAAACAGTTAAAACTTCCAAAAGACCTTCATTTTATTATATATTAAATATTAAAGTATATTATATTAAACTTATTTTCCTGATACGTGTGTTATTTAAAACTTTAAATGAGTTTAAAGCTGACTTACATGATCCAGAGACGTGAACAACAGTCCTCTGTAGGAACCACTTGTGACTTCTGGTCGAGGATCAAGAGTCGGTGTTTAAACATTAACTGAACCAACTTCATCACGTCAGGCTGTGAATGAATCACCGAGTTATGAACTTGATATGCTCATGGACTAAAGAGATAAAAATTGTTTAGTAATTTAGTAAATTTCTATTTATAGCAGATGAAAAATCAGTGCAGTGAAATAATGAATGTATTATGAAAAGTTTCATTCATTAGACCAAAATATCAATGTCTCATTTCCTCTGATATTCACCTCATGATTAAAGGGATTGATGAAAATATCTCATGTTGTTTCAAAACTCTTTTGTGGCACACTGTCATTTATTGATTTATTTTTAAAGTGAAACATGTACCAGAAATGCTGTTTTGATGTGGAGACGCTGCTGCAGATGAGCCGGTCTCTCCTCTTGAACGTTTCTGGACTTCATCGAGGCGAGGGCCTTTAAATCTTGTGATCTGCTGGTGAGGAGTTCACTCTCTTGAGCTCCAGCATTATCCCGGGCCGTAGCTGAGAGTAGCAGGACCTCTGTGAGACCTCCTCGTCATTTGGGTGTGTGGTGTTGGTCCTCTCCTTCATTGAAGGGTAGGTGAGCTGGAGTTGAGTACACGGCTATTCCAAGCCGGTAATATCTCTACACTATCAAGTTCTTGGCCTCCCTGGGGCTCCTTGGGAGTTTTATCCAGGTGGAGTTAGGTTTAGCTCTCTGTCTAAACTGTCCCATCTCGTTGAATTCCTTTCACATTCACCTTGGCTTTTACTCGTCCTGGTCGAGCTTAGAACTCTCTTCATGTTGTAGGTCGTTTAGGGCTATCCCCTCGAAGACTGGTCAGAAGGTAAGGACTTAAGTCACTGAGGATCAAGAAGGGATATGCTGAGTTCTACTCATGGATGCCCGTCTCTTGTCCGGTGGGATTTGGGCTCTGCAGTCCTTCTCGTTGGGCTTTCCTCTTTGTGGAAGTGTGTATAAGAGACTGTTCTTACAGACAGGTTGCGGGCCTGACTAGGTCTTGGTTGGACTTCCTGGTGGCTCTCGTGGTCGACTGATGTCCCCCTGAGAAGTGACTGGCTGAATCCTAGCCATATACTCTCTTAAAGGAACCCCTTCTATTGAAGTTGCTGGTTCCAAGTGTTTGAGCGGCCTGAAGGCCTTCATTCTGTGGAGGGTTTTAGCGTGAGCAGTGACCGTAGGGAGTGAAGTCACTGACAGCCTGTGACCAGAGAGGGTTGAGTGGTGTGTTTTTTCTGGCATGCAACGGCGGCGTGGGTGTTTCATTCCCCGTAAGCGTTCTTGGACGCAGTGCAAGGGAAACCGTCTCGGGTTACGACTGTAACCCTGGTTCCCTGAGAACAGGGAGCGAGACACTGCGTCTCGTTGCCATGCATCAGGACTGCCTTACAGTCCCTTCAGACGAAAAGCAGACGACATGTTCTCTAGGCGCCCCGTATTTACTCACTGACCATTTGCTTCAGACACCGGTCACACGGAGACGTTCCCCATGAGCGTTCTTGGACGCAGCGTCTCGTTCCCTGTTCTCAGGGAACCAGGGTTACAGTGAGATGTTTTCAATGATAATTTCCACTACTGTTACAGATATTGTGGATACGGTTAATGTTTTTATGACAGTGCAGGCTAACGATTTAAGACGGAAATAAGAATTTAAAGAGTTAATATGAAGTATTATTTTTATATGTCTAAGACTCGAAGTGTAAAGTAAGGCTGTGTTCACACTGCGATTCTGAACCCTGGTGCGCAACAAACAAGCAGACCGAATGATTTATGAACAAAACACGACCAAAAAACAAACTGTTCAATATTGAGCTCTTGTTGTTCTGAACTGCTTCAGTTCGTCTGTTAAAGTCACTGATGAGCATCAGGTCATAAATGAGTCTTTATCTACAGCTGAAGTTTATTACAGTCTAATCTGCAGGTTTATGATCATGTTTCCATCGCTCATGTTTCCATTCCATCACTGTTTCTCCTCCAAGCTGAACTTTGACTGAGTCTTTTCATTTTCATCTGTCAGTGAAGAAAGACAGGCTTGTGTTTTCAGTGTTTTCCCACCGCTCATCGTGTTGCCGGGAGCTTTTTGTCTACTAAAGTTTGTGGGAAAGATAATTTTACAGTGTTTCATCAGCAGAACAGTCCCTGAAGAGAAGTGACTGTCCCTCACCGCCGCGCTTTGAGAGTAATCTGTAGTCCTGAGAGCTGCTTTAAAGTAGAGTGTGATGATAAAGGAATGAACTCTGACCCTGTCACATGTATGGATGGAGAAATGAAACCTTTCAAGCTTTTCTCTGCTTGTTTTGGAAACGATTCTAGGAATCAGGAGTGTTGAGAACAGCGCCATCATGTGGCAGCCCCACAGGACAGTCGAAGGTGACTGTCATCATCTAGTGTTCTGATCAGAACATGTGACATGTAGGCATTTGAGTATTTACATATTTAATTGTCCATATTTTAACTGAAGATATGTACTAATAGCAACACTTTGAATGCATATTTAATGATTTCTCTCAATTATCTGACATGCTGTATTTCTGCTGCTCCATTTCTGTCTGTCAGAGAGTGAATCTGCACTTTAATTCACGTCAAACTTTGAACGGGTCGAGGGATCATAATATCTCACATTTGATGAGGTGTTTTAAAATGCCCACAATAACACTGTTCATGTCCATTACAGTGATATTAGTGAAATCTGGATCAAATCAGTCATTAGTGTGTGAATGTGAGATGTTCTCCTGCTGGAACTGTGATTATTACAGCACAACTGAATCACACTAAAATATCAACTGTAAACCACATATACACTCATTCAGTGACTGAACATGATGAAGAGTTTCTGCTGATGAGACGAGAGAAACCACAGATACAAGAGAGAAACCACATCTTACTGAAGACAAAACACACCCACAATCCTCAATGTCACATCAGACTTCTGTTTCAGTTACAGTTTGCTCTTTCCACATTGTAACAAAGTTCATAGAAAGGGAAGAAGGAGGCGGGGAGTTCCTCACGGCGACTGCCGCCCACACAAACCAAATAACACTCAACATAAAATCCCAGGCCTGGTCCTCTCTCGTCCTTCACTGTCGTCGCTCCTCCTTTATGCTTCCGGAGCTCCTCCGTGGGGATTCGAGACCGGTGCGCCGAGCACCTGAAGCTCGTTAACTCTCGCGTCACCGGCCTCGCGCCGTTCCCTCACGGCTCTCGCCCGCCCTGCTCGTCACACACATCTGATCGTGTTTCTCCTCATCCTCAGACTGAATCTCTGGATCAGAAAGTGTGAATCACACTCAGGCGTTCGTTCAAACCCTCCTTCAATCAAAGACAGAATTAGTGGTGAAATATAAGCAGTGTTTGGTGTTGAACATCAGTTTGTTTCCACTGTTACTGTAAAGCTGTTTCGTCTGATTCGTCTCAGGATCAGTTTCTCCTGGATCTTTAGTTTGTGTCTCCCTCTCTCTGACACTCTTCTTTCCCACCAATGTTTCCTTGATCCATGTTTCCTTCTGAAGCATCCCCATTTACCAGAAGATTACTGGGAAAAACTGCTGTACTCTCAAAAAAATATGATTTTCATTTAAACAACTTATTTTGATTCAACACATTGTATCGGGTTTCTGGTTCAAACGTGATCGCTTCATGGAAACGATTAATTTTTCACTTAACTTGATTGAAACATGTTATTTTAATTTGAAATCATCATGTAAACCCAACCAGGACTCAATCAAACAGGACTTTCCCTTCCCATCATGAACTGGGAGAGGAAATGTTGAAATAAAGTGTCATTTCAAGCAGTTTTTATCAAGAGACACTTTTTAATGTTTACTGTTCGATTATGTTGATATTTCAAAGTCTCTGATATGTTAATAGTTTTGTGGTGAAGTAGAGCTTGTGGTTGGGTGGAGGACCTGCTGAAACACAATTAAAGTCACTTTAATAATAAAGCAATCTCTATTGTAGTGTCTAGGCTTAAATCAGTCTGACTTCTAGATATTTCAGTTCATGAGTGAGTTTTCTTAGCTGGGTCAAGTTTAACATTAACATAATTTACATATTACCCCTAGGTCAGATTTTACATCGTCACGGTTTCAATTATCACATCTACACTGATGACATACAATTATAAACCAAATGTACGGCTGCTCTGAACCAAATTGATAAAATCACCACCTGTGTGAATGATATAAAAGAATGGCTTTACTCCTCCAGCTTCTTGAAAATGAACATGGAAAAGACAGAAGTCATCATCACTGGTACACCATCACTCACTAATAAAATCCCCTCTGATTCTGTCTGTGACATTGCTGGTGTTCTTATCAAACCATGCAGAAATGTTAAAAACCTAGGAGTTATTTTTGATTCCACTCTCAGTTTCGAGACTCACATCAACTCTGTCACTAAATCTGCTTTTTTTCACCTTCATCGTATTGCCAAGCTCCGTCCTTTCATTAGTACTAAGGATGCTGAGACTGTTATCCATGCTTTTATTTCCTCCCGTCTTGACTACTGCAACTCCCTTCTCATTGGTTTATCAGCTAGCTCCATCGCACGACTGCAATACATTCAAAACTCTGCAAGAATTCTCACTCACACCAAACGTTCGGCTCATATCACCCCGATTCTGTTTGATCTGCACTGGCTTCCTGTGACTTATCGTATCAAGTACAAAATACTCCTGCTCACTTTCAAATCATTGCATGGTCTGGCTCCCAGTTCTCTCAGTAATCTGCTTCTTCTCTACACCCAAACCCGATCACTTCGTTCATCTGACTCTGGTCTTCTTACAGTCCCTCGGTTTCGCCTCTCTTCTATGGGTGGATGATGGTTTAGTGTTATTGCACCAAAACTCTGGAATTCCCTCCCTAGGTCTCTCTGCTGTATTACTTGTATCAATGAATTCAAATCACAACTCAAAACTCACTTGTTTTCCGTATGTTATGAATCATAAGTTGTGTTCTGTTCTGTCCTTAATTTTGCCGTTGTGCTTTATGCCATCTACTTACTGTTTGTTCCAACTGTTTTGAGTACTACCATTGTGTATTTTTCTATTACTGTCTGTTTTTACTGGCTGTCTGTTTATTTGTCTTTTTTTTGTGTGTATTTGCATTGTGAAGCGTCCTTGAGCGACGGAAAGGCGCTATACAAATAAAACTTATTATTATTACATGCATTGAGTAATGGAAATCATGACTGAAGCGAGGGAAATACCCACTGCAGATCTGACATCTGCTGCAGAGGTTGATGATCTGAAATGAAGATGTGCTGCACATTAAAGTGGATCATGTGCTGAACTGCTTCTTTCTTTGAGTCACTCGAGTTTGAATGTGGTTTCGGGTCTAAATCTACACCATTAACAAAAGATGATGAAGAGGAAATCAAACAACAAATGCTTTAACTTGATGTGTATGAGTATGAAATCAGTCGTAATGTTGTTTTCAGTCTAATGATTTCTTATTTAAATGAGGAGTTTAAGATGAACATCTACAAAACTCCAAACTGACACACTTGAAACACAAGATTTTCATGAGAACATTTGGTTTAGTCACTGAAACACTTTGATCACAAACATAAATCACTTATAATGAAGACAGAATTCATTACATTTGGTTTTCTGTATCAGAATTTGTAAACTCTATCAATAGAATCTGTTTCTATAGAAATCTATAGATGTATCAAATGATTCACTGATTCACCATTAAAATCTACTGGATTAAATAATAGTCAAATGTATTAAATCTGTTCTTACAGACGAGCCGCAGCTCTTCTCAAATCTACTGACTTTTATTATGACACTAAATACAGTAGAGATTGATTCACATGTTCTGAATGAGGAAAGTGTCTGAGAATTTCAAATGTGCACATAAATATGAATAATCGACGTAATTATTAGTGAATGAGAGCCGTCTGTCAATCACACAGTAACAGATGCTATAAAACTGTCCAATTCAGAAATATCAAAGACATTCATACACATTCTTTGCCAGAAAAAGTGGAAGAACTGAATTTTTTTAATGTAAAAACCCTCTAGTGAGTCGATCCAGCCTTGACCACACTCTCACACTTTGCTTCTCTTCCTCCTCTTCCTCCTCCTCTTCCTCTGACTTTGTTGATGTGATGGTTCAGTTCTTCTGAACTCATATTTCATACAGTTGGTTTGATCATTAGAATCAAGTGTGAACACTTCTATAATGTATTTGTGCTCTATTTTCACACACTAATTTTGTACTCAATATACCAAACATTCTTTGAGATAATGTTGAGATCTTCTCAGTGCTGTTCTGAGAGAACATGAATATGAGCTAAAATGTGCTTTTCACAAACTCTCTCTGTATTAAAATGTTTAGTTTGCTCTTGTAGTTCAGTGTGAATGAAAGATGTTCAAGTGTTCTTCAACTAAACACTTTTGTTCAGTGACATAAAAACTCTGTTAATGTTCCAGTTCAAGAGTGCAGTGCATGTTCGTTTAGAGAGTTTCATATTCCAGAAAATTAAAAATAAATGTATTTAAATATATTATGAAATGTAGCATAAATTACTTCAAAAAATCATCACATTTCCTCAGATATTGAACACAGAATAAAAGTGATTCTGACTGAACATCATGTTGTTTCTGATCGTCCACATTGAGTTCATAAGGAGAGATTTATTTTATTTAATATGATAGAAACATCTATCAGATCTTTATATGTTTTATTATTTAAATGTGTTGTAATGAGGGTTTATTAGTGTGACACAACCTCAGACAACAGGGGAAAGTCCCAACAGTCATATTAATTTCTCTTCAGGACAGTACAGCACATCTCATGTTTCTGCTCATTCTTTTCTCAGTTTGAACACATCTGTGAAGATGTGGTGTGTGGAGGTTCTCGTCATTGTTTGAGCGAGTGATTCTGTGTGTTCCTCAGATGGGGTTGGATGAGATCACTGATCCCACGAACCTCTTCAACTTCAAAATTAGACCCATTCAAATAGAGAATAAGATTAATTGACTCAATGAGGGAAAATTAACAAATAGTTTCACGATAACGGATCGTGTCCTCATGCTGAGCCTGATGAAACACAGCTGGAGTTCAGTGTCAATCCAGCTCACCTCATGGGAGCTCGATGAACTCCTCCAACACAGGGGTTCCCAAACTTTTTAGCCCGCGACCCCCATGATAAATGCACTTCTGCTCCACGACCCCGCAAAAATCAGTGTTACAATTCTGCATGAGCCGCTCGATATCCACCTGTTCTCGCAAAGTAACTGTGCAACTATGTTGGGTTGAACATTGTTCTGCCATCAGGAACCAGTCGAGCAGGTCTGAGCGACACACACACACACACACACACACACACACACACACACACACACACACACACACTCACACACACACACACTCACACTCACACACTCACACACTCACACACTCACACACCCACACACACACACACACACACCCACACACTCACACTCACACACTCACACACACTCACACACCCACACACACACACACCCACACACTCACACACCCACACACACACACACACACACCCACACACACACCCACACCCACACACACACACTCACACACACACTCACACACTCACACACTCACACACACACCCACACCCACACACACACACTCACACACTCACACACTCACACACCCACACTCACACACCCACACACACACACACACACACCCACACACTCACACACTCACACACCCACACACACACACACACCCACACACACACACTCACACACTCACACACACACTCACACACTCACACACTCACACACACTCACACACTCACACACTCACACACCCACACTCACACACCCACACACACACACACACACACTCACACACTCACACACTCAGTACTCGGTAAAGCATTTCTGTGTCATGCTGAATAATTCTTCCTCATTTCTCTCAGCATCATATAATGCAATATCAATGTCAGTTTTACACATCAAAACGACGCAGTCTTCGCACCATCAGCCGGCCTCACCCGTGACTTTCTCCTCCTCTCAGTTTTTCTGTTGTGGATATGAACCACCGTCTCATTTTAAAGCAGGATTTATTTGTTTGTAGCCCCAAACACCTTCAGCTTCAGCGAACAGCAGCGCGTGATGTACGTCACTTGATTGTGATCAACGCTGACGTAATCTCGTATAATGTCTGGGACAAAATTACAAATTTAATTAAAAAATGTACATTATATATTTTTTAATCAGACTTTTCTGCAAACACCATTTAATAAGTATTGAATTAAATTAATTGCAACAAAAATGTATAGGCCTATATATTTTTTCCACTTTTAAAAAAAAAAATAGAAATCATCTCGCGACCTCTTCTTTGGGAACCACTGGTCCAACAGACTAGAACTAACGAACTAACGTCTGATGCGGGATCGGTCGATTGGTTGAAGGGAATCCTTGTAGACAACGTGTAATGTGACAGTCTTCACAGACGGGAGAAACATGCCAGACTAAACAACAACTCTAGACGAGGAACAGAAAGAACTCAGGGCTTCAATACAAGGGAAACCGGGAGCAAACGAGACTAATTAATCCCACACAGCTGATGATGATTTAACGAGTGGCGGGAAAAAGCAAACAAAGAGCACATGTGAAACCGTCCAAGAGAAACACGTAACAAATGAGAATCACAACTTACTCTCACGAGCTCAGGAAAAGCAACCGAGCAAAACATTTGTCCTCTGGGAAATCAGCTTTATTTTTCTAGCACAGTCACAGCAGATTTACAGTGATAAAATAATGATTCAGTGACGTAAACAATATTTCATCTGTACAGCAGATCTGAAGTCAGTTCAGTGTGATTCAGTTCCAGAGAATCAGATGGAATAAAGTGTGTGTGATCGAACCCAGAGAACTCCCTCTGAATCTGTGGTCAGAGTGAGGAGACGGGAGTATTGAATAAATCACTGTGAAATTTACGGTGAAAAAACCGCAGCTCGCCAGAACTTTACTGTAAAAAATACAGTAGCAAAGCTCTAGGTTTTACAGGACAGCACTTACTTTACTGTCTCTTACAGTTCAGAACCGTGTAATTTAAAGGTTTATATTGTAATAATTACGGTTCATTACTGTTTATTTTATACACTGTACAATTTACTAAAATCTGTTTTGAATCTTTGTAACACAGACACTGACAACCACCAATCACAGTGATGATGAGAGTCACATGATCAATCTAAGATCATCACAAGCAGATTTTCAAGCTGAGAAGAACAAAACTAATGTGTAGAAGGAACACAGTGATTCACACGAACACTGAACACCATCATGGAAACATGAACTTATGAAACACATGAAACATTCATTGAACAACATGATGATGAACAACACGATGATGATGATGATGATGATGATGGACGTCAGTGATGTTGTGTGTTCTTGAGATCATGATGATGATGATGATGATGGACGTCAGTGATGTTGTGTGTTCTTGAGATCATGATGATGATGATGATGATGATGATGGACGTCAGTGATGTTGTGTGTTCTTGAGATCATGATGATGATGATGATGATGGACGTCAGTGATGTTGTGTGTTCTTGAGATCATGATGAAGGTTTTGATGAGAGAATCTCCTCAGTTTTGACATCAGAATCAATCTTTACAGGATCTTCTGGATCATGAGAGACTAGAAATCACAAATATAATATATCAGATGATCTTCGTTGTTTTGGGTGTTTTTATGTTCTCAATCTAGAACACATTCTGTCATTTAAACACAATCACATCTGTGAACTTTCAGTAAGTTATAGATTCAGACTGCAGAAAGACGGATGAATCTGAGCTTCATGACATTATAGTGAAGATAATAACAGTAAATCTATAGTTTCATAATGATCAAACACTCACAGTCTGGCCTCCTTCCCTCTGCACTGCTACGTTTCTCAGGTCTCAGTCCTCTTTTCTCTTGTGATTCTCTGGTTTGCGTCTCCATTTTTCTCTCTTTTTCCATTTTTCTCTTTGTCTTCTTGTGATTTCTGAGGCTCCTGCAGTTTTCTGTGATTTTCTAACTAAAGTCTGTGTGATTGAACAGATTCAGATGAAGTCAGATTAATGTATCAGAACATGAAGATGTTCAGCTGAAAAAAATGAATTTCCCAATTTGCTTCTTCATAAATCACTCTAATCAAGATACTCAATGAAAATATACAGTGAAACAAATACAAAATTTTGTCAAAACGCCTGTTTTTGCGAGTATCAGTAAAACACGGTCAGTTTGGGAGCGTTAAATAGTTGATAAAGACGGACAGCAGTCCAATATTCCTGCTGCTGTCGGTCATGTTCATCAAACAACAGAAGATCAATCTCTTTCTGCTCTTCTGAATACCTTTTATAACTTTAATGGTAAACATTAATTTTTACTATGAAGACTACAGAAATTAATCAAATTTGATTTCTTTCATATCTGTAGTATTTCTTATCTGAGTAGAAACGTGCTTAACCTGAGAAACTTTCATAGCCCTTGTAAGGCTGGAGTCGAATTGTCTGAACTGAAGGACAACTTCTGATGACAATCAACATTTGAATGTTCTTCTGCAGTAACAGCACCATCCGAGACGCCCCATGCTGAGCAGTTCACACCTCACCAATACATCCTCTGTTTCCCATCCTTCCCATCAATCCAAATCTGAATGTGTACAACAAATGAATATACATGTTTGGTATCATTTGAAATGTCTCAGTGGGGCTGGTAAAATGGTCTCATTCTCCTAGACATAGTACGAACTTCCAAGAAGTTCTAGAAAGCAAGCAATATTGCACGCCACTAGAAGGTGTGCCGGCCCCCAGAACCTCCATTCAAACTACCTCCTGTATGTAAATGAGTGCCCCCTTCTACAGGTGCCAATAACCCATTCAAGCTGATTGCCCATTTGTGACCCCCTGAACAGGGGACCAGACCTAATTACAATTGCAGACACCACCATTTGGTCTTATTGAATTATCTGGGTATTTAGAGAGAACTGGCACAGGGTTCAAGGAGTCTGTAGGCAGATCTCCCGCACAATCACTGTGTGTAGTGTATTTCACTGCCAGGTAAATGCTTCTATGTTCTTTTATTATTGATTGGATGTATGTTTTATTCTTTGAATTGGATTTGGATTATTGTTCTATTACCTGGTTAATAAATTGTTATGTTTGAATTTATTCTGATTGACTCTGAAATTACTAAACTCTAGTAGGTGATGTTAACTCCACAAATCTACGCTCAGGTTAGTAACGGACCAAAACTTGGAGCTCCGACTAACACATTGGCATTAGTCACGTGTACTTAGGCTGTAGAGGCTAATGTGGGTTTTTCCGTTCAGAACAACAGAAGGGTTGTCAGACCAATCTGAATTCGGGTCAGCCTCAACCTCTGATTATTGTAATATTATTCTAACTAAGTGTACGTGGGAAACTACGGCATGATTATGTAAAGTTATCTTGGAGGAGGTTAGATTGGTCAACTTTGTTCTAAGATAAAGGTCATGACCTCTGGCTAGATATAGTGTTACTCTAATTAAGAGTTTACAGACCTATGGGGACTGAATCACATATTTTTAGAAATAAGCAAGCATGGTGCGGCGTCTAAAAGTATCAGTCAATTTGCCTCTGTCTAGATGACCAAGACTGACGAGTTTGTGATTAGAGATCGTATTCCCGATTGGTACGAGACTCAAAGGGTTATAGGAATCCGAACGAATTTAGGAATAATCAAACATTTATTCAAATGTATAACTAATCAAATATGATTTAAACCTTTTTCATAATTGGAGTCAGATGAAAATACAGAGGTAATGCATATAAAGAAATGTATTTAATTCAGTTGATATCGTGTTGTATAAAGGAAGACAGTGACACGCAGATCCCTTCATTCACCGCTCTATTGGAAAACCGTCATTGGACCAGTGGGCGGGCCTTACACCCTCTTTATTGCACTGTTAAATGTCGCTGTAGATTTAGCAGCACATTACTGTAAAAACCAACAGTACAATACTGTATTATTAATTACAGCAGAAGCAGACTAAAATGAGAAAATGCTGTAAAAATACAGTAAAATACTGTTTTGTAGAATTACAGCACTCTTCTTGTGTAATTAAATGACAGTGCGTTTACTGTATATGAAAATACAGTCACTTGCTGGTAACCGTGCTGCCAGTACTGTACTGTAAAAATACAGGAAAATTGTTAACATTGTGCATTTATTTGTGCTGTTGTTATTTACATCCTTATGACAATCTAGATTGATCATTTCGATGAGTTATTCTGTCGTCAGAGACAGCAGCTCCCTGGAAAAGGATGGAAAACACCCTTCATAAATGCTGCAGCTGAAATCACCAATAAAACATTGTTCCGTATATTTTTCTCTATATTGTCATAAATATCATTATCACAAATATCTTGATATAATTTTGAGGTTGTATCACCCGCCCTACTCACTCTGGTACTGTGATCCTCTTCTCATTCATTCAGTCCTTCCACACAACAAACAGTCATTTCAGCAGAACCGCCCAGAACGCTCTGATGCTCTGTGACTCATCTGACTCCTCAAATACTGAAGAAGAAGCAACATCACAGTCTGTTCAGCTCATATGATGCTCCTCTCATGATGAACTTAATGCATTTAGTGTTTCAACACACGGAAAAGCTTCCCGTTATCAGAATATATAAAGATCAACTGAATGTGAATATGAATATCTGAATGTGGTCTAGGACACGAACACTGTCACTAGAGAAACTTTAACAGCCTTCCAGAGAGTTTTCTGAGGAGCATTCGCTCATCTGTCCGTTCAGTGTGTGTCGCTCCTCAGTTCTTTCACCAAACCCATTGAAACATCTTATTGGTTCAGCGTTTGAAACGCCTCAGAATACGCCGTACAAAATATATTCAAACTCCAATATATATCGAAATACATGAATTAAAAAAAGGGTTACAAATCAAAGAAAGTTCCAGTTCAATATAAAAACATGTTTCTACATTAAAGATGTAAAAGGTATGAAAAAACATTAATGAAGTTGTGCTGCAAGCTCGAAGAACCATTTATGAAAAACTAAATCCCAAAGTCAGATTGTTGTTCATGAGACTTGATTCTCCTGCGAATATGAATTCTCCTGAATATTTAAGGGAAAATCCAGAGCAGCGATTGGAGACATTCTGCAGTCAGAACCTCATACAGTGATGAGTGAGTGACTTAAAAACATTCACCAACTTCTGTGCGTTTCCTTTCTTACTCTTAGAGTCATCTTTGAGTAACTGATGTTTTTTATTTATTATGTCTGAATTGGCTTCTAATTGTCTAATAATGTAATTGGCATCAATACATCTACAGTCAGGTCCATAAATATTGGGACATCGACACAATTCTAATCTTTTTGGCTCTATACACCACCACAATGGATTTTAAATGAAATGAAGATATGCTTTAACTGCAGACTTTTACCTTTAATTTGAGGGTATTTACATTCAAATCAGGTGAAATGTGTAGGAATTACAACAGTTTGTATATGTGAGATAAAAGGTTCAGAAAAAATTCTGTCAACTCTCAATATGAGATCCAAAGAGCTGTCACTATCAGTGAAGCAAGCCATCATTAGGCTTAAAAAACAAAACAAACCCATCAGAGAGATAGCAAAAACTTTAGGAGTGGCCAAATCAACTGTTTGGAACATCCTTCAAAAGAAAGAATGCACCAGTGAGCCCAGCAGCACCAAAAGACTCGGAAGACCACGTAAAACAACTGTGGTGGATGACCAAAGAATTCTTTCCCTGGTGAAGAAAACACCCTTCACAACCGTTGGCCAGATCAAGAACACTCTTTAGGAAGTAGGTGTATGGGTGTCAAAGTCAACAATCAAGAGAAGACTTCACCAGAGTGAATACAGAGGGTTCATCACAAGATGTAAATCATTGGTGAGCCTCAAAAACACGAAGGCCTGATTAGAGTTTGCCAAACAACATCTAAAAAAGCCCTCACAGTTCTGGAACAACATTCTATGGACCGATGAGAACAAGATCAACTTGTACCAGAGTGATGTGAAGAGAAGAGTATGGAGAAGGAAAGGAACTGCTCATGATCCAAAGCATACCATCTCATCCGTGAAGCGTGGTGGTGGTAGTGTCATGGCGTGGGCATGTATGGCTGCCAATGGAACGGGTTCTCTTGTATTTATTGATGATGTGACTGCTGACAAAAGCAGCAGGATGAATTCTGAAGAGTTTCGGGCAACATTATCTGCTCATATTCAGAAAAATGCTTCAGAACTCATTGGACAACGACCCAAAGCATACTGCGAAAGCAACCAAAGAGTTTTTTAAGGGAAAGAAGTGGAATGTTATGCAATGGCCAAATCAATCACCTGACCTGAATCCGATTGAGCATGCATTTCACTTGCCGAAGACAAGACTGAAGGGAAAACGCCCCAAGAACAAGCAGGAACTGAAGACAGTTGCAGTAGAGGCCTGGCAGAGCATCAGCAGAGATGAAACCCAGAGTCTGGTGATGTCTATGCGTTTGTTATGCGGTTATGTTATGCACATTTGTTATGCGGTTGTTAATCTGACCCATTACTTTTGGTCCCTTAAAAAGTGGGAGGCACTTGGTTGTAATTCCTAAACCGTTCACCTGATTTGGATGTAAATACCCTCAAATTAAAGGTAAAAGTCTGCAGTTAAAGCACATCTTGTTCGTTTCATTTCAAATCCATTGTGGTGGTGTATAGAGCCAAAAAGATTAGAATTGTGTCGATGTCCCAATATTTATGGACCTGACTGTATATAATGTTTTATTTGATTCATTCTGGACTCTTCTGAAATCATCTTGACCAGTAGATTCTGGAGCTGCTGCAGATCTGTGTCAGGATAGTCACACTGATCATGAATGTGGAGCAGAACATCATCTGAAGACCTTCTGATTTCTTTAGCAAGTTGTATGGAAGTGGCTTATGGAGGAGCAGCAGTGCCACATAAAAATAAAACGAAGAATCAATTAATTCATTTAATAATTCATACATAAAAATGCATATAAATAAATCACTTTTATAGAGGCAAATAAATAGACATATTTAATGTTGTTTATTTAATTCATTTTTTTAAATGTAGATTAATAAAACAATAAATAGTACATTATTAAATCATTTTAAATGCGTATTTAAATCGCTTTTTAAAAAACCTCTCCAAACACGTTCAGATTCGCCTGACGTTTTGCGTGATCGCGTCGCTCGAACTCTTCTAGAGAGGGGCGGCTCTTCACATGGAGGCGAAAGCTGATTGGCTGCTTCCACGTGTGTGCCGTCCAATGGCATTTTAGCACTCGATTGACAAATGGATGAAGAAAAGCATTTGGCAAATCCCTTTTTAAAAAGCCTTTTAAAATGATTTACAAATGTATTGTTCTATTGATTAATGCATGTTCTATTAATCTACGTTTAAAAACAGGAATTAAATAAACAACTTTAAATATGTCTAGTTATTCGCCTATATAAAAGTGATTTATTGATTTACATTTTAATGTGTGAATTATTAAATGAATTAATTGATTCTTCGTTTATGTGGTATTCACGGGTCGTCCTTACATGCTCTTATTATCATAATAATATATTGTTATTTCTCTCTCTGCTGTGTTTCCTCTGGTCAGACATTTAAAGTGCATTTTTTGATGTTTCAGTTTCTGTAACTTCAGTAATGAATAAATGAATCAATAAAAACTTCACAAAATAAATATGAAAGTGTTTTAATTACCTTGTGATGAGCAGAAAAGAGGAAACATCGACGCTGATCTGAGATCTGTTGATGTTCAGTTTGAGTTTTAAGTTTTCAGAATAAAGAGTCGTGACTGTGTTATAATCCCTCACCAAACACACTGTGACCTTGACATAGAGGAAATGAGAAAAAAAACCCTCTGGTGTGTCGATCCAGCCTTTGAAACACTCTCAGACCCTCCTCTTCCTTTTCTTCCTCCTCCTCTTCCTCTGATATTGTTGATGTGATGGTTCAGTTCATCTGAACTCATATTTCATACAGTTGGTTTGATCATTAGAATCAAGTGTGATCAAGTTTGATGTGTTGTGTGTGATTGATGATATTTCACAGCTTGTGTTTTCTGTTCTACAACACGAGAGCTTCAGTGTGTTCATGACTTTCAGAGACAGAGAGAGTGTTTGAAAAAAGAGAGAGTGAGAGCGTATATGAGAATGAGGCAGGAAGTCGTTTAAGGAAGTGTGTTTTCGGTTGTTTCTGCTGTGAGTCTGAGGTGTAGGACGAGTAAAACAGAACGAATTAGGCGTCAAGAAAATGAGTTCAGAAAGAGTTTGTAATGCACAGAGAAACATCTGATCATTTTATATTCATAAATGTGTGTCTGCAGCTCCAGGATGAGCTTTATCAACTTGGTTTTATTGAACTGCTGTTACAGTAAATGTTTCACAGAAATGAAAAACCTGATTTAGACAAGGAACCACAGAAGGGGAAAAACAAACAGTTCAAATAAAAACAACAGGAGCAAAACGATACAAACATCTGCTTGTGTGTGAAGAAGCTCACGTGAGGAGAGTCTTCAGGTTCAGGCGTCCATCATTTATTCAGGTGTTCCTGATCTCAGCTCATGTACGATCATCTCTGATCATCTTTACAGTTCTGTGTGGATCAGCAGAGACTGTAACTGAAGAAACGTCTCATTATCTGCAGATTAAATATAAACAGAAAACTTAAACTGTGAAACTTCCTACACAGAAACAACTGAAAACACAGAGAAACATCTGATCATGTTATATTTATAAATGGCTTGGAGAAAGAGGTTCCCCGGGTTCGTTGATTCGCTGAAGGTCTTTTCGTCTGGATTGATGTGGTCAATCATGTTCCGTTGTGAGGGTCGATGAATGGAGTTTCCCCTCATCGCAGAAGTTTGAAGTTGAGTCAGCAAAGACTGTAGAGTCGTTCAGCTTTGCGACAAAACTTAACTTGGAATACGAGACTCTCGACGGAAAGAAAGAAAATTAAAGTAAAAGAAAGGAAAGCGAGTGAGACGAAAGTCAGTTGGATGGCTTGAATGAAACTGTGTTGCTGCTCTTCAGCGTCTGTTTCTTGATCTTTGTCTCGACTTAAACTAATTCATTCTGATCTTATTCTGGGAGACAACTTCTGCTGAGCTGTAACTTAAAATAATAATAATAATAAAAAGAACTTAACCTTAAAACTTCCTTAAAAGAAAAAAAACAAACTTAAACTTACTTCTAAAACTTAAGAAGAACTTACTAGTGTTCAATCAACTACTCAGAAGTTCTAACACTTACATGAATGGTGAGTGATCTGCACATATCAGGTCACATGTGTATGTGTGCGAATGACATTGAATCATGCAGTCGAACGCTGTTTGATTACTGGTCCGTTCAGAATGGCTTTGGAAACATTTGATGCAGTTCATATATAAAAGAGTCTCTGTGGGGTTTTCTGTGGATTTTTATTCAGGGGTCGCACAAGGTGGCCTGTTTCATCTCTGTCATTGAGGATCAAACACTCTGGTGTTTTCTTCTTGTGGCTCCAGTTGTATTGTCTTTTAAACATTTGGTCGCTCACCTCAGCTGGGCATAACTGGGGGGTTTCAGACGGACTGGAGCCACGAATACGTTCATTGATCTTCAGTCCTGAGATGAGATGAGTTTATATGGAATTATGCTTGAATGAATCATTTGGAAGATTCATTTGTCAAGTAAAGTAATCTTTATTTATGTAGCAAATTTTAACAGAAATATGAATAATTAATTATAACTTATTATAATTAATTATAAATATTTGGATCAGTTAATAGAATTAACTTAACATAGTAAAATCAATTTTACAGTCAATTAACCTGTTTGTCCAGTGGACACTTGGTTAATTGTTTATTAGTTCTAAGAAATGTTTATTTCCTGGTTATGGGAAATGACATTCTTACTCTACAGTACTACTTAGAGCATGTAGTCAAAATCTGCATGATTAGGGACTCCCGTATATGAGCATGAAACACAGACAACTTCGCATGTGACATGCACAAGACTTTATTAACTAGACTGAACACTTAAACTACTCTAACATTCACACACATACATACATGCATACAGTGTACCAAGAGAAAAAAGAGAGCTAATGCAGAATACAGGAAAGCCAGTTATAGCATTGTTTGAAAGTCAACAGATCAACAGCCTTGAGCAAACCATCAGTTTAGTTCTAACACGCCCTTCTTTAAAAGGGGTAAGGATACTTGATGTATCAAATAATGAGACTAAGTGTGATACTTGCATGTCTCGCCCATTTGAATTAAACTGTCCTGATGCAATTCGTGGAGGCTCCGTTGATCTTGTTGATGTTGTCTTGATGAGAGAGAACCAGTTGGATTCAGAGGATCTTTGGTGAATGGAAAGACAAGGCCGCAGCCTGGCACAAACTTGGGGTCTTCAGAACTTCTAGCTCAGCGTCATTTTCACAACAGCGCTTCCTCAGTACCAGAAGAAGAAGAAGAGGAGAGCTGATCTTGTGATCTGTGATTTTTAAAGTGTAAAGATGTCACGCCTTCTGGAGGTGACTGAGCCAATCAGGATTTGTTCCTTCGGAGGGAACTTTTACGACCCTTTGTTCTCTAGCAAGATATTTGCATAAGACATCATATTGGATGGATGAGAGAAGAACCTTCTAGATTCTTATTATACTTGATGTGTCAGAGTTAACAAAATGTAATGTAAATGAACAGATTGGGAGCGAAGATTGGAGTCCAGAGAGACCAAACATGCTATCCATGTGATTATAGTTAGTCATAATATGCAACTCCTAATCATTAATACAAGAAGTTCAACAAAGAGAATTAATTCATAGGTCAAACCCTATAAAAGGAAAATTATGAGAGGGAAAAATTGGATGCACATTTATACATCTCTTGAGTGGTTATATACAGAATATATTGGATTAAAACGGTTTATTTGTCCTTCTCAACAAGAATGAAGTCAGAGTCACATTCTCTGCACATTCTTTAAGGTCGTGAACCCTATCAGATGGTGTCCATGGGGGAGTTTTTGAAGATTATTTGTTAAGTATGACAAATAATCGTGTCTGATTTGTCTCAGTCGTTACATTATATGGCGCTTTTTACAATGCACATTGTGTCAAAGCAGCTTCACATTAATAATTGGCAAATAATTTTGGCTGCACAGCAGCTCCCAAAGAAAATGGTGTCATTGTCGATATTATTCTATATATTATTGATTCATTCCGTTGCAAATATCAGTAGTTATTAGTCTAGTTAATTTATGTATATCAGCACTGCAGAAAACAGTGACGTAATCGTTCGGCTCAGTTCACAAACAACGACACCAAAAACACTGAATATCAAGCAAGTGTCTCCAACTTCAGCAAGAACCAAAACTCCAACAAATGGAGAAAAAAACCTCGGGAGAAACCAGGCTTAGTCGGGGTCAGTTCTCCTCTGGCCAACAGTGAACACTTGACCGATACTCAGAGTTACGGGTCATTAAACCGGTTTGGAGTCGCAACAGTCAAAATATTTAATCCAGTTCCATCTAGTTTAAGATCTTTTGGATCACGCCGGAATGGGACGGTTTGTTGGGATCTGTGCCACTGGCTGATTTGTCTGGTTCGTCCTCAATTCCTACACTTCAACTGCTCAAAAAAAAAAATTAATTTCACAAAAGATACAATAAAAACGGTAATGTACTGCTTTGCTGAACAATTTCTAGCAGTGTATCCGGGTCAACACCACGAGCAAAAGCTTCTCCGCTTCTCTTTCCTCCATCTTTTCATCATCTTCAAGCTGTTAATAGTTGAGTCACTTTCGCTTTGCTCGCTGTCATCAGCAAAATACATTTGTAACTCGTATGATGGATATTGAAAACTGTAACTGTTTTTTATCGGCTCGTTTCAGTGATAAAAGCATCAACTGTGACATCGTGACTGAAGTTTCATGCAACATCAGAAAGTTCTTCTGCAAAGTGAACCTTCAAACTCTGTTGCTCTGAAATGATATCGATGTCTGTCGCACTAAAATGACCGAAATCTTCATTTCTGCACAAACTTGTTGTAATATGTGCAAATCTTTATTCTGAGGAGGATGTTTTGCATTAGTAGTGTCGAGCTTGTGTTGTTAGTTTAATGTCGGCTTTGTTTTTGTATCAATCCAAGGGATATTCATTTAGAATAATTCATATCTAAAGTCTCAGTGTTCCTGCTGGATGATGCTTACGGATATTTTATTTTGGTGGAGATTCTTCTTTGAGATTTTTTTTCAAATCAGGCAAAAACTGTCTCCCAATAATAAGATGATACAAAATAGGATAAAAATATGAAATTGAGAAGATGCGACTTTGTAATGATAAAGTCACAATTCAAAGATCAAGTCACAAAAATGATCAAAATGTCTTAACAACTGCTTAAAAGCTCATGTGGGAGTAAAGCGCGTCTCCTATAAAGAAGAGATGTACTTTCAGAAAGTGTGAAAAGCACATGATCAAAGATCTGTGGAGAAGATTTGACATTGATCCTTTAGTATTTTTTCTCTTCACTGTTTCTGAACCTGAAACTGAAAGACTTTGAATTTGAGAAAATCTAGTGGCGCCATCTAGTGGACAGAGATGGACATTAACTCTTAGTCTCTGTGTATTAAAATAATATACAGAACATTCATGTGTTTATTTTATTCATAATGCACTAATTCTGTTTCATGCTATTAATATAGAATTAAAAACAGTAACGATACACACACGTGATCATACGACTGAATGTCTGCTGTTGATTCCTGCGTCAGTTTGTGTTTATTAGTTATTAAAGCTTCAGTCACAAAAAAAAATCTGTTTGTGTTTGTAATGTTTAATTTATATAATATATACTGAACTACTCAAAATATAACCACAGATTTCTGTTCTGACAATATCAAGTCAAGCTTTATTGTGTTTGTACAGATACAAACATCACTGGATGTTGGAGGCATTTTGACAATTTTGGGAGGAAATAGAGTAAATTTACATATAAAATAGCGACGTGTGTCTAGGAAATACATGAGACTGTACATGAATATAAAATATACATAAAAACTAATAAATAAAGCAGGAAATGTTCACTGGAATTGTAAAATACTGCATTCACAAATATATGAGGCAGTGCAAAATATTGTGTAGATTATGACACTAGAAATGAGAAAATAGTGGCTTTGATTCGCAGTAAATTCACAAACTGATGAAAATGTGTGTAATCTGTTGCATTAAATACAGTGTAAGTAGTTTTGAATAAAAGAATCTGCCAAATGAATAAAGAGGATGATCAACATACAGTGTGTAAAATATTAAAATACAGTGGCACTGCAATACAGTGCAGTCAGTGATGAGTTTGAAAAACCTCCAGGAGACAGGAGTGAAAAAACTGTGTTCTGATGATGATGATGATGAAGATGATGATGGTGATGATGAAGATGATGGTGATGATGATGATGATGAAGGTGATGATGATGAAGGTGATGATGATGATGATGGTGATGATGAAGATGATGGTGATGATGGTGATGATGATGATGATGGTGATGATGATGATGAAGGTGATGGTGGTGATGATGGTGATTATGATGAAGATGATGGTGAGGATGATGATGATGAAGATGATGGTGGATGATGATGATGATGGTGATGATGGTGATGATGATGATGATGATGAAAGTGATGGTGATGATGATGATGGTGATGATGAAGATTATGGTGATGATGATGATGAAGGTGATGATGATGATGGTGATGATGAAGGTGATGGTGGTGATGATGGTGAGGATGATGATGATGAAGATGATGGTGGATGATGATGATGATGGTGATGATGATGATGATGAAGGTGATGATGATGAAGGTGATGATGATGGTGATGATGAAGATGATGGTGATGATGATGAAGGTGATGATGATGATGGTGATGATGAAGGTGATGGTGGTGATGATGGTGATTATGATGAAGATGATGGTGAGGATGATGATGATGGTGGATGATGATGATGATGGTGATGATGATGATGATGGTGATGATGATGATGATGAAGGTGATGATGATGAAAGTGATGATGATGGTGATGATGAAGATGATGGTGATGATGATGATGATGGTGATGATGATGAAGGTGATGATGATGATGGTGATGATGAAGGTGATGGTGGTGATGATGGTGATTATGATGATGATGGTGAGGATGATGATGATGAAGATGATGGTGGATGATGATGGTGATGATGATGATCAGGTCTTCATCAGATGATGATGATGGTGATGATTATGGTAGTGAGGATGATGGTGATCAGGTCTTCATCAGATGATGATGATGGTGATGATGATGATGATGATGATGATGATCAGGTCTTCAGCAGATGATGATGATGATGATCAGGTCTTCATCAGATGATGGTGATGGTGTTGTGTGTTGGATTGTGAAGGTCCATTCTCCTCCAGGACAATAACTGTAACAGTAAAGTTGTAGAAACGGTTCTCATGGTGTCGTCACATGTGGAGTAACACTGAGAGGAACTCGTACATGAAGTCAAATCATCTCTACAGCAGCATTGTGAAAATCCTCTCGTCTCCTGGAGTCTCTCCTCACTTTTGACATCAGAATCAGAATCACATGTCCGTCTGGATCACATCAGACTAGAAATCACAAAATAAATCAGATTCAATCATCATTTTGAATGTATATCAATCTTGATCAATAACTATTCTGTTAATTGATCCTTCACAAACAGTTTGATTGACAGGCGATCTGACCAATCAGAACCCCGAATCTGGTCAGGGGAGTCAGTTGATGAACGTTGGTGAACTTGAATCACGTCTTGAAACAACATTCCTTCTGATGTTCATTCATGTTTATTTGATGCTATAAATGAACTAGAGATGATCGAGGAGCGACACATTAAACACACACTAGAAGCTGTTTATTGATTACAATATTTTAGATATTAAACTGTTCCTCTTTGCTCCTCGATGTATTTTTCACTGCGTGAGAACATGATGTGTGGCGTGAGAGCGCATAGCAACAGTAACTAAAGGGGGCGGGGCTTTGAGAAGGGTCAGTTAAACATCTGTAAATGTTTCATGACTGCAGAAAGTCGGATGAATCGGTCTAAATGTGTTTAACAGAAAACAACAGTAAATCTAACAAGATTAAAAGAAAGAATAAAGTTCAGTAATGATCAAACACTCACATTTCGGCTTCAGTTCCTCCATACTTCTACATCTAACAAGTCTCTCTCCTCTTTTCTCTTGTGATTCTCTGGTTTGTGTCTCCATTTTTCTCTCTGTCTTGTGATTTCTGAGGCAGTTTTCTGTGATTTTCTTTCTCCGCTCCATCTGAATCTGTTCAGTCACACAGAGTTCAGCTGAAGTCAGTTTAGTTTAGTTCACATCATCTAGTGATCAAACCAGCAAGTTTGATTTTTAGTAAGTAAATGCAAAATGTTTTGAGTCTGAACTCAGTGAGTTTTACAGTACTCCTGTTCTCTCATCACTGCTTGTGCCGATGCCGGTTTTTGCTTCCTAACTTTATTACTTTGAGTTTGACGAACTTAAACCATTTCTTCAAACCGTTTAAGTAGATTTATATTGAAGAATTGTCGCCTGAATGAGTGGAATAAACTTAAAATGTTTAATGATTGACTAAAGCAGCACTAAAATATAAGAGAATTGAACTTACTGTAAGTGAGTTTACAGTACTCAAACTTACTGGTTTTCAAACTTAAATGGTTTCAGGTAAATAAAGACTTCTGGAGCTAACGGTCAGGAACGTGTTAAAATATTAATGTTGTTCATCAACACTTTTCATTCCAGTGTTTCAACAAAAGAATCGACATCATTGATCACACAATATTTACAGAATGATCTGCGATTCACGAGCTCTTCACAAAAACAATGAAATATGAGCGTGATGGAATCACCTGGTGGTGAGCTGATGAGAGGAGACATCCGCGCCGGTTCTGTGATCTCTGCCGGAGCGACTCCAGCTCCAGGTGTTTTTATGACTCCGGACCGCCCCGCCCACAGCGCCGTTTCCATGGCTACAGTCAAAACACATCAACAACAACAAATCTTATCACAGGAAGTGCACAAAAAAATCCTCATAATGATATTCTCTATGATATTGATGTAATGCAGTGGATTAATACACTAAATGAATTCATTCATTTTTAAAAGCTTCTCTCAATGACTAGATAAACTGAACATTTATTACAGAGGCTCTCTCAATCCTCCACAGATGAGAGAAGAGAGAAGCACAAGTGTGTACGGCTGTGTATTTCTACAGAGAAACTTTATTTATAACATTAAATGAGTTTAAAGCTGATGAATGTTCGAGACGTCCATCAACAGTGTGTCCGCGGGTTTGCAGGTGTGTGTGTTCTGCTCGACTTCTCTTGGGTGCGTCTGTTCCTGAGTTGTGGACGAACAGGTTTGCTCTCAAATATACACTGTAATGAATTGCTGTAAAAATGACAGCAATATTTGACAGCAGATGGCTGTATTCTTAATAATACAGCATATTACTGTAAACTGCAATGCATTCTGGGGGGCGTGGCGGTTTGACTCAAAATTACAGGATATTACTGTAAATTTCAAGCATAAAGAGAGAGAGAGAGAGAGAGAGAGAGAGAGAGAGAGAGTCTACAACTGCGGTAAGTGACTTATTTAATTTAAAACAATACAGCAAATTTAACAAAAAAATTGTTAATCAAAGAATACAGTAAAATTCTGTAAATTAAATTATAGTGATGGTACTGTAAAAATTACAGTAACTGGCTGTGCGGTTACATTTAATGTTTCAAAGAAATGAGAAACTTACTAAAGACAAAAAACCTTAAAAAAGGAAACAAAATGACAAATAATGCAAATAATTACAGAAACATCTGCTTGTGTATCAAGAAGCTCACATGATGAGAATCAAATTTAACATGGAAATTAAATCCATTTCACTTAAAATGGACATAAAAAGACTTTAGATTCTGTACAAAAAAGCATTTCCACATTCATTATTTCCTGTAATTCCTGCTCTTTCCTCAAAACTCATCATTTATGATCTCAGAAATCATTCATGTAGTTTCAGACACGCTCACGTCTTTAATTCTGATCTTTTGTGTTTAAATGTGTGATATAAATAAATGCACTTTCTCCAGTAAATACACACAGATGACACTGTCAATAGAGCCTGAAGATCATTCAGATCTTCAGTCCTGCTCAGATTTACTACAACACCAGTTAACAACGAGTACTTGTGTTTCATTAACAAATATTAAACATGAGATTTCTGTCATGAGTTCCTCTCCCTCGTGTCATTCGTTCATCTTCAGACACACACGAAGATGTTTTTGATGAGGTTTATGATCAATATAATCAACACTTTCAAGCTCCAGAAAGGAAGTAAAGACGTGGTGAAAACAGTCACGTGATGCAGTGGATCAAGAGACCAGAACACTTTCTGAGAGCAACAACAACACAAGAATAACTTTATTCAACAATCTCTTCTGTGTCGTTCTCAGACGTTGTTCACGTCCAGCGCTTCCATGTTTACATCAGATCGACTCACGCGTGCGTCTGATCACATGATCAGCTTCGGCCAATCCTGAGCCGGCGTTCGGCTGTAGAACCTGGAAGTGCTGAACGTAAACGGCGACATGTTCTTCTCATATATGGTGAATTTGAAGACTGTATATGTCAGAGAAACATACTGTTTTGAATGTGATATTTAAAAAAAAAAAATTGAACTTGATGAAGAATATTTTGCAGGTTAGATGAACAGAACTGCTGCTTTCTAAAGGAGAAAACAGAAATAAAACTCAAAGATGAACACATCTTCAGAACTCTTGATGTTCTCTGATGTGTGAGTGTCTCACCTCTTCTGAAACACCAGAATGAATCTCTGCAACATGAGAAACTGGAAATAAAACACAAACATCTGACTGTAATTCCTGTGGATCGAACAGCATATATGAGTTTATATGCATGAATCGATTCATGAATCAGAGTCTCTTTAAATGAAAACATCTGCCAAATACAAACAGTCATGGATATAAATTTACATACACCTTGCAGAATCTGCAAAATGTCAGTATGTTTAAAGCACAACAGACTTGAACTGAATTTCACACAATAACAGATATTAACACAGTTCACTAGACAAAATAAGTAACAAATAGAATAAAAGTAACTATATAAGTGTAAATTATGCTTCCCCCCCCATATATATATATATATATATATGACTGAAAAGTTAGTTTAGAATTGATTTTACACATTTAGACACAGAAGAAACTATTGAGGATGAAATATAACGGTGTCATAAAAACATCATAAATACTCAGTTTGGTTTGCCGCTATTAATGCTGTTTTGTCTGAGTAGACAATGGTGCTTTTTCTTTTTTCTTTTTAGAAATCGTAAAATGCCCCTTTTGTTCACCATTTTTCTCTCTCTCTTGTCGTTTAATCTCGCTGTAGTCTGTGACGCTCCATTAATGTTCTCCAGGGTATTAATTTCTCAAATCTGTCTTCATATTATCTGTTTAAAAGAATGGAGTGAAGTTTAAAACGAGTTAATGATGTGTGTGCAATCCAGGTTTCCATTTCAGCTTCACAATGACAGAAACAGGATTTAAATAATTAAAAGATCTCTTTACAACTCAATTAAAGAGAAAGTGTTTTACCCTGTGATGAGCTGAGAAGAGAAACATCCAGCGCAGATTTCCGTTAAATACAGCTTTAAAACACTGAACACGCCTACGCCTGCAAGACATTAAAGACAAATAAAGTAGATAAAGACACTCCTGTTCAAAGGTGTGGCATTAAGAGTAAACTCAAGTAAAAGAATTTATTATATTCAAAAGAACAAAAAACATAATCAAAACATCTGTCATCAGTAATATGAGTCAGAATGAAATGTATGACTGGAATGTTGTCAGGAAAACTGCACAGTTGCGGAACAAAAATAACACAAAATTCTGCAGTTGAAAATTACAATCATGAGTGCACAAAACAAAATCAAAACTAAGTGTTACTTATGATCAGACTTTCAATAAAAATCATTCAAATCTTCAATAAATATGAAAGCGGCAGAACCTCCAGTATTTCCACACTAGTGAGATGTTTGACTTTAACATTTTAAAAGGTTTTCTTTGACTTCCGTAATGCTTTCTAAAAATACAAAAACTGTCTATAAAATCATCCAACGTTTGAAACTCTAAATATTATGCGTCTAAAATATGACCTCTTTATACACAAAATATGAGCAGCCATGAATACACTGTATATATTGTGTTTCAAAATGTAGAATTATGGACAGACAACAATATGAGGTTCGTTTAAAAAGGTTACAATATGATTAATGTAATCTAAATATATTTTGACATGGTGAGTGAAACAAGGTTGAAATCTAGCAAGGACGAAGAAGTGTTGCTCGGCGTAAAGTTCAGTGTTTTTTTTCACCAGCATCAACAAAAGCAAATACAAAAACACAAAACAATAACCAGCTCCAAAAGTCTGTCTCTTCTCTCGGGTCCGCGGGAGTTTATCCCGCCTCTCCTGCGCTAAACCACGCCCCTGGCGGCAGTGTGATTTCAACTGCAGATTATATTTAGTCTCAGCTAAACTATGCTTTTTAACAGGTCACAAATGTTTGGATGTATTGTAGGTATTTCATGTTTAAAGTCATGCCTAATTCTCAGCAGTTTCAGAACACAGTTGGACTTACTGACAGACTGTACTTGACAACAGATTGATGTCACATGGATCTGCGCAGTTATTTTACACACTTTCAGCTCTTTCATGTCATTTTCGGTAATTAAACATGTAGGAATAAACTCAGCACAAATTAATGGAAGATCATAAAACTGTCACTAGAGTCGTTTTTAAAATATATTGAGGCTGATCAAAAGATGAAGTTACTCATGAACTTCAAGCACTTTCTAGTTTTGTTTAAATAAACATCTGAAGTCTGATTTGATGTTTGTTCACGTGATCTTCTGTCAGCTGATCTGCTGTAATACTGACTATCTCCAGTAGAGAGCGACACTGAACCACGTGTTTCTACAGCTCATCTCTGTCTGAACTCACAGCAGAAATCATCTAATGTAGGGCTTTTGTTTCAGTGAAATCAGCTATAGTTCAGACCAGAGAGATCCTAGACTTTACTGTCAGAGCAAATATGATCAAACCTGTGGCCGGTTCTTCCACATTTTTGCTCCATATCTTGAATTTTGAGGGTATTTTTATGTGTTTAGGTGGCATTATTTCCTCAAACAGCTGTTCATTTCTGCCCCTGGTGTGTGTGCTGTGATTCTCTCTGTCAATAATCATTTATATGTGCAGTAATTGTTGATGAGAGGCTTAAAGTGAAAAAATGCCCGATATTCAGATGTTCATAATTATTAGGCAGGTTTTTTTCTAGAGCTAAAATGGGCCGAAAGAAGAGAAACACTTGTTCTCTGACCTGAACTGGTGCTGCTTCCTCAAAACACTCTCAAACTACTCAAACTAATCTATTGAAGTGAATTTCTAACACAACCTCAGAGATAATCTGATTATTTGACATCTTTCAGTGGCTTTTAATAAGTTAAATGAATTACTGTATGTGAGACTCGCTTTCACAAGCATCAATCACTAATCCATGACTTTATGGATGTTCTTCAATTAGGAGATGATGCTTGATATGAAACATCATCATCATCATCATCATCAGATGAATCCAGAAATCGTCTCAGTCTCTGGTAAGATCATGAATTCTTCACTTCATAGTTGTAAAGAAAGTTTGAAAATGCTTTAAAACATTCATGATTTACAGGTTAAGTTGGAAACATCAAATTCAGCTTCTATGCTCAAATTTATTACTGCATAAATATACTAGAAAATACAAAATATTAGATTAAAACATTATTGAAATATAAAAATAGTACATCATTTCATTGAAATAAAAAAGCGGTAATTTTTGACTGCCGATGTGAACACCAGATGATTTGATTTACACACAATCTACAAAATATGAAAACTAATAATAATAAGCATAACAGACTTGAACAATATTTCACACAGTAACAGAATAACAGAGAATATGACTGTAATTTCTCTGAAACATCATAAACACTCGGTTTGGTTGTGTGTCTTTTTCTGCTTTGGCTCATTTGAATCATATTTTCCTTCTACATAATCCGTGTTTCAAACTCAAGATCATTGTGACGTGACGAGAACATTTGGTTTACTCCCTGAAACACAGTTTGATCTTCCTTCAGTTTAACAATGAAACATAATGTTTCAGATCAGCCTCGATGCTGAAATAATTATCTGAAAAAACTGATTCCAGTACAGTACAATATATTTACCTAAAATCCATAATGTTGAATAGTGTCTCTTCAGTGTTTTATCAGAAGTTATGAAACGGTCATGAGGTTTTGTGTGGAACATCTAATCCTGACCTGTACCGGAAAAAAGTTTCACTGCAGTGAAATAATGTTGCAGTTTCTTCAATCACAGCTGGAGAATATATTGTAGATACTGTATGTACTGCAAGCACTGAATATTGTTTATTGTTCATACTGTAAAAATACAGCAGTGTAAATGCAGAAGATTTTCAGATGCTCAGTTCATTTCTCATCCAGATCAATAATATTGTTGAAAATGATTTAATGTTGTTGAGGACTGTGTGATGTCCATATCAGGTGAAGGAAAAACCAGATCCAGCCTTGACAACTGTCTGCACGCCTTGCTCTTCCTCGTCCTCTTCCTCCTCATCCACCACTTCTACTTATACTCTTCCTCTTCCTCCTCTTCCTCTCAGATTGTTGATGTGATCGTTCAGTTCTTCTGAACTCATATTTCATACAGTTGGTTTGATCATTAGAATCAAGTGTGAACAAGTTTGATGTGTTGTGTGTGATGATGATATTTCACAGCTTGTGTTTTATTCCTGTGGTTTAGAGCAGCTGGAAGAGTTTTCTAGTCCTGCTCGGCATTTAAATGATCATTAATGCTGTTTTTGTACTTTTGATGCTTGTGATTCTTATTTTGAGGAATATTTTCTCCTCACTGAATTTCGTAAGGCGTCAGAAAGTTGTTTGAGAGAAGTTCACGTAAATGAAGTGTTTTGTGAGGGAACTTTTTCAAAGTCACAGTGAGATCATCCTGTGGTTTAACACTAATTCCTCACAGATCAGGTTTAACCCTAAAGTCTCAGACTGAAGTCCATGTTTGAGCTGTTTAAACTGAGAGCTCATCTGAACTCATGTCATGATTCACTCCAGTAATGTTTGTTTCTAATGTAGCTTAAATGTCCGAACTGAACTGAGGTCAGTGTGTGAGATCTCTATTACTGTGAGATGATCTTGTGTCTGTGAGGAGACTGAAGCTCATAACAGGAAACAAACACATCTGATCATTTGATATTTATACATGTGTGTCTGCAGCTCCAGGATGGACTTTATTAACTTGTTTAATTCAGTTTTTATTCTACTGTTACAGTAAATGTTTCAAAGAAATGAGAAACTGATTTAGACAAAGAACTTTAAATGGGAAAAACAAAATAATACAAATAAAAACAACAGGAGCAAAATGATACAAACATGTTGTGTATCATAACTGACAGTTTTTCTGGTTCAGTTCAACACCACAGGAAAACATTCTGTGGTCTCAGTGAATGAATTCTCTGTTTCTCGTGTAGATAAATCAACTCTGAACTGTTTCTTGCAGGAGGTCGGAAGACATTCAGAGTAAGACTGAAACAGTTTCCTGTCGTTCTCCACCGGTCATTCAGATCTGATCACTTTGTGCCACAAGATTAAGTTTGTGTGTTTTAAGAAGCTCCTCACATGTTTAACTGACCACTGATGTTCATTTGCATCAGACAGATATTGAGAAGACAACAGAACTGAGATCAGGTCATCAGATGGATCAAACTCCAGCCTCACGTTCACCAGGATCACCATCACTGATAGTCAAGCGTTTGCTCTCACATGTTGACCTCAGTTCAGTTCCTGAATGTTTGTTCTTTCCCCGATCTTTCATTTTCAATCTTGCCTTTAGCATCTTTGTCACATAATTCATTAAATCGTTGTTACTGTCAGCAATAATCAGATCATCAACCCAGATTATTACAATCTCTCTCTCTCTTTCAATGTGTTCAGTGGCTGAATTCTGCACAAAAACACGTAACATTTTGTTGTAAAGCGGCGTTAAACCGTACAGCGACTTTTTCGGGTTTGCTGACTAGTTTTCCTTCTACGTCTGACTCGTTTGAAAACCTTCTGTTTCATATAAATCTCACAGTCATTTGGAGCATGAAGAAGCAGTTTTTACATTCATCTGATGGAGGTCGAGATCATATTCATCAAGACTCGAACTGAAGTGACATTTGCTGACGGGGAGAAACTCTCTCTGTCATCTACACCCATCACTATAGCGTTCAGTGACGGATCTTTTTGAGAGCGTAGAGCCATCATCCCACTGCATGTTTTCTTCTGGTATCGTAGTTTGTTTAAATGTGTCATTGTTCTTAAGGGAGCACCTTCATGGCTTCATTTGAACTTCCTTCAATGTTTTTGGTATTTACCAAACTCTGTAAGAGGTAAGAATCTGGTCATCACACTCAAGTTTATTCACCTTTATATACTCACACTGTTAACAACTTTCCTGTGTTTTTACAGTACAGCACTGGCAGCACGGTTGCCAGCAAGTGACTGTATTTTCATATACAGTAAACATACTGTAATTTAATTTGCAGTACACAAGAAGAGCGCTGTAATTCTACAAAACGGTATTTTACTGTGTTTTTACAGTACAGTACTGGCAGCACGGTTGCCAGCAAGTTACTATATTTTCATATACAGTAAACATACTGTAATTTAATTTACAGTACACAAGAAGAGTGCTGTAATTCTACAAAACAGTATTTTACTGTGTTTTTACAGTACAGTACTGGCAGCACGGTTGCCAGCAAGTTACTGTATTTTCATATACAGTAAACGTACTGTAATTTAATTTGCAGTACACAAGAAGAGTGCTGTAATTCTACAAAACAGTATTTTACTGTGTTTTTACAGTACAGTACTGGCAGCACGGTTGCCAGCAAGTTACTGTATTTTCATATACAGTAAACGTACTGTAATTTAATTTGCAGTACACAAGAAGAGTGCTGTAATTCTACAAAACAGTATTTTACTGTGTTTTTACAGTACAGTACTGGCAGCACGGTTGCCAGCAAGTTACTGTATTTTCATATACAGTAAACGTACTGTAATTTAATTTGCAGTACACAAGAAGAGCGCTGTAATTCTACAAAACGGTATTTTACTGTGTTTTTACAGTACAGTACTGGCAGCATAGTTGCCAGCAAGTTACTGTATTTTCATATACAGTAAACGTACTGTAATTTAATTTACAGTACACAAGAAGAGCGCTGTAATTCTACAAAACAGTATTTTACTGTGTTTTTACAGTACAGTACTGGCAGCACGGTTGCCAGCAAGTTACTGTATTTTCATATACAGTAAACGTACTGTAATTTAATTTGCAGTACACAAGAAGAGTGCTGTAATTCTACAAAACAGTATTTTACTGTGTTTTTACAGTACAGTACTGGCAGCACGGTTGCCAGCAAGTTACTGTATTTTCATATACAGTAAACGTACTGTAATTTAATTTGCAGTACACAAGAAGAGCGCTGTAATTCTACAAAACGGTATTTTACTGTGTTTTTACAGTACAGTACTGGCAGCACGGTTGCCAGAAAGTTACTGTATTTTCATATACAGTAAACGTACTGTAATTTAATTTACAGTACACAAGAAGAGCGCTGTAATTCTACAAAACAGTATTTTACTGTATTTTTACAGTACAGTACTGGCAGCACAGTTGCCAGCAAGTTACTGTATTTTCATATACAGTAAACGTACTGTAATTTAATTTACAGTACACAAGAAGAGTGCTGTAATTCTACAAAACAGTATTTTACTGTATTTTTACAGTACAGTACTGGCAGCACAGTTGCCAGCAAGTTACTGTATTTTCATATACAGTAAACGTACTGTAATTTAATTTGCAGTACACAAGAAGAGCGCTGTAATTCTACAAAACGGTATTTTACTGTGTTTTTACAGTACAGTACTGGCAGCACGGTTACCAGAAAGTTACTGTATTTTCATATACAGTAAACGTACTGTAATTTAATTTACAGTACACAAGAAGAGCGCTGTAATTCTACAAAACAGTATTTTACTGTATTTTTACAGTACAGTACTGGCAGCACGGTTGCCAGAAAGTTACTGTATTTTCATATACAGTAAACGTACTGTAATTTAATTTACAGTATACAAGAGTGCTGTAATTCTACAAAACAGTATTTTACTGTATTTTTACAGCATTTTCTAATTTTAGTCTGGTGTCACTTTCCAGCTTAAAGTGACAGTTCACCCAAAACAATTCTGTCATATAAGTCATTTTTAGTCATATGTGTGGCACAAATGACATTTATAGTCCATATGTAATTTTTCCCAATGTCTTGTACTTCTGTCGGTGTTAACATGGTCTCACAGGGATGGGAATATGCATGTAAATGATATGCAGATGAGATTATGCATAGTCAAACTAGGCGTTGTAAGCTCCATATATGGTGATTTCAGGGTGGAGATGCACGTACAGATATAATCACAAAAGCAGTGTACGTTTTACTGTAATTTACTCAAAAACTATCAAATTCATTCAGGCAAAACATTTATTTAGCAGATGCTCATACAAAGTGACAACAACTCATCTGAAGTCATTATAACACAAGAAGTGCTAATTGAGTAACCAATAAAATTATTCTATGACATATGAATATTTACATATTTAATTGTCTATATTTTAATTGAAGATATGTACTAATAGCAACACTTTGAATGCATATTTAATGATTTCTCTCAATTAATCGACATGCTGTATTTCTGCTGCTCCATTTCTGTCTGTCAGAGAGTGAATCTGCACTTTAATTCACGTCAAACTTTGAACGGGTCGAGGGATCATAATATCTCACATTTGATGAGGTGTTTTAAATGCCCACAATAACACTGTTCATGTCCATTACTGTAATATTAGTGAAATCTGGATCAAATCAGTCATTAGTGTGTGAATGTGAGATGTTCTCCTGCTGGAACTGTGATTATTAGAGCACAACTAAATATGAACAATAAACTATATATACACTCATTCAGTGACTGAACATGATGAAGAGTGTCTTCTCACGACAGAAACCACAGCTTACTAAAGACAAAACACACAGAACTCTCAATATCACATTTTTGATTTCTGTTTCAACTTCATCATCTGACCAGTGTTTCTCCTCGTCTGAAGGACTGAATCTCTGGATCATGAGAAACTATAAATCACTCACAGGCATTAGTTCAAACCCTCCTTCAATTAAAGGTACAATATGTAAAGTTTTTATATTAAAATATCCAAAAGCCACTTGCACAGTGTTATATATTTTGTTCAACTGTGTACTTACATTATCCTAAATATTTCCAAGAATATGTAAATTCAGAGAAAATCACAATTTTAAATAGTGCCCGTCCCTTTCTTGTCACTTGGCGCCTGTCAATGATGAAATATCTGCGTTATCCCTGGTTTCTGCTCGTGCTGCACAGTAACCATGGCAACAGATGTCTAGCAGGACGCTGTTGTTTCGTTCAAACATTATGGACCATGGCAAGCAAACTTTGGGACAAAAGGAGAAATTAAACGAGGATTAATATCGGCGTGGTGTTTCTGAGATGACGAGAGCTTTGTGACAAACTTTGACTTGACAGAGATGGTGCTCTCGCACGATATTAGACGAGGTAAGCAAATGTAGACATAAGACTAATGAATGTTATGAAGCTCAACAGATGAAGTGTGAGAATATCATCAGTGTGATCATCTAATGTTGATCTAGATTAATGTTAAGTTGCATACAGACAACAAACTAATAGAGAGAATAAAAACTTTCCACACACTCAAACACAGTTTAGTTTGATAGTGTGACGTTGGATCAAGTGAAATCCGCTGCGTTTCCTCACAGTTTTAATTCGTCAGATAAACTGACCTGTATGAGGAGTATTTCAGCACTTATGAGTAGTTTGGTAGAATGAAATGTCCTTGTGTCTTTATATCCACACTCGTGTGTGTCACTGATATCTGTCTCTCATTAGTAATCACGCCCGAGACTCTCGGCCTCGCCCTCCTCACACCACAGTCATGATAAAACATGCATTCACTCATCCATAAACATTATTAGATTAATCGGCATGACGACAATTTTATGATCCCATATTCTCTGCGTCATCAATCTACGCCTTTGTTATTGTTTTGAAGAGTTTAGCGCCCCCTTGCAGTGAAAAACCTACATATTGTGCCTTTAAAGACAGAATTAGTGGTGAAATATAAGCAGTGTTTGGTGTTGAACATCAGTTTGTTTCCACTGTTACTGTAAAGCTGTTTCGTCTGATTCGTCTCAGGATCAGTTTCTCCTGGATCTTGAGTTTGTGTCTCCCTCTCTCTGACACTCTTCTTTCCCACCAATGTTTCCTTGATCCATGTTTCCACACACAATCCTTCTGAAGTTTGTGTCCAAGCAGCTTTACAGTGACAGAGGGAACATAATTTTGGCTGCACAGCAGCTCTAGAAGAAAATGAAGTCATTGTCCAGCTTAAGTTCAGTGTTGATTCATTCCTTTGTATGAATCAATAGTTAATCATTTAGTAAATTCATCTATTCATCAGAAAACAGTGATGTCATCGTCCAGCTCAGTTCGTTGGTGTCAAAGCAGGTCGATCAAAAACATTGTTGAATATCAAGTGTCCCCAACTAAGCAAACCAAAGGCAAGAACTCAAACTCCAACAGCTGACAAAATAACAAGTTTTGTGTACTTCACTAATCTACTTATTTCTTCATTAATACATGTGAAATTGACTAGTTTTACTGTAATCAATGATTGCTTTATATTCTATGGACCGTTATATTCGTGACGAGTGAGGTTAAGTGAGGATGAATTAAATATTTATTTATTTATTAAATATTATATGCATTTTTACATTTAACAGGTATAAACAGAGTATAATGTAGTAAATACACTCACATGACCTTCACAAAGTGTTCAACAGATCCAAATAACACAGACATTTAATCCCTGATCATGTGCTTCATGAAGCTCAGAACATCACGAGACACTCAACGCCGGTTCGAGGATCTTTAGATGAACGGAAGTGAAGTCATGACTCGTTTAAAGATCAGAATAAAGTCACAGAACTGGTGAAACTCCAGAGTTTGTGCAACTGCTGCCATGATCTACCAGCTCCAACAGAAGGAGATCTCAGAGATTCTTCTTGAACACGGTCTACAGTTATCGTCATGATCACTTAAAAACCGCAGATGTTTTGTGCTCCAGTCTCATTCTGCATCATCTGACTTCTTTCTGTGTCGTCTCCAGGAAAGACTGTTAGTAATACAGAGACTGTTTCTGCAGCAGAGCTCAAGTCGTCGTTGGACTTTCTTATTCATTCGCCCCACACCAAACTCTGGCATTCATATTGCCCAACAAGACTATCAGTTGAGCTTCAGGAGCTTTTCTATTTGTACATCCATAGAACTGATCTTTATCTGCCGGTTGATTTACAGTAAGTGTTGCTGCGCATATATTACTAAAATTATATACAACCTTGGCTGGTGTTGAGAAAGACATCCTGGAAGATCTCCATTAATGGAGCAGATTCTGTGTGAAAATAAATCATAAAAGTGTGACACTTGGGAAACCAGCGTGGGGTGAAAGACACACAGTATTGTGTGACACTCGAGGTTCTTTATTTGTCACATGTTTTGACATGTGATGAAATGCAATGTAGTGAAATGGTGCCAGGAAGAACCAAAAGGGAATTTCACGGTGATGCCATGGAAGAACCAGTTTTGTGAAAGGTTCTTTAAACCTTTACTGAACCAAATCATCATATTCGAATGTTTTCTGAAGGATCATGTGACACTGAAGATAATGATGCTGAAGATTCAGCTCTGATCACTGGAATAAATTACAGTTAAAAAACATAAAAAACTGCACCAATATTAGTGTATGTTCGAGGTTTTACTTTCTGGTTGTATGGTTCAGTGAAGAAACTCTAAAAGTGCTGTTCTTCTTAGTTGGTAAAACATTTTTTTTTTAAAAAAACAATAAAATATGACATTCTGTACTTCTGCCTCATATTAATCTTTTAATCATATCTATAGATGGCTTGACACCACAAGTAAAGTTGTCTTTACTGGATATAAACTTTTTTCTTTTCTGCTTTGTTTTCTTTTAATAAACCTGGCACTGCAGTCTTGCAGCAGAGTTGAAGAGGACCTGTCGGACAGCAGATCAAACATACACTTGTAACGACTCGTCACTCGGATTCAGATCCACATACAAGCTTTATTTACAAGCAGAGTGTTCAAACAGGTAGTGCTCAAATACAGGTAAACAATAACGGAGTATAACTCTCGGATAACACCTCCTGCGAGCGCCTCCTGGAGCGAGGAGACCTTGTCTACCGCCTGGTCGAGGGGCTGGTTTTTCTGGGTTTCTTGATGAAGATGATGATGATGATGATGATGGTGATGTTCAGGTCTTCAGCTGCTGATGGACATCAGTGATGTTGTGTGTTCTTGATGAGAGAATCTCCTCAGTTTTGACATCAGAATCAATCTTTACAGGATCTTCTGGATCATGAGAGACTAGAAATCACAAATATAATATATCAGATGATCTTCATTGTTTTGGGTGTTTTTATGTTCTCAATCTAGAACACATTCTGTCATTTAAACACAATCACATCTGTGAACTTTCAGTAAGTTATAGATTCAGACTGCAGAAAGACGGATGAATCTGAGCTTTATGACATTATAGTGAAGATTATAACAGTAAATCTATAGTTTCATAATGATCAAACACTCACAGTTTGGCCTCGTTCTGTCCATACTCTCACATCTCTCACATCTCTGTCCTCTTTTCTCTTGTGATTCTCTGGTTTGTGTCTCCATTTTTCTCTCTGTCTTGTGATTTCTGAGGCAGTTTTCGGTGATTTTCTTTCTCCGCTCCATCTGAATCTGTTCAGTCACACAGAGTTCAGTTTAGTTAAAGCATTAGTTCACTTTAAAATAAAAATTAGCGCAGGCTTTACTCGCCCTCAAGCCACCCTAGGTGTTTTTGACGTTCTTCTTTCTGATGAACACAATCAGAGAAATATTAATGAATATCCTGATGCATCTGAGCTTTATAATGACGAGTATGAAGCTGAAGAAAGCGTCTCCATCCATCACAAACGTGCTCCACACGGCTCCAGGGGTTAATAAAGGCCTTCTGAAGTGAAGCGACGCATTTGTATAAGAACAATATCCATATTTAACAAGTTATGAAGTAAATTATGTAGATTCTGCCAGACCGCCTTAAATATTAAAGTGTAAATTGGCGTCGCGTCAGTTAAGCTTTCTTCATAAGTTGAATATTTAAGACGGTGTGGCGGAAGCTAGATAATTTACTTCATAACTTGTTAAATATGGATATTGTATCAGAACATGAAGATGAACGACAGAAGAGAGGAAAATAAAAGAGCAGTAAACATTAACCATCAGTCTTTCTTCATCCCTCTATAGATACGAGGAAAGAATCAAAGAAATGATTTGGTAAATTTCATAAAAGTATTTTTGCAGTTCTTAAAGTCAAGCGTCACTTTAAATCGTCTTTGCTCAGCTTCATGAACACAATCTCTTTCACCAAAAACACTGAGAATCACTTTCTGACGTGCAAAACTTCTCTTTCCTTCTCATTACAACACGGCAGTTGTGGAAGAAATTTTCATTTGTCGTGGATATTAGGGGTTCTTCTGTAAGTTTAATCATAGGTTTATGACCTGAGGCCTGAAAGCTCATCTTGTATTAGGTTTAGGCCTTTTGTCATGGAACAGTGTCTTTTCTTTTCACCATGTGTGGGAAAGTGCTGATGTTCAGAGGTGTAATCTTGAAGGGTTCGGGGGTATAAAAGCTGAGGAATCCCGTCCTTCTAGGTCACACTGTGTTTCTGTACGACTGTCTGACCTTCTTTGCAAGAAATAAATTGAGTTTGTCTCTTATGCTGAATGAGTTGGGGGGTAGTCGTGGCCTAGTGGTGAGGGAGTCGGGCCTGTAATCTGAAGGTTGCTGGTTCGATTCCCACGTCGGCAGGAATTGAAAGTGGGGATTGTGAATGAACAGCATCTCTCCACCTTCAATACCATGACTAAAGTGTCTTTGAGCAAGACACAAAACCCTTTGGATAAAAGCGACTGATAAATGATGAAAAATGAGTGTAATTTCTGCCACAGCACAGTAAATTCCAGTTCAGGAATAAAACAAGTTTTAGAAGCTCTAAGAACCATAAACCTGTTTGTTCACATATCAAATAAACCCAATAACTACCAAATACTACAGTTGTTGTTATTATAATAATATCATAATAATATAGCATTTTTTTGACATTTCAGTTTCTGTAACTTCAGTAATGAATGAATGAATGAATGAATAAAAACCTTGTGATGAGCAGAAAAGAGGAAACATCGATGCTGATCTGAGATCTGTTGATGATGAGGTTTGAGTTTTAGAAAAGTTCTCACAATCAAGGAGTCGTGACTGTTTTAAACCCTCACCAAACACACTGAGACTGTGTTCAGGTAACAGGAAATGATGAGAAAAACACTCTCTCTCTCACACTCTCTCTCCTCTTCCTCTGATATTGTTGATATGATCGTTCTGAACTCATATTTCATACAGTTGGTTTGATCATTAGAATCAAGTGTGATCAAGTTTGATGTGTTGTGTGTGATGATGATATTTCACAGCTTGTGTTTTCTGTTCTACAACACGAGAGCTTCAGTGTGTTCATGACTTTCAGAGACAGAGAGTGTGTTTGAAAAAGAGAGTGTGTGAGATTGAGTGTATATGAGAACGAGACAGGAAGTTGTTTACCCCAATCTTTCCTGATTCAGGACATCTTCTCAACAGTCTGTGTTCATCATTGTCTGATCCTCCTTTTCATGATGGGTCAATGGCGCCTTCACACACACAAGTCACTCGTGCCGTTTGCACCGATGCTCCTCCATACCATGACAGATGTTTGCTTTTGCTCCTGTAAGGTTTGATTCATTTCTCGTACATTTTGTCTTTGTCGGTCAAGTACAGTGACTCAATTCAGAGTGAAATGAGAGTCAATGATTGTTGTGCAGAACAGATTTACATTTCAGTTTTACTATAATGTCTGAATTTAAATGAATCTCTTTACAGAACAATTAAAGATAAAGTGTTTCAATTACCTTGTGATGAGCTGAAGAGAGGAAACATCCACACAGCTCTGAGAGAGCAGAGAGTTCAGCAGGACCAGATCCTCCAGTATATAGTGATGTAAAAGCCACACCCACATCACACTTCCTGTCAGATTCACGTCCCCACAGAACCTCTGTCTGTGAAAGATCTTCTCACCTCATCTTCAACTTCAAACCAAAAGGGTCTTGATGACCACAACAAACCTGTTTATTTCTCCTCTTGTCTGTCTCCTAATCTATCTATTAAACCTGTTATTATATATATAATTCATATATATTCAAATATATATATATATATATTCATATCTGTGAATGTGTACATCCTCAATTCTTCAACATTATTAGTGTTTTGTGTATTATGGCTGATCTACAGTAAATACTGATTCATCTTCTGCTTTAAGAAGCTCCAGATACAGAAACATGAAGTCGAGTCTCATTTGCTCACAATCAATCATGTGACTCCAATTGTCAAGTCGTTTTATTACGAGTTTTAATAGTTTAATGACGATTCCCGCTCACACAGGCCAGTAGATGGCGATGTCAAAAAACACAAAATTTGAAGCAGTTATGTTAGTTTTTGAAAACGTATGTCAGAGTAACTAGTGACTAGATTAGTCCGTTTGGGGTGTGAGTGTGTGTGTGCAGTCACCATTTTCACAAATACATCTTTCAGAAGCTTTTTAAATAAGAAAAACGGGATCACTTTACCATAAGCTTCCATTCGTTAACATTAGTTAATGCATTAATCAGCATGAACTAACAGTGAACAAAACTCTGCAGTGTCTCTGTCTTTCCTGTTGTCATGTGTTTGTGTGGGAGTGAGGCAGCGTGACAAGAGCTGATGTTTTGATGTTTGTGGAAGCAGGTGTAAGTCACACTTCTGTGGTTCACTCAGTGCAGCTCTCCTGAGCTCTGAAAAACACACGTTTCTTCCCACGGAGAGACTCAGAGGAAGTGAGAATGTGTCCCTTTCTGGGTAATGTCACACTGAACAGAGGCGTTGAGACACATTTACTGCTGTGGATATAAACAGAGTTGCTGGGCTTATTAAGCATCACTGCCATCTTTTCATTTATACATTTTAATTATATTTTGTGGCACATTTCTTTTGTAGAAATGTGAGATGAATGCAGTTTATTTTGTGTGTTCTCTTCTCCTCTCCTGTTTGTACAGTGTGTTTCTACTTTTACTGTTGATTTGAATTAAGTTGTGTTTTAAAACTCTCAAGGAAGGCTGTGTTTTGTTTGCCAGTTTTATTTTTTCATGGTTTTATTGTAGTTTTCAGATCTGGAGATGAGAGTATAACTGATGTTAAGCTGAGCTGAGGTGAACTAACAATGAACCATTACTCTAGTCTGACACACTCAAGATACTTTACTGTAATAACGCTCACTCTCTTTAATGCAATAACCTCCATTTTTGTCCTTTCAGTCCATTCGGATTGGCTGTTCGGCTAGCGAACCAGTGCATGGAGGGAAAAACGGAAGTGATGAAGCAAGTAAACGACGTTCCAGAGGGAACACACAGAATGCGTTTCTCATTTGTTTACGTTTCAATTTCCAGTATAATATAAAATGTTATAATTTTCAGCAGTTTTGAAAAGATGACAGCAAAGTTTCTCGTATTTATTGAAAATGTCCAACAAGTCCAAAAAAAAATATTTTTCATAGTTTCATTTTAAATAAATAGCACTGTATGAAAATAAGTGTCTAACAATGAAGATAAATCTCTCTCGTGCTTCTTGTATATTATTAAGATTTAAAAAAAAATAAAAGTGAAAGAATTGATCGACTCAGTTCTCCTCTGAACAACAGGGAACAGAGCTTGATGGATTCAGGCAGAGTTACAGGTCAGAGGTCAGATTGGGATCGCAACAGTCAAAATATTTAATCCGGTTCTAGTTGAAGATGGTTTTCATCACACCGGTATGGGACGGTTTGTTGGGAATCTGTGTTTGGGGATTGAAGGGGAATCGACACAGTCTCTGCTGACTCTTCAGGGCTGCGTTGCTGTCGTGTATAGGCGCAGGTTCTCCATCTGACCTGGATACGGCCCAGATCTGCCTGACTACGGTAAACAGAGATTAATATTAGCCTAGACGCCATTCTTCTTCTGAGTTCATCTGGTGTTATAGGAAATGTTCCCGCTTCACCTACTGGCGGTTTGAGATTCGTCATTAAAAAGCAGATTTATTTCATTTGTGTCAATCATTTAATATTTCTAAATTAAAACATTAATCTCTTATGCGATTATAATTTGCTGTGTAAATCCATAAGTCAAGTCTGAGCTGCATTAAACAGTAAAACCAAAGCTGTATTTTATTGAGACTGACTTCATTTTATTAGTTATAATAGCCATACACAGTGTTGTTGTATTTTGATTGATTTTTTTTAATTAAATTTAAGAAATCTACCAGAAGAGGATACAGATATGACTATAAATTTAAACTTTATTTCGAAATGTTATTTTAGAGTTTTGATCTTCTCTGAACTGAGAGAGCACATCCTGTATTTCATTTGGATTATAATGACTTTAATATTCCTGCTAAACTTTGAGTAGGCATGTCATTTTAAAGCAGGCCAACGGATGTTAATTGTTCTAGGAACCTGTAAAGTGTTTTTTTGACTGTCTGTGACCCTGTTTGATTTCACACCCTGTTTGTTGTCTGCGCTCATCAGATTCCGCTGCTTCCTGTCTGTGGTTTTCAGCAAGAGTAAGAGAGTCTCTTGACGGCGGAAATCACACAAGCAACTGCTAAAATGTCGACTGTGCTTCAACGATCCAGCACAAGGAGAGCAGACAAGGCAGATAAAGAGGGAGAACAGGTGTGGCAAATCAACCAATAATCAGGGAACAAGACAATAGACAGGAGATCACATGACAAAAACACAAGCACATGGCCAATGAAAACGAATCACAAGCTGTGCTCAGCGCTCACACAAAACCAGACATGAACACACAACTATGAGAACTCATGAGCCGCAGGTTCGCACAAAACGACACGAAAGCACGCAGACAGAACCTGAAAACAGAAGCAGACATGAGTGCCAGGATCCGAACACCAGCTCCCAACATGAAACAGGACACACAGACAAGAGCGCAGGGCTGGAGCACACTCACGACCGTACACTCACACAAACACAGGACAAAAACAGAAATAAACTAGACAGAAGCCTGACACTTTCTGCACATGACAGTAATTGACATTGAAAATACAGTCACCTAAAGGATTATTAGGAACACCTGTTCAATTTCTCTTTAATGCAATTATCTAATCAACCAATCACAAGTTGCTTCAATGCATTTAGGGCTGTGGTCCTGGTCAAGACAATCTCCTGAACTCCAAACTGAATGTCAGAATGGGAAAGAAAGGTGATTTAAGCAGTTTTGAGCGTGGCATGGTTGTTGGTGCCAGACGGGCCGGTCTGAGTATTTCACAATCTGCTCAGTTACTGGGATTTTCACGCACAACCGTTTCTAGGGTTTACAAAGAATGGTGTGAAAAGGGAAAAACATCCAGTATGTGTCAGTCCTGTGGGAGAAAATGCCTTGTTGATGCTGGAGGTCAGAGGAGAACGGGCCGACTGATTCAAGCTGATAGAAGAGCAACTTTGACTGAAATAACCACTCGTTACAACCAAAGCATTTGTGAAGCTACAACACGCACAACCTTGAGGCGGATGGGCTACAACAACAGAAGACCCACCGGTACCACTCATCTCCACTACACAGAGGAAAAATAGGCTACGTTTTGCACGAGCTCACCAAAATTGGACCGTTGAAGACTGGAAAAATGTTTCCTGGTCTGATGAGTCTCTTCTGTTGAGACATTCAGATGGTGGAGTCAGAATTTGGTGTAAACAGAAGAGAACATGGATCCATCAAGCCTTGTTACCACTGTGCAGGCTGGTGGTGGTGGTGTAATGGTGTGGGGGTGTTTTCTTGGCACAGAATTAAGGCAGTTCTGAAGGTGAAAGGGGGTCAAACACAGTATTAGTTTGGTGTTCCTAATAATCCTTTAGGTGAGTGTATGTAAGCAGAAAACAGATTTATAGATTATATTGAATATAGTGACTTATTAGGCTTTAGAGTCCTAAACTTTTCTCCACCATTTCTTGTGCTTCACCTGAATTCACCATCAATCAGTCACATTCCAACGTTATATTGAACACCACAGTAAACCGACCGAATTCGACTTTTTCAAGACTAGAGTAATGGTTTGTCCTTGTGGAAGCTACAGGAATTCTTTTCAAAGCTGACATGTTTATATTGTGTAAATAAGCAGATAAAGACACTGTTGTATAACAGCTTGATTCAGCTATATTTAACTTGGTTTACATGGTTTCTACTGTGTTTAACTGGAGAAAACTCAGTTCAGCTGTTTCTCTAATATTTTCATTGGTACGGTGTACATTTTAGGACATCCTCCGAGTTCAGTCCCAGATATAAACAATGAAAAGGCGTCATGATTCAAAATAAAAGTTTTCAGTCACTGGACAAACCTCAGAAAGAGAAAGAGAGAGAGAGAGAGAGAGAGAGAGAGAGAGAGAGAGACCGACCGACTGACCAAAGGAAAGCTATAAGCTGCCTGATATTTTACTCTTACAGTTTTAGTTAAATATTACTCTGATTAGTTTCTTTACAGAAAAGAACATTAGTTTTCACATTGAGAAAGCAGTTAACTGAATTAAAATGTAATGGAGTCTCTGACAGTAGGTGGCGCTGGAACAACAGAAATAAAGCCGTTTAAAAATAAAACTAGATAATAATACAAATTTACAAAATAATCTCAGTGGGACATGATTTATTCAACTTACTGTAACATTTAACGGTTAGAAAACTCAGTTACACTTTATTAACTGGATGGATGCGTGTCTTATTTATTTATTTATGTTTGTCCATGAGAACTGAAAACTGTTCAACTTTGGGTAACACGAAAAATAAAAATAAACTTACTGTCATTGAGAGCATGTGTCGTAGTTTAGATATATTTTTAAGATGGAAGAAAGCAGTTTTACAGACGCTAGAAATGTGGCTTTATGAAAGTGAGAATAAAATGAGTTTGAGTTGAAAGGTCGATAATCAGAATTAAATATGATCCAGACAGAAATCTGAGACGCTGCTCATATGAACAAATCCTCATGAAGTCCTTCATGATGTTCTGAATGTTTGTCTCGGTTATGCAGAAGTATTTGATGATAGAAGAACTGCCATCTTTAATATTCTTAGGAATGATTTTGTGTCTTTCTTGAAAGAATCATGTTCATGTTTCACCTCATTTTTATTTCTTTAAAACTGAAGTTATGATGCTGGAATGGACTTTTCTTGTCATTTTGTGTCTTTGGAATCAGTTTTATGTGAAACTTTGTGACTCTCTGAAGAGATTCATATCTCAATGGGATTATTAATAAATAAATAAGATGCTGATCTGAGTTCAGTCATGTTCATCTGTGTTCATCTGAATCTTCATCCATTAGCGCCACCTGCTGGTGAACACACACTATTATTCAGTTCAATTAATATATATAATAAAATCATTCATTAACAACAGCCTTAATTTACCCTTAAGATTCATACAAATGAATAAATGTTCAGATTGATGTTTCAGGGTTTATTTTCATTCACTCTTTCAGAGAATAAAGAGATCAAGTTCAACTCAAAATAAAGACTTTGATAAAGCGAGTTGTTTTAATTCTGTCTGTTTCTGTTGAAGACACTAATGAGCTGCTGATGTCAATCAGGTGTTTAATTAGAGTCATTGACATGAGCAGCTGCTGGAGTTTATCATGATGAGACACTGAAACAAACCTGAAACACCAACAATTCATCTTCATCAGCTCTTCAGCTTTCATCCTTTAACATCTTCTGACAGAACAAAATCCATCATCAGGAAAATATGTGAAACATTCATCACTAATCCATGATTTCATGAACATAATTCAGTTTGGAGATTTGATATGAACCATCGTCATCATCATCATCACCATCATCATCATCAGATGAATCCAGGAATCGTCTCAGTCTCTGGTAAGATCATGAATTCTTCACTTCATGTGGTTTTAAAGAAAGTGAGCTTCAGAAACAGATCTTCAGTGTTTAGTGTGATGATGAAGAATGAATCCATCTGAGAATAAACATGATTCTGTCATCAAACCATTACTGGAGTGAATCTCCACATATTTGAACATGTTTTCAAACATGTATTTTAGCTGAAACCAGGGCTTTGTGTTTTAGGGTGTTTTTACACGACAACGACGAACTAAAAACTGATGAAACGTCAAAATGATCCCGTTCACATGAATCTGTGAACTAAGGCTTATATATTACTGGTCAGGTCAGAAGATGATGGAAACTCTGTGGAGATGAAATGCACATGAATAAGTTCATGTTTTTGTTGTTCACATGGAGAAGATCTTGAAATCTTGAAACTGTCTTCAAAATCGTGTTCTCAGACCCAAAAACACTGTTAAAACACATAAAGATTTTCAGTTGGAAACACCCTTAATCGATTAATGATTTCTGAGAAACTCTTGTGACCTCATTAAAACACTAAATTCATATTCCCTGATCAACTGAACTCTGTCAGTGTTTCATTCCTGCTGCTGTAAATCATGTCCAGATGGAGATTGTAGTTCTGCTGTGATCCTGTAGAGGGAGACACTTCACTGTTACTGGAGCTCAGAGAATCGCTCTGTTCATTTTCATGTCTGAATTCCTTCATTCATGATCTGGATTTGGTTTTCAAGCCGATAAACAATGGCTGATTTCCTTCAGCTGAGACTCTTCAGATAGACACTGTTCACAATGATGGCTTTGAATTGCTTGAAATATGATTTGAAATCACTTCAAAAAGTAAAATAATACTGAGAATATTATAATTGTGTGATTGCGATTTGCTTTTTAATGGAGAGACTAATGGTGTTTTTGTAATCAGGCTCTCAAAAATGATATCATTTATTTAGATTTATGAGTCAATATATCGGCGAGGGTTTCAAATGTAAAGAATTATCAGTTATTATCATATCGGCCAAAATGTTCATATCCGTGCTTCTCTAATCCAGACAGTGTGGGCCGGTTTCCCGGACAGAGATTAAGCCTAGTCCTGGACTAAAATGGCACTTTAAACCAGATGAACAGAAATCTGCTTTCTCTGTCGTGGCTTTAAATCGTCCCAGACTTGATCTAATCCAGAGTTTGAGAAGATGAAGACTAGAGCTACTCCAGGACTAAATGAACCTGTCAGGAAGCAGGTTTAACTTCACATTTGATCCTCATTATTGCAAGATAACCGTTTAACTAGATTAGAGAGAAGAGTAAAACTAGTTTCTTTGACAACTGAAGTCCACATGGTTTTGGTCAGAGAAGAATACGGTCAGATGAATCCTCTCTTTATTTATTAGTGCTGCTAATTAATCTATGGACATTTTCAGTTAATTTAGTTCTGTAAAGTTAATCCTGGAACTGAAGGAAACTAAAACCCTGGACTCGTGTCTGCTTTAGACATTATCTCTCTTAAACTCTGATGTAGATGTGATCATGTGATCTTCTGTTGATCTGCTGTAACACTGACGACACATGAACTGTGTCTCTAGATCTCTATTTCTCTGATATTCACGAGTGTTTGTGGTCACAGTTCAGATGTTTTTCTTATTTATTCTCGTCTTCTGTAGAGGACATTTGTTTTACTGAATTTCTCTGAGAAACATGCCAGCGCTATAAGACTAGAGAGAAGTCCTGGACATTTTGATAGCAAATATTTGGGAGTTTCAGGGTGAATTTGCATTCATAGTGATTTGCAGGAATGTTCATATTTTCAGCTGGAGAGACTAATGAATAATGAAGTAAAACACTAGAAATGAAGAGTTTTGCCGTCTTCACCACAGGATGTTCTTCAGTCTCTTGTAGGAGAATTGAGGACTGTGCTGTTGTCAGTATCAGACTTCAGTCAGTCATGTGACTTGCTTCAAGTTTTCTGAGCTGGTTTTGTCAGTGTGACCTGAAGATGAAGCGGTTCAGCAGTGACAGCACCTCGCCGTGTGAACGGAGACCTCCTCTGTTTTGACGCCCCTTTCAAATGAAACAGCAAAGGCCACGGCTGGTCCAGATGATATAAAAAGTGACATCAAATGATTTTTTTAGGGTTAAATATGAGCAAAATATTGTGTAAAACGAGTCTGTGTGTGATGAAGATCAATCGTTCATGATGTGAAATGTTGTTAGTGAAATATCAGGTGAGAAGATGTTCCTTAGTCTTTGATTGAGATCAGATGAGCCTGTAAGAGCTGATGACGGTGGTGATGAAGATCATGATGATGATGATGGACGTCAGTGATGTTGTGTGTTCTTGAGATCATGATGATGATGATGATGATGATGATGGACGTCAGTGATGTTGTGTGTTCTTGAGATCATGATGATGATGATGATGATGATGGACGTCAGTGATGTTGTGTGTTCTTGAGATCATGATGAAGATGATGATGATGATGATGGACGTCAGTGATGTTGTGTTCTTGAGATCATGATGATGAAGATGATGATGATGATGATGGACGTCAGTGATGTTGTGTGTTCTTGAGATCATGATGATGATGATGATGATGATGGACGTCAGTGATGTTGTGTGTTCTTGAGATCATGATGAAGATGATGATGATGATGATGGACGTCAGTGATGTTGTGTGTTCTTGAGATCATGAAGATGATGATGATAATGATGATGATGATGATGATGATGGACGTCAGTGATGTTGTGTTCTTGAGATCATGATGAAGGTTTTGATGAGAGAATCTCCTCAGTTTTGACATCAGAATCAATCTTTACAGGATCTTCTGGATCATGAGAGACTAGAAATCACAAATATAATATATCAGATGATCTTCATTGTTTTGGGTGTTTTTATGTTCTCAATCTAGAACACATTCTGTCATTTAAACACAATCACATCTGTGAACTTTCAGTAAGTTATAGATTCAGACTGCAGAAAGACGGATGAATCTGAGCTTCATGACATTATAGTGAAGATAATAACAGTAGAGAAGGAAACTCACTGAATCCTCAAACCTTTAGACAAAAGAACCATATTGATTCACTACAAAAGACACGATTTAAACCCGTTAGATCACCACCGTCCTGAGGAGTTAAACACATGATGATGAATGTTGTAACCATTAGACAAAAGAAGCAAAAACTGCAGCAACACCATGAAATAAAACAGGTTTTACTGAAAGAACAAAACAAAACATTCTCTCTTTCTGTGATTGACCACTGTTAGACTGAGGAGTGTGTGTGTGTGTGTGTGTGTGAGAGTGTGTGTGTGATCATGTGATCATGTTTTTCTATCCCGGTGGGGATTAAACCTGAATGCACACAGACTCGTGGGGAATCGTGTGACTGTGGGGACCTACATTGAGGTCCCCATGGGTAAACAAGCTTTTAAATCATACAGAATTATCTTTTATGAAAATCTAAACTAGCAGAACATGGGGGGGGGGGGCAGAATGTACAGTTTGTACAGTATAAAAACCATTACACCTATGGAATGATCCCAACGTGTGCGTGTGAGAGAGAGAGAGAGAGAACTTCAAAGAGTGTAACAATGTTTTAACCATTAGAAAGCAGGCGTTTTGTGCTCAGAAACACTTTAGTGCACATTTACACTTCCTGTGGATTTGAGCTGATGAATGACTCCATACAGAGATTTTAATGTCTGCAGAATCCTCAGCACTTCTGATCTCATCTTCCCTTTTCTAAAACCTCATCAGTTCCTCTCTCATGAATCAGCTCTTTCTGTCGCTCTTTTCCACTTTCTTGATATTCTGTTTAGATTATTAAAAAGAAAGTCACATTTTTCCTGAGAAACTACAATTAAACTTGATCTAGTTATATGATTTTATCTGCAAAAGTTTGAGGACTAAACAAAATACAGATTTTGTAAAAAAAATAAAAAAATTATTAACTAAAAATGTTTTTTTTTGTTGTTGTCGTTTGTTTCTTCTTTATCAAATCTTATTTACACTTTTTATTTACACTTATTTACTGCCTTGACAACCATTAATATGTGATCTGGGAGGAAGAGGGTAAATAATGAAATGATCATGTGACTCTGATCTTGTCCCTGATTGGTGGAATTGATGTGATAAAACTCTCCTGTCACAAACACCTGATCTCTCCTGAATATCAAGAGTCATAATGATCAAACACTCACAGTTTGGCTTCAGTCCCTCCACACTCCTACATCTCTCAAGTCTCTGTTCTCCTTCTTGTGATTCTCTGGTTTGTGTCTTCATTTTTCTCTTTGTCTTCTTGTGATTTCTGAGGCTCCTGCAGTTTTCTGTGATTTTCTTTCTAAACAACATCTGAATCAGTTCAATCACACAGTTCAGTTAAAGTCAGATTAATGTATCAGAACATCAGGATGTCCATCTGAAATTGAAGAAAGATGATGTTGTAGATCAATCATCACTGTGAAGCACATCTGTCACAGCTGTCTGAGCGCAGAGCTCTTCAAGAGACAGACACTCAAAACTCTTCATCTGTCATCATCACTCAGATCTTCACTCTGAACAAGTTTCGTTTTTTCCACATGAAATGAGTCAAAGAACTACAAATCTCGTTGATGGTCAGAAATTTGCATTTTAACATTTCAGTTTCATACTGTAATACACACATTATTAATGAATGAATAAAACTAAAAAACAAAAAACAGATGAAGAGTTTTATTCACCTCGTGATGATCTGAAGACAGTGAACATCCAACAGACTGTTGATCTGAATGAGCTTCATGAGAGAGAGAGTCTATAACCTCAGGAGAACACGCCCACTAACAATAGAACCAGCCAATCAGATCTAAGGAGGTGTGGCTTGTTTGGCGGGACATGTTCTCTACAACTTGCCATAAATGATCAGCTCAGCACAGAGAAGCAACTTTACTCTTCCTGTTCAAATCTCTCATCATTAGCTAATACTCAATAGACTGAGGTTTGGTTCCCGTGTTTCAGTTTCTCTGTCAACCATCAGTTGTTTGTTAGAGTCCGTGTGAAACATGATGATCCTCTTTAGCTTCATGTGTCTATTCCTCATTGAACCTGAAACTACAGAGTTCACAGTTATGATTATTATAGTTAACGGTCTTTAATGTCTTGAAGTGGTTGAGTTATGATTATTATAGTATTAATGTCTTTATCACTCTCACAATTTCAGCTGATGAAAAAATGGCTCTACTTTTATCCTGGCAAGAAACACAATAATTGGCCGATATTAATATTCTCAAAATGGGCATAACTATAACTAAATAACAGTTAATAGTTAATAATATATAATAGTTATAAAGATAACTATTGATCTTTGCAACTGAATGAATCAATAATATATAGAATACGCTGGATGTTTCATTCTGTCTAGTCTTTTGTTTCACATGTTTTTTGTTTTGACAGTTTACAGTGAAAATCTAGTGGATGAAGAGACATTTTAATTCAACAATCAGGGAATAATGTGTTATTACAGTCATTGTTATGATATACAGTAGAGATATGAGAACACAGATTAGTGAGTCGACCTCATGTATTCAGTTGAGCAGAAATAATGAACGTGTTCCTGATGATTTTCTGCTCGTTGTTGATCTAAAGTTGCGTGAACTGAAATCTTCACTGGATCTGTTGAGATCTGAGAAACAAGAACTAGAAGAAGATCACGTGTGTTTGACACAAATCCATCATTTACATTTACATTTATCCATTTGGTCAGACACTTTTATCCAAAGCGACTTACAAGCGATTCTTCATGAAGAGGCAAATAAACACAGGAGGAGTTTAGGAGACAAATGTGAGAAGATCTGATGTCTTTAACGTCTTGAAGTGGTTATGAGTTATGATTATTATAGTTAGCAGTCTTTAATGTCTTTAAAACTCTCACAATTTCAACTGACAAAAAAAAAATATGACTCCACTTTTATCCTGACCAGAAACACAATAATTGGCTGATATTAATATTCTCAAAATGGTCAAACCATTCGGGGGGGCATAACTATAATTAAATGATAGTTAATAGTTAATAATAAACAATAGTTATAAAGATATCTATTGATCTTTGTGACGGAATGAATCAATAATATATAGAATAATCTGGACAATGACACCATTTTCTTTAGGAGCTGCTGTGCAGCGAAAATTATTGCCAATTATTAATGTGAAGCTGCTTTGACACAATTTGCATTGTAAAAAATGCTAAATAAGTAAAGCTGACTTGACTTGACTTGACCGTGGTTTTCATGATGATGATGGAAAGTCTGCTGAATGTCATATGTCAGTTTGAAGAGGACAAACACATTTCTGTATGTGTGATATTGACCACGAGACACTGCTTCAATAAAAGTCACAAGCCGTTGTTCTTCTTTTAGAGGAACTGATGTCTGTTATAATGTAAGAGAGATTGTGAAAGTGTCGTGGCTGATCATAAGTCCGTCTCACTGCTGAACAAAACACATTTTCTCTCTCATATTCCTCATGAAGTTGCACAGATGAGTGAGGAGAGTTTGTGTGACATCTTCTCTCCAGATGAGGTTCATTGCTTTATTGCAGGATATTGATCTCAGCTTTTGTCATCATTTAGAGGTTTGTAGTTCAGATTTACTCTGAAGATTCAGTTCATGTTTAGTAAAAAAACCTCAAGAAACACTTTTAGTCTGTAAGCGGTTTAAAAACTGTGATAATTGTTGTGAAATACAGATTTACATTTCAGTTCTGTCTCGTGTCTCTGTGTTTGAACTTTGGACTGTTTTTTTGCGGTGTTTTTTATGATTATTGTCATTATTGGTTCATTCATTTCAGCTGTGTGTGTTTAATAGTCTTGTTTACTCCCTCTGTGCCTTTTACAAAACTCCTGTGTTCTTTCTGTTCTTTTTATAAAACTCCTGTGTTTTTTCTTCTGTTCCTCTTACATAAATCCTCCTGTGTTTTCTCTGTTCCTTGTATTGTTAGTTTTGTTCACAGTGGTTTGTGTGCTCTCATCTCTCCTCGTTCTTTCTCTCGTATATTCAGTGATATGAAACACATTTAATCCAAAAGAAATTTCCTGGTCATGAAACCAACTAACCAATAACAGTTTCATTATAATGAAAGCACAATTTAGTTCAGATTGAAAGAAAAGCTCTTTAAAACACAATTAAAGATTAAGGCCTGGTTTCACTAAACCAGGATTAGATCAGTTCAGTTGGGAGATTTAAGTCACTTTTATAAATGAACACTTGAGAAGAACATTACTGGTGTGAATCTTGAGTCAAAACACGGACGTATTTTAAGATCTGTTGCTTTCAGTTAAAACAGCTCAAACGTGTTTTAGTCCTGGACTATCTTAAACCCGGTCTGTGGAACTGGAGGAAAGTGTTTTAATGACCTTGTGATGAGCTGAAGAGAGGAAACACTGCAGATCTGACGTCTCTGTTGTGCTGTAAACCTTGTCAGGGTTTCTCTTCTTCTCTAAAATCTCATGAAAGGAATTATTCACACAAAACTGATCAAGTTGAGCGACGCAGGTAAACTAAAGTCAGGTGTGTAGAAGAAATCTACCACACTATGAACCTGAAACCAACGGCACTTGAGTCTAGTTGTGCCATCTAGTGGTCAAATGGCTAATCTTCTGTCTATTAAAATATACAAGAGATTAACGTATTTATTTTAATTATAACGCGCCAATTCTGTTTCCTGCAATTGTTTTTCTTTAGTCTTGAGTTAATTCATAAATATACAGTAAATCTACCGTATGAACTCTTAACTGTACAATGTTTAATTTGTGTCATTTTATATTATTTTAAATAAAAATCTCTTAAATCTCATCACTTTTAATTCAGCTTTAAATATAGAAAGGTACTAAAAAGATAATAGAATATAAAATACTGCTTTTTATGTGTTGATGTGTATATGCATATATTCAATATATAATATGAAATATTAAGGAAAATCTACAAGAATTAGCAAACCTAAAATATAGTGTTATTAATTCAATCACATTATGACAGTTATGTTGACTGTAATAATGGGTGTAGTGTGTGTGTGTGTGTTCAGCAGTAGGTGGCGGTAATGCACTAATTTACAGCCAATTCATAAGCACAAAGGACAATCTCACATGAAATCTGAAATTTGACACTGCGCCCGTTTACCAAGAACTTTTGAAGCATTTCCTGTTTCCTCCAGCTTTTTGAAGATGCTGATTTTCCAGCAGGATTTGGCACATGTCCACACTGCCAAAAACACCAAAAGTTGGTTAAATGACCATGGTGTTGGAGTGCTTGACTGGCCACAAACTCACCAGACCTGAAGCCATAGAGAATCTATGGGGTGTTGTCAAGAGGAAAATGAGAAACAAGAGACCAAAGAATGCAGATGAGCTGAAGACACTGTCAGAGAAACCTGGGCGTCCACACCACCTCAGCAGAGCCACAAACTGATCTCCTCCACGCCACACCGACCTGAGGCAGTGACTAAAGCAGAAGAGCTTCTACCAACTATTGAGACCCATCGGTCAGTGGATTTGAATTGTGTGAAAGCACATGTACGACTGAACAGCGTTTTGAATATGCAAATGAGTAACACAGTGATTGGCTGGTGGACAGATCTTCATAAAAACACTGTGTAATTGCAAGAAAGAGACTGAAACACTGAAGATTTGCATACGAAACCGATTTATTGTGCCTATATATATATTTTTTTTTTTTTTTGACATTTATGTTTTTTCTAATGCATGGACGTCGGAAGCCAAAAAAACGTGGGCGGGTCCTATTTTTATTTTTTTTAAATTGCGAAATTAAACAAAAGTTTAGTAGTTTACATTCCTAAATATTTCTGTTGGTCGTTTAAAGTTTCTGTTGTAAAACAGCTGAGTAAATATTGAGATTATCTCGAGACTTTATGACCGAAGCGTCGCGCTGGAATTCATGATCATCATTCAACAGAAAGCCCGCCTACTTTGATTTGATTGGTCGTTTCAAACATTTTAACATTAATGAGTGATGTTTGACCGCTGACAGCTCAGATGAGAAGCTCGGCAATCTTGGCTTTGTGCAACACATCTGTACAGCACCAAAGTAGAGTTGATTTCACAACCTTGATTATATACACCGTAAAAAGTGAGTGGGTCCAGTATTATTGGTCTAAAAAAGTGGGTGGGTCTTGTCCCACATTCAATGGCTCCAACGCCCATGTTCTAATGTGAACATTGAGACCGGAGCTGATCACACGCACATTTTTGTCCTGTCTTTATTTCATTCCACAGATTGGGAGCTCTTAACTGAGACCCTGTACCAATACTTTATGCACTGCTTACAGCGTCTGTTAGAACAAGAATAAAGTTAAACATATGCATATATTATTTAAATACCAATGTAGTAGAATCTACATTTTTATCAGTTTTATTTTGATAAACATGAAACAAAACACCATCGCGACGACATGAAAAGAGCGTCAACTGTAATAAAAATACAGATTTTTGAGCATTAGTGGAATTTAAGGTGCGAGAATGAACACGGAACACGTGATTGTTGTCATGTGGTGAAACCGGCCAATCGTGGAACAGCGGTGTCTTCATCAGAGCTCGTGCAGTGAAACCAGTGAAAACATGAAGAAAACCAAAACTACATGTGACATGCATCATTCTGATCTGAAATCAGTTTTGAAAGCAGTGTGTTCACGTTGGAGAAATCTGCTGTAAATACTTCGTGTTTCACAGATGAATGAATGAAGGACAAACGTGTTGATGGATTTTGGGAAATGAGCTCATTGAATGGATTCTGTGTGAAAACGATGAAACATGATTCAGTTTAGTCCACAAACACGAGAGCTGTTAGTTCTGAGTGTCTAATGTAGAGAACTGGGTTCAGTTTGTGGTTCACGAGTTCATGGTTCACTGAGTAAAGCCTCAAGAAATACTTTGAAGCAGTTTAAAAAAAAACTTGCATTTCAGTTTCATTATAATAAAACATTTTTCTGGTCAGATTCAAAGAAAAGCTCTTTAAAACACAATTACAGACTTTTCCTTGTCAGATCACTGCAGGTTTTTGGGAATCTAAGCTGTTCTTGCAGCTCCTCATTCTAAATGAAAGGATTTGGACGATGGTGATCTTTTATGTAAATGACATTAATCAGGTGTTGTTTATAACACAGAGAACTGAAACCATTCAAGTTCAAGATCATTTACACCTGGAAGAGAGGCGTTTCTGTGTGTACGTTCATTCTACACACATCTCAGAAATTTAGGATGGTTTCTGCACAACATCTTATCAATGAGTCTCTCGTGATGAGCCGAAGAGAGGGAGATGCCCACTGCTTCTGACCTCTCCTGACCGCTCCTGACCGCTCTGCTGAAGAGTTGTGTGGTCTGAAGTAATGGTGGTTATGAATCTCTTATTGGCCTGTTTAGCTGAGCCATGAAACAAACAAAACCAGCCCTGAAAATTGATGAAAGAACTCATATTACACAGACACTATATATTTAATCTTATTAGATGATAGATTTTACTTTTGATAAAACATTTGCAATAGATTTGTAAAAGGTCTTTTTATGCTTGTTTGGCCTGAGTTTTGTTGAATTTGCATTATCACCACTAGGGGTCACCGTGGAGTCGGGTGTCGGGCTGTTTCAGCGTTTCATCACTATCTTAAGAACATTTATGAGAAGTTTTATACCCCGATCGCTTTAATTTACTTGTCTTTTATTTAAAGATACAAATATGTTACACATAGTGATTTAACACGTTAATCCTGCATGCAATGAATGAAATGATATAAATTGCCTTGATTTAAGTCGAGATACTCAGCTGTTTTTGAACAAAGCATGTGATCGTCGTTTTGATTTTTCTGATCTTATCCCAGACCTCCAAAGAGCAAAGAAGGGAATGAATGAAAGAAATCAGGAGAGCAACAGGAGATTTGAATTCACCTTGTGAATGTAAATTCACTCAAATCTGAATGACGCGCAGAAATAAATCAGCTGCTCCTGAACATCACACACACTCTCAGTTCGGTTTGTCACTTTAATGCTGTTTCACACACATTTATAGTTTATTATTCATACTTTAAGATGAATTATGTATGTTAGGAAGGTGTTCCTTCACAAGAGGATCTGCAGTGTTTTATGGTTTATGGGGTCAGAGTCGCTTTAATGGTCTGAATGTGTTCGGCTGCCCATTATTGTTTATTTATGAGCCACATTTGGGCTTTATTAGACCACATTTATGACTTTTTTGCAGCGGATTTGCTTTATACCATTATGGGAAACTATCTGCCATAACTGTATAGAAACATTTTTATCCATTTGATTAAATTTTAAGTATTTCATTTGTTTTATATGATTATATAATAATCCATGAGCCTCAAAAGAAAAGCGCTTGCTTCACGTGATCTTCTCTCAGCTGCTGCAACACTGGAGATCTCCAGCAGAGAGCGACACTGACACTGAACCACGTGTTCATGATCTCATTTGATGACAGTCTTCAGATGTGAAGGTCATTTCTTATATTGGGCAGAGGAAGTGAAGAGCTGAAATGAGAAGCAGCTGTGAAATGATTAGAACAGGTCCAGAGAGAGTTCAGCTTCACTTCTAGATGTATTGAGTGTGTTTTTCAAGCTGTATTTGATGTTGGTGCACTCAAACAGGTATTTTTTTTTTATTTATATACATTTTGTTTTCAGGAAACTGAAGTAGTTTTGTGTAGAAAGCAGCTAAACTCCAGAACTGAAGTGTGTGATGTGGAGAAGATGCTGCAGATGATTGTGTTTATATATATATATGTGTGTATGTATGTATGTATATATATAAAAATAAATTAAATAAATAAATATATATATATAATAAATTTTATATATATATAAATAAATTAAATTAAAAAAATATATAAAAATAAATTAAATAAATATATATACATGTGTATATATATATAAATAAATTAAATTAAAAATATATATATAAATAAATTAAATAAATATATATAAAAATAAATTATATATATGTATGTGTGTGTGTGTATATATATATATATATATATATATATATATATATATATATATATATATATATATATATACATAAATTAAATAAAAAATATATATATAAATAAATTAAATAAATGTGTTTCTGACATGATGATGCTCATTCATCTTCATCAGATTTCTCTTCACTTTCTCAAACTAAACTAATTTATTTACACAATGACTTAAATTCACTTATTTAATGCACGTTATATTCTTGACGCTCAGTTCATTTAATGGTATTTTATCAACTCAAATAATAATGGTGATTGTGAGTTTTGTGTGTAATGTCAGAAGTTTTCCTGCAGAATTCATCGATTCTGTTGAAGGATCGGGTGTTGAATCAGATGATTTCAGATCAAAACTGTGGATTTTGTGCGTGACAGAGAAAGAAACTCTGAGACTTTGTCCTGAAACTCTGTGGTCAGAGATGACCGTCCAGCGCATGTTGATGTTAAACATGTTGGATAAAAGCAGAAGTTCAAAAGCGTCTTGATGTCCTGCGGTTGGACAGGAGCAGAAGGTGTCTGACCGTCTGCAGGTTTCGTCAGATTTACTCAATCGTCCATCTTCGTTTACGGGTCAGTTTCCTGAGACTTCTGCTCCTCCTCAAGACGCTCGCTGACCTTCACATGACGGCTCTCAGATTTGAGCTCTAGTCTCTATTTAACCAAACCTGTGATATTTACTGTCTTCACACCAGGATGATCTGCTTCCAGAAGATCAGAGAGAGTTCAGAAGTGTCAAACTATACATTCGGTTTAATTCAGGGTTCATTATCTTAGATTTTTTTTTTAAATGACTCATTCTGAACAGATATGATTACATTTTTACATCTTTTTAAATAAGAAAAACGTCTTTTGTGACTGTGGTTTGATCAACTGTATGACTGACCTGTGATTTTCTGTGTCTTCTAGAATCATCATCATCATCATTATCATCTTCATCATTCATCTTCATCAGCATCATCTTCATCATCTTCATCATTCATGTTCATCTTCATCATCATCTTAATTAATCTTCATCATCATCTTCATCATCATCATTCATCTTCATCATTCATCTTCATCATCATCATCATCATCAGAGAGACGTCTGATCCTCAGGTAAGAAGCATTTACTGTCTCAATGAACATCAGGATCACAATCTGATCACAGATAAACACACATCTGATCATATTCATAGTTGTTAAAGGATCAAGATTAGATTTGGATGACACTCATATTTCATATTTAGTTCTGTGACCTCTAAACAAACCTGTTCTTGTTTGTTTGTTTGTTTTAAACGGCTGATTTAGGGACGTTTGTGTTGTCAGTGTCAATCAATCCTCCATTCTGTCGGTCAGAGCGGTCAGGAGAGTCAGTAGATGAACGCTGGTGAACTTGAATCACGTCTTGAAACAACATTCCTTCTGATGTTCATTCATGTTTATTTGATGCTATAAATGAACTAGAGATGATCGAGGAGCGACACATTAAACACACACTAGACGCTATTTATTGATTACAATATTTTAAATATGAAACTGTTCCTCTTTGCTCCTCTTGTATTTTTCACTGCGTGAGAACATGATGTGTGGCGTGACAGCAGCATAGCAACAGTAACTAAAGGGGGCGGGGCTTTACGAAAGGTCAGTTATTATCAGAATAATAGCAGTTAGAAGGAAAACACGCATCAGATTAAAGTGTTTAGGAAATGTATATTTGGAACAGACAAAAAAATCACTGTATTTATTATGTAAAGATGCATTAATTAGGCCCTGATGTCACATTTCCTCTTGAATTGAAGGGATGATCACCCAAAAATGACAATATCTCCTCTTCATGTAGTTTCTGGTTTACGGTGTTCGTGTTGTTGGGTCGTGATCCACTGAGTCTCTGTGTGACGAATGAATCCGTTTTCTTCAGACCAAACGCTTGTTGAGATCAAGACTGGCGTCACTGTTTCCTCATCAGTTTTGCTCCAGATGACTCTGTTCTGTTCAGTGTTTTCATATCATACGTTCATTGATGAATATATCAGCATCTCTCTGGGTTTGAGTGCATCAGGTGAACAATCAAGTCTGAGAATATTTACATGAAATTACAGAATTCTGGATTTAATGTTTTGTGGACAAAAGCATCTAAAACATCTTCATCATTTATGCCACCAGTGTTTATAAAGTCCATCACAGAATGGATGAATTTCAGCGACTTTTTCATATTTAAAGAAACCCTGCGTGGTCAATATAAAGTCTGTTGTTTATTATTCTATTCCATATGCATCTGTATAACCGAGACACTGTAAGACATTCATCCATTTATTCCATTTCTTTATTTCACTGATTCTTGTGTTGCAGATATTCAGTAGAAACAGAGTTTGATTCTCATGATCTTTCACACTCTCAATGGGTTTTGCAGTAAAATATAATAAAACACATTCCTTTTTAAAGTGATTTACAGTATCGAATATGATTTGATGGACAGATTCAGATTCCACACTGAATCCAGTTCAGTTCTGATCCGAACGTCTGAATCCAGATCTGTGTTCACTGATATCAACATTCATAATTACATCATTACTGATGATTATGACCACATGCATTGACTCATATTGTCCTCCAGATGGCGTAGTTCAGTGTTCCTGAAACAGTTTGGTCTTTGTTCTTTTCTTTCTGAGAGCAGATGCATAAATGTTGAGCAGTGAATGTATTTTTCAGTTTAGATCTGATTGGTCGAATGTTTGCGATCCGTCTGAAGGTCCATTCATCCGTCCTTCACTCCAACATCTCTGTCCCATTTGTGTCCTTTATTAATATTATTATTGTTGTTGACTAAAGGTCATCAGTTCCAGCTCCACAGGATTCATCGGTCAGGTTCTCTCAGTGAATGACTCTCTACAGGTTCATCATGAGAAACTGCAGAGAAGAAAGACATTGAATATATCTGTAGATGTTTGACCTCAAACGCTGATGCTGAAACACTCACAGTTTGGTCTCTTTGGCTCCACACTGTCCTGCTGGTAAAACATCATGGATCTTTTCTTCTGTAATTCTTCAGATTGAGAGTTTTTCTCTTTGTTCTCCTGGTTTTTGTTGTTCTGTTGTTTCTGAATCTTCAGGTTCGGTCCGTCACACATCATCTTCAGGCCATTAAACTTTATTCTCTCTGCTTGTGGAAAAAAGATAACTGATTACTATTCGTGTTGCTTCCATAAAATGATCAAACTGAAGAGCAGATGAATCATGTTTGACACAGTCGAGTGTCTGATTGTATATTCAGAGACTGGGGCAAGTTGTCACACTTTTAACTCAAATCATTTCAATTCTGAATAGACATAAATGTGAATTTCCACTGTTGAACTCTGAACATTTACTAAGTTCATCAAACAAGAGTATGATTTCAGTCTGCTGTTTATGGACTATGATTATGAAACTCTTCACACAGAAAAATCAACATGCATTATCAAATGATTATTTTGCCAAAAGACCTATAATTGATGTAAAAATAAATGTATATCATATAATTTTTTTGAGGAAAAAAAAAGTTTGTCCACAGTTCAAACTTCAGTTCAAGACCTTCATTTTATTATAATGTATATTAAATATTAAACTATCGATATATTAAACTCATTTTTCAGATAGATAAATTAATTAAAAACGTTAAATGAGTTTAAAGTTGACTTACGAGACACATGAGATCCACAACCGTCTTCTGTAGAATCACTTTGACTTCTGCTCAGAGTTGTGATAATAAAATCAGTTTAAACATTAACTCTGACTTCATCACATCAGACTACGAATGAATCACTGAGTCAAATCACTGACTCATGAACTGAAGGATAACAAACGTTAAGAGATTAAAGTGTTTGTTTGGTAAATTTATATTTATATCAGATGAAAAATCAGTGCAGTGAAATAATGAATGTATTATGAAAAGTTTCATTCATTAGACCAAAATATCAATGTCTCATTTCCTCTGATATTCACCTCATGATTAAAGGGATTGATGAAAATATCTCATGTTGTTTCAAAACTCTTTTGTGGCACACTGTCATTTATTGATTTATTTTTAAAGTGAAACATGTACCAGAAATGCTGTTTTGATGTGGAGACGCTGCTGCAGATGAGCCGGTCTCTCCTCTTGAACGTTTCTGGACTTCATCGAGGCGAGGGCCTTTAAATCTTAAATCTGCTGGTGAGGAGTTCACTCTCTTGAGCTCCAGCATTATCCCGGGCCGTAGCTGAGAGTAGCAGGACCTCCTCGTCATTTGGGTGTGTGGTGTTGATCTTCTCCTTCATTGAAGGGTAGGTGAGCTGGAGTTGAGTACACGGCTATTCCAGGCCGGTAATATCTCTACACTATCAAGTTCTTGGCCTCCCTGGGGCTCCTTGGGAGTTTTATCCAGGTGGAGTTAGGTTTAGCTCTCTGTCTAAACTGTCCCATCTCGTTGAATTCCTTTCACCTTCACCTTGGCTTTTACTCGTCCTGGTCGAGCTTAGAACTCCCTTCATGTTGAAGGTCGTTTAGGGCTATCCTCCCGAAGACTGGTCAGAAGGTAAGGACTTTTGTGAGATCTCCCTGAAGCACCAGGCTGTTGATACTCCCTCACTCTCTGGATTTGGGTTATAAGTTTAGGAGATTTCTCTAATCTCCTGCTGGATACCAGCTCCCATTTCTCCTTTGGAACTTAGGTGGAGTGTCCGGCCTCCCGAGCACTCCAGACTCACTGTAGATCCAGGGTCGAGTAGATCACTCCCGTCACTGAGGATCAAGAAGGGATATGCTGAGTTCTACTCATGGATGCCCGTCTCTTGTCCGGTGGGATTTGGGCTCTGCAGTCCTTCTCGTTGGGCTTTCCTCTTTGAGGAAGTTTGTATAAGAGACTGTTCTTACAGACAGGTTGCTGGCCTGACTAGGTCTTGGTTGGACTTCCTGATGACTCTCGGGATCGACTGATGTCCCCCTGAAAAGTGACTGGCTGAATCCTAGCCACATACTCTCTTAAAGGAACCCCTTCTATTGAAGTTGCTGGTTCCAAGTGTTTGAGCGGCCTGTAGGCCTTCATTCTGTGGAGGGTTTTAGCGTGGCCAGTGACCGCAGGGAGTGAAGTCACTGACAGCCTGTGACCAGAGAGGGTTGAGTGGTGTGTTTTTTCTGGCTTATTTCATTCCCCGTAAGCGTTCTTGGACGCAGTGCAAGGGAAACCATCTCGGGTTACGACTGTAACCCTGGTTCCCTGAGAACAGGGAGCGAGACACTGCGTCTCAATGCCATGCATCAGGACTGCCTTACAGTCCCTTCAGACGGAAAGCAGACGACATGTTCTCTAGGTGCTCCTTATTTACTCGCTGACCATTGCTTCAGACACCTGTCGCACGGAGACGTTCCCCATGAGCGTTCTTGGACGCAGCGTCTCGTTCCCTGTTCTCAGGGAACCAGGGTTACAGTGAGATGTTTTCAATGATAATTTCCACTACTGTTACAGATCTTGTGGATACGGTTAATGTTTTTATGACAGTGCAGGCTGACGATTTAAGACGGAAACAAGAATTTAAAGAGTTAATAGGAAGTATTATTTTTATATGTCTAAGACTCGAAGTGTAAAGTAAGGCTGTGTTCACACTGCGATTCTGAACCCTGGTGCACAACAAACAAGCAGACAGAATGATTTATGAACAAGCTGAACTTTGACTGACAGTCTTTTCATTTTCATCTGTCAGTGAAGAAAGACAGGCTTGTGTTTTCCCACCGCTCATCGTGTTGCCGGGAGCTTTTTGTCTACTAAAGTTTGTGGGAAAGATAATTTTACAGTGTTTCATCAGCAGATCAGTCCCTGAAGAGAAGTGACTGTCCCTCACCGCCGCGCTTTGAGAGTAATTTGTAAAAGAAATGAACTCTGACCCTGTCACATGTATGGATGGAGAAATGAAACCTTTCAAGCTTTTCTCTGCTTGTTTTGGTAAACGATTCAAGGAATCAGGAGTGTTGAGAACAGCGCCATCATGTGGCCACAGTCGAAGGTGATTGTCATCATCTAGTGTTCTGATCAGAACATGTGACATGTAGGCATTTGAGTATTTACATATTTAATTACCCATATTTTAATTAAAGATATGTACTAATAGCAACACTTTGAATACATATTTAATGATTTCACTCTATTAACCGACATGCTGTATTTCTGCTGCTCCATTTCTGTCTGTCAGAGAGTGAATCTGCACTTTAATTCACGTCAATCTTTGAACGGGTCGAGGGATCATAATATCTCACATTTGATGAGGTGTTTTAAAATGCCCACAATAACACTGTTCATGTCCATTACTGTAATATTAGTGAAATCTGGATCAAATCAGTCATTAGTGTGTGAATGTGAGATGTTCTCCTGCTGGAACTGTGATTATTAGAGCACAACTAAATCACACTAAAATATCAACCATAAACTATATATACAGTCATTCAGTGACTGAACATGATGAAGAGTTTCTGCTGGTGAGACGAGAAAAACCACAGATACTAGAGACAAACCACACAACAAACCCACACAATCCTCAATGTCACATCAGATTTCTGTTTCAGTTAGAGTTTGCTCTTCATCATCTGATCGTGTTTCTCCTCATCCTCAGACTGAATCTCTGGATCAGAAAGTGTAAATCACACTCAGGCGTTCGTTCAAACCCTCCTTCAATCAAAGACAGAATTAGTGATGAAATATAAGCAGTGTTTGGTGTTTAACATCAGTTTGTTTCCACTGTTACTGTAAAGCTGTTTCGTCTGATTCGTCTCAGGATCAGTTTCTCCTGGATCTTTAGTTTGTGTCTCCCTCTCTCTGACACTCTTCTTTCCCACCAATCTTTCCTTGATCCATGTTTCCTTCTGAAGCATCCCCATTTACCAGAAGATTACTGGGAAAAACTGCTGTACTCTCAAAAAAATATGATTTTCATTTAAACAACTTATTTTGATTCAACACATTGCATCAGGTTTCTGGTTCAAACGTGATCGCTTCATGGAAACGATTAATTTTTCACTTAACTTGATTGAAACATGTTATTTTAATTTGAAATCATCAAGTAAACCCAACCAGGACTCAATCAAACAGGACTTTCCCTTCCCATCATGAACTGGGAGAGGAAATGTTGAAATAAAGTGTCATTTCAAGCAGTTTTTATCAAGAGACACTTTTTAATGTTTACTGTTCGATTATGATGATATTTCAAAGTCTCTGATATGTTAATAGTTTTGTGGTGAAGTAGAGCTTGTGGTTGGGTGGAGGACCTGCTGAAACACAATTAAAGTCACTTTAATAATAAAGCAATCTCTATTGTAGTGTCTAGGCTTAAATCAGTCTGACTTCTATATTTCAGTTCATGAGTGAGTTTTCTTAGCTGGGTCAAGTTTAACATTAACATAATTTACATATTACCCCTAGGTCAGATTTTACATCGTCACGGTTTCAATGATCACATCTACACTGATGACATACAAATATACACCAAATGTACGGCTGCTCTGAACCAAATTGATAAAATCACCACCTGTGTGAATGATATAAAAGAATGGCTTTACTCCTCCAGCTTCCTGAAAATAAACATGGAAAAGACAGAAGTCATCATCACTGGTACACCATCACTCACTAATAAAATCCCCTCTGATTCTGTCTGTGACATTGCTGGTGTTCTTATCAAACCATGCAGAAATGTTAAAAACCTAGGAGTTATTTTTGATTCCACTCTCAGTTTCGAGACTCACATCAACTCTGTCACTAAATCTGCTTTTTTTCACCTTCATCGTATTGCCAAGCTCCGTCCTTTCATTAGTACTAAGGATGCTGAGACTGTTATCCATGCTTTTATTTCCTCCCGTCTTGACTACTGCAACTCCCTTCTCATTGGTTTATCAGCTAGCTCCATCCCCCGACTGCAATACATTCAAAACTCTGCAAGAATTCTCACTCACACCAAACGTTCGGCTCATATCACCCCGATTCTGTTTGATCTGCACTGGCTTCCTGTGACTTATCGTATCAAGTACAAAATACTCCTGCTGACTTTCAAATCTTTGCACAGTCTGGCTCCCAGTTCTCTCAGTAATCTGCTTCTTCTCTACACCCAAACCCGATCACTTCGTTCATCTGACTCTGGTCTTCTTACAGTCCCTCGGTTTCGCCTCTCTTCTATGGGTGGATGATGGTTTAGTGTTATTGCACCAAAACTCTGGAATTCCCTCCCTAGGTCTCTCTGCTGTATTACTTGTATCAATGAATTCAAATCACAACTCAAAACTCACTTGTTTTCCGTATGTTATGAATCATAAGTTGTGTTCTGTTCTGTCCTTAATTTTGCCGTTGTGCTTTATGCCATCTACTTAATGTTTGTTCCAACTGTTTTGTGTACTACCATTGTGTATTTTTCTATTACTGTCTGTTTTTACTGGCTGTCTGTTTATTTGTCTTTTTTTTTGTGTGTATTTGCATTGTGAAGCGTCCTTGAGCGACGGAAAGGCGCTATACAAATAAAACTTATTATTATTACATGCATTGAGTAATGGAAATCATGACTGAAGCGAGGGAAATACCCACTGCAGATCTGACATCTGCTGCAGAGGTTGATGATCTGAAATGAAGATGTGCTGCACATTAAAGTGGATCATGTGCTGAACTGCTTCTTTCTTTGAGTCACTCGAGTTTGAATGTGGTTTCGGGTCTAAATCTACACCATTAACAAAAGATGATGAAGCGGAAATCAAACAACAAATGCTTCACCTTGATGTGTAGGAGAATGAAATCAGTCATAATGTTGTTTTCAGTCTAATGATTTCTTATTTAAATGAGGAGTTTAAGATGAACATCTACAAAACTCCAAACTGACACACTCGAAACACAAGATTATCATGAGAACATTTGGTTTAGTCACTGAAACACAGTTTGATCACAAACATAAATCACTTATAATGTAGAAATAATTCATTACATTTGGTTTTCTGTATCAGAATTTGTAAACTCTATCAATAGAATCTGTTTCTATAGAAATCTATAGATGTACCAAATGATTCATTGATTCACCATTAAAATCAACTGGATTAAATAATAGTCAAATGTATTAAATCTGTTCTTACAGACGAGCCGCAGCTCTTCTCAAATCTACTGACTTTTATCTTTATGACACTAAATACAGTAGAGATTGTATTCACATGTTCTGAATGAGGAAAGTGTCTGAGAATTTCAAATGTGCACATAAATATGAATAATCGACGTAATTATTAGTGAATGAGAGCCGTCTGTCAATCACACAGTAACAGATGCTATAAAACTGTCCAATTCAGAAAAACATACATTTATCAAATATATAATATCACATACATTCATACACATTCTTTGCAGAAAAAGTGGAAGAACTGAATTTTTTAATGTAAAAACCCTCTGGTGAGTCGATCCAGCCTTGACCACACTCACACATTCGTCTTCCTCCTCCTCTTCCTCTGATATTGTTGATGTGATCGTTCAGTTCATCTGAACTCATATTTCATGCAGTTGGTTTGATCATTAGAATCAAGTGTGAACACTTCTATAATGTCTTAGTGCTCTATTTTCACACACGAATTTTGTACTTAATATACCAGGGGTCACCAACACGGTGCCCGCGGGCACCAGGTCGCCCCCAAGGACCACATGAGTCGCCCGCAGGCCTGTTCTAAAAATAGCGCTTGTGAGCTGCGTCTGAAATTAAATTTTATTCTGTTGCTATTCTTGCTATCTTTTAATATCTTAAAAATATGTTCATTATACACGAGTTTAGATAAGTTTAGGTGAACTCTGACCAACTCTAGTTCAAAAGAATTTGGCGCGAGACAAAACCAGTGCTCGTGAAGAGTAAGCTAGTGGGCGCGCGCGCAACGAAGACGGTAGCTGAATGCTGCGGCGACGGCAAAGCGGCACATGTGGAGAGACACTTCACTACCTGTCACACAAGCTACCATGCGAACTACCCACTAGGAAGTGCATTATGAACAGAAAAAGCCCGTGAGCTAAATGCAGCTTTGGGTAAGCAAGTCTTTTTTCACGAGGCCGGCGAAAAAGTCACAAAAAGCACCCGAAGCCTCGTTTAGAGATACACATTTTCTGATCAAGAAGAAGAAGGCATTTTCAGACGTTTTTAAAGAAGCAATGTACTTAACCCTTTCGCGCGTAAATTTTAAATATTCTGGCTGAGCGCTCAGCGTGAGCTTTTCAAGGCGACCGTTATTTAGAACGTGTCACTTTACTGTTTCCATGGTGACGCGTCATTGCTTGTCACATGACACACGGCAACCTCAAAAGCGCTGATTGACTGATGATCTGCTTTTATTTCATTTGTCCTTTTTTATTCAAAATATTAACAAATTTGATGACTAGCATGAAATATCTGATATTCCGATTGTCAAATATGTGCAAGTGGATTTTGCTGTTTAAACGCCTTTATAATGATCGCGTTAGTTGAGATATACGCGCGATGGGCGCCGCCATGTTAGTTTGCCCCGCAGTGCAGAGAATCACGTCTGTTGGATTTACAGCGCGTGAATTCATCCTTCTCCCGAAATACAAAAAGTAAGTGAACTGGTGAACTGAGAGAAGAAGAGAGTAAAAGTTAAAGTGACTTACACAATGTGTATCTGATATGAATAAAACGTGCTGTCTAATTATTATGGAAATGATTGCTATTGCCGCTTCCATAGACATCAGTGTGTATTTTCATCTCTAAATGTATTAGGTTAGTACTTATGTGCATTTAAATGTCTGAAACCTAAAATAAACATTATGTGGTTGAAAACACTGCATATTTGTGATATACTGACAGCGCTGAGCGCGTCTGTCACCGGCTCAGCGCCAGAAAACGCGCGAAAGCACTTTTGAATTTGGCAGTTAATCACGTGATGCACTGAACGCTCTAATCACACCGGTGTGATCGTACGCGTCAAAGGGTTAAACACTTAAAGATTAAAGTATTATTAATAATGTATAACTAAAAGCAACCTGAGCAAATTTGTTATTTCAGAAGAGTGTATCAAACTGGTAGCCCTTCGTATGACTCAGTACCCATGAAGTAGCTCTCAGTTTCAAAATGGTTGGTGACCCCTGTAATATACTAAACATTCTTTGAGATAATGTTGAGATCTTCTCAGTGCTGTTCTGAGAGAACATGAATATGAACTAAAATGTGCTTTTCACAAACTCTCTCTGTATTAAAATGTTTAGTTTGCACTTGTAGTTCAGTGTGAATGAAAGATGTTCAAGTGTTCTTCAACTAAACACTTTTGTTCAGTGACATAAAAAGTCTGTTAATGTTACAGTTCAAGAGTGCAGTGCATGTTCGTTTAAGGAGTTTTATATTCCAGAAAATTAAAAATAAATGTACTTAATTAAATATAATATGAAATGAAGCATGAATTACTTCAAAAAATCATCACATTTCCTCAGATATTGAACACAGAATAAAAGTGATTCTGACTGAACATCATGTTGATTCTGATCGTCCACATTGAGTTCATAAGGAGAGATTTATTTTATTTAATATGATAGAAACATCTGTCAGATCTTTATATGTGTTTTATTATTTAAATGTGTTGTAATGAGGGTTTATTGGTGTGGCTCAACCTCAGAAAACAGGGGAAAGTCCCAACGGTCATTTCTTCTCTTCAGGACAGTAACCAGCACATCTCATTTCTGTTTCTTTTCTCAGTTTGATCACATCTGTGAAGATGTGGTGTGTGGAAGTTCTCGCTGTTGTGTGAGCGAGTGATTCTGTGAGTTCCTCAGATGGGGCTGCATGAGAACACTGATCCCCACGAACCTCTTCAACTTCAAAATTAGACCCATTCAAATAGAGAATAAGATTAATTGACTCAATGAGGGAAAATTAACAAATAGTTTCACAATAACGGATCGTGTCCTCATGCAGAGCCCTGATGAAACACAGCTGGAGTTCAGTGTCAATCCAGCTCTCCTGATGGGAGCTCGATGAACTCCTCCAACACAGGGGTTCCCAAACTTTTTAGCCCATAAAAAAAAAAAGAAATCACCTCGCGACCTCTACTTTGGGAACCACTGCTCCAACAGACTAGAACTAACGTCTGATGCGGGATCGGTCTATTGGTTGAAGGGAATCCTTGTAGACAACGTGTAATGTGACAGTCTTCACAGACGAGAGAAACATCCCAGACTAAACAACAACACTAGAAGAGGAACAGAAAGAACTCAGGGCTTCAATACAAGGGAAACCGGGAGCAAACGAGACTAATTAATCCCACACAGTTGATGAAGATTTAACGAGTGGCGGGAAAAAGCAAACAAAGAGCACAAGTGAAACCGTCCAAGAGAAACACGTAACAAATGACAATCACAACTTACTCTCACGAGCTCAGGAAAAGCAACCGAGCAAAACATTTGTCCTCTGGGAAATCAGCTTTATTTTTCTAGCACAGTCACAGCAGATTTACAGTAATAAAATAATGACTCGGTGATGTAAACAATATTTCATCTGTACAGCAGATCTGAAGACAGTCACTGACCAGCTGAAGTCAGTTCAGTGTGATTCACAGTTCCAGAGAATCAGATGGAATAAAGTGTGTGTGATCGAACCCAGAGAACTCCCTCTGAATCTGTGGTCAGAGTGAGGAGACGGGAGTATTGAATAAAAAATCACTGTGAAATTTACAGTAACAAACCAGCAGCTCGTCAGAACTTTACTGTAAAAATACAATAGCAAAGTTCTAGGTTTCACAGGACAGCACTTAGCTTACTGTCTCTTACACAGTTCAGAACAGTTCAGTCAGTGATGTTGTGTGTTCTTGAGATCATGATGATGATGATGATGATGGACGTCAGTGATGTGTGTTCTTGAGATCATGATGAAGGTTTTGATGAGAGAATCTCCTCAGTTTTGACATCAGAATCAATCTTTACAGGATCTTCTGGATCATGAGAGACTAGAAATCACAAATATAATATATCAGATGATCTTCATTGTTTTGGGTGTTTTTATGTTCTCAATCTAGAACACATTCTGTCATTTAAACACAATCACATCTGTGAACTTTCAGTAAGTTATAGATTCAGACTGCAGAAAGACGGATCAATCTGAGCTTCATGACATTATAGTGAAGATAATAACAGTAAATCTATAGTTTCATAATGATCAAACACTCACAGTTTAGCTTCAGTTTCTTCATACTCCCACGTCTCTCAAGTCTCTCTCCTCTTTTCTCTTGTGATCCTCTGGTTTGTGTCTCCATTTTTCTCTCTTTCTCCATTTTTCTCTTTGTCTTCTTGTGATTTCTGAGGCTCCTTCAGTTTTCTGTGATTTTCTAACTAAAGTCTGTGTGATTGAACAGATTCAGATGAAGTCAGATTAATGTATCAGAACATGAAGATGTTCAGCTGAAAAAATGAATTTGCCAATTTGTTTCTTTAGAAATCAAACTAATCAGGATAGTCGTGGCCTAATGGTGAGGGAGTTGGACTTGTAGCCTGAAGGTTGCTGGTTCCTCTTCTCATTCACAGAAAACACAGTCCTGTGCTGAAATCAGTGATGTGCCTCACACCAGAAAATAACCTGTTGTCTTTCTCCTGCAACACAACAAACAGTCATTTCAGCACAACCGCCCAGAACGCTCTGATGCTCTGTGACTCATCTGACTCCTCAAATACTGAAGAAGCAGAAGCAACACCACAGTCTGCATTTAGTCTTTCAACACACGGAAAAGCTTCCCGTTATCAGAATATATAAAGAGCAACTGAATGTGAATATGAATATCTGAATGTGGTCTAGGACACGAACACTGTCACTAGATCAACTTTAACAGCCTTCCAGAGAGTTTTCTGAGGAGCATTCGCTCATCTGTCCGTTCAGTGTGTGTCGCTCCTCAGTTCTTTCTGCAAACCCAATGAAACATCTTATTGGTTCAGTGTTTGAAACGCCTCAGAATACGCCGTACAAAATATATTCAAACTCCAATATATCTATACACAATATCAAAATACATCAATTAAAATAAAATAAATGTGTACAAATATTCACTGGGTTACAAATCAAAGAAAGTTCCAATTCAGTATAAAACATGTTTCCACATTAATGATGTAAAAGCTGTAAAAGCATTAATGAAGTTGTGCTGCCATAATTTACAAGCTCTCAGAACCATGAGCCTTTTTTGTTCAAATATGAAAAACTAAATCCTAAAGTCAGATTGTTGTTCGTAAGACTTGATTCTCCTGCGAAGACAAAAGCTGAGATCAATATCCTGCGATAAAACTCATCCAGAGAGAAGATCTCACAGAAACAAGTCAACACCTTGCTCAATCTCTCCTCTCTCATCTGCAAAACCAGCTGCAATAAATATTTACATCCTTTTGTTCTGGTCTGGATATTTAAGGGAAAATCCAGAGCAGTGATTGGAGACATTCTGCAGTCAGAACCTCATACAGTGATGAGTGAGTGACTTAAAAACATTCACCAACTTCTGTGCGTTTCCTTTCTTACTCTTAGAGTCATCTTTGAGTAACTGATGTTATTTATTTATAATGTCTGAATTGTCTTCTAATTGTCTAATAATGTAATTGGCATCAATACGTCTACAGTCAGGTCCATAAATATTGGGACATCGACACAATTCTAATCTTTTTGGCTCTATACACCACCACAATGGATTTGAAATGAAATGAAGATGTGCTTTAACTGCAGACTTTTACCTTTAATTTGAGGGTATTTACATTCAAATCAGGTGAACAGTGTAGGAATTACAACAGATTGTATATATGAGATAAAAAGTTCTGAAAAAATTGTCAACTCTCAATATGAGATCCAAAGAGCTGTCACTATCAGTGAAGCAAGCCATCATTAGGCTGAAAAAAACAAAACAAACCCATCAGAGAGATAGCAAAAACTTTAGGTGTGGCCAAATCAACTGTTTGGAACATCCTTCAAAAGAATGAACGCACCAGTGTGCTCAGCAACTGGTGTGGTGGATGACCGAAGAATTCTTTCCCTGGTGAAGAAAACACCCTTCACAGCCGTTGGCCAGATCAAGAACACTCTCCAGGTGGTAGGTGTATGTGTGTCAAACTCAACAATCAAGAGAAGACTTCACCAGAGTGAATACAGAGGGTTCATCACATGATGTAAACCATTGGTGAGCCTCAAAAACAGGAAGGCCAGATTAGAGTTTGCCAAACAACATCTAAAAAAGCCTTCACAGTTCTCGAACAACATCTTATGGACCGATGAGAACAAGATCAACTTGTACCAGAGTGATGTGAAGAGAAGAGTATGGAGAAGGAAAGGAACTGCTCATGATCCAAAGCATACCTCATCAGTGAAGCGTGGTGGTTGTAGTGTCATGGCGTGGGCATGTATGGCTGCCAATTGAACTGGTTCTCTTGTATTTATTGATGATGTGACTGCTGACAAAAGCAGCAGGATGAATTCTGAAGAGTTTCGGGCAACATTATCTGCTCATATTCAGCAAAATGCTTCAGAACTCATTGGACAATGACCCAAAGCATACTGCGAAAGCAACCAAAGAGTTTTTTAAGGGAAAGAAGTGGAATGTTATGCAATGGCCAAATCAATCACCTGACCTGAATCCGATTGAGCATGCATTTCACTTGCTGAAGACAAAACTGAAGTGAAAACGCCCCAAGAACAAGCAGGAACTGAAGACAGTTGCAGTAGAGGCCTGGCAGAGCATCAGCAGAGATGAAACCCAGAGTCTGGTGATGTCTATGCGTTCCAGACTTCAGGCTGTAATTGACTGCAAAGGATTTGCAACCAAGTATTAAAAAGTGAAAGTTTGATTTATGGTTGTTAATCTGACCCATTACTTTTGGTCCCTTAAAAAGTGGGAGGCACTTATACAAATGGTTGTAATTCCTAAACCGTTCACCTGATTTGGATGTAAATACCCTCAAATTAAAGGTAAAAGTCTGCAGTTAAAGCACATCTTGTTCGTTTCATTTCAAATCCATTGTGGTGGTGTATAGAGCTAAAAAGATTAGAATTGTGTCGATGTCCCAATATTTATGGACCTGACTGTATATAATGTTTTATTTGATTCATTCTGGACTCTTCTGAAATCATCTTGACCAGTAGATTCTGGAGCTGCTGCAGATCTGTGTCAGGATAGTCACACTGATCATGAATGTGGAGCAGAACATCATCTGAAGATCTTCTGATTTCTGTCACGGATTTAGCAAGTTGTACAGAAGTGGCTTATGGAGGAGCAGGAGTGCCACATAAAAATAAAACGAAGAATCAATTAATTCATTTAATAATTCATACATAAAAATGCATATAAATAAATCACTTTTATAGAGGCAAATAAATAGACATATTTAATGTTGTTTATTTAATTCATTTTTTTAAATGTAGATTAATAAAACAATAAATAGTACATTATTAAATCATTTTAATTGCGTATTTAAATCGCTTTTTAAAAAACCTCTCCAAACACGTTCAGATTCGCCTGACGTTTTGCGTGATCGCGTCGCTCGAACTCTTCTAGAGAGGGGCGGCTCTTCACATGGAGGCGAAAGCTGATTGGCTGCTTCCACGTGTGTACTGTCCAATGGCATTTTAGCACTCGATTGACAAATGGATGAAGAAAAGCATTTGGCAAATCCCTTTTTAAAAAGCCTTTTAAAATGATTTACAAATGTATTGTTCTATTGATTAATGCATGTTCTATTAATCTACGTTTAAAAACAGGAATTAAATAAACAACTTTAAATATGTCTAGTTATTCGCCTATATAAAAGTGATTTATTGATTTACATTTTAATGTGTGAATTATTAAATGAATTAATTGATTCTTCGTTTTATCTTTATGTGGTATTCACGGGTCGTCCTTACATGCTCTTATTATCATAATAATAATATATTGTTATTACTCTCTCTGCTGTGTTTCCTCTGGTCAGACATTTAAAGTGCATTTTTTGATGTTTCAGTTTCTGTAACTTCAGTAATGAATGAATGAATCAATAAAAACTTCACAAAATAAATATGAAAGTGTTTTAATTACCTTGTGATGAGCAGAAAAGAGGAAACATCGACGCTGATTTGAGATCTGTTGATGTTCAGTTTGAGTTTTAAGTTTTCAGAATAAAGAGTCGTGACTGTGTTATAATCCCTCACCAAACACACTGTGACCTTGACATAGAGGAAATGAGAAAAAAAACCCTCTGGTGTGTCGATCCAGCCTTTGAAACACTCTCAGACCCTCCTCTTCCTCTTCTTCCTCCTCCTCTTCCTCTGATATTGTTGATGTGATGGTTCAGTTCATCTGAACTCATATTTCATACAGTTGGTTTGATCATTAGAATCAAGTGTGAACAAGTTTGATGTGTTGTGTGTGATGATGATATTTCACAGCTTGTGTTTTCTGTTCTACAACACGAGAGCTTCAGTGTGTTCATGACTTTCAGAGACAGAGAGAGTGTTTGAAAAAAGAGAGAGTGAGAGCGTATATGAGAATGAGGCAGGAAGTTGTTTAAGGAAGTGTGTTTTCGGTTGTTTCTGCTGTGAGTCTGAGGTGTAGGACGAGTAAAACAGAACGAATTAGGCGTCAAGAAAATGAGTTCAGAAAGAGTTTGTAATGCACAGAGAAACATCTGATCATTTTATATTCATAAATGTGTGTCTGCAGCTCCAGGATGAGCTTTATCAACTTGGTTTTTATTGAACTGTTGTTACAGTAAATGTTTCACAGAAATGAAAAACCTGATTTAGACAAAGAACCACAGAAGGGGAAAAACAAACAGTTCAAATAAAAACAACAGGAGCAAAACGATACAAACATCTGCTTGTGTGTGAAGAAGCTCACGTGAGGAGAGTCTTCAGTTTCAGGCGTCCATCATTTATTCAGATGTTCCTGATCTCAGCTCATGTACGATCATCTCTGATCATCTTTACAGTTCTGTGTGGATCAGCAGAAACTGTAACTGAAGAAACGTCTCATTATCTGCAGATTAAATATAAACAGAAAACTTAAACTGTGAAACTTCCTACACAGAAACAACTGAAAACACAGAGACACATCTGATCATGTTATATTTATAAATAGCTCGGAGAAAGAGGTTCCCCGGGTTCGTTGATTCGCTGAAGGTCTTTTCGTCTGGATTGATGTGGCCAAACATGTTCTGTTGTGAGGGTCGATGAATGGAGTTTCCCTCATGGCTGAAGTTTGAAGTTGAGTCAGCAAAGACTGTAGAGTCGTTCAGCTTTGCGACAAAACTTAACTTGGAATACGAGACTCTCGACGGAAAGAAAGAAAATTAAAGTAAAAGAAAGGAAAGCGAGTGAGACGAAAGTCAGTTGGATGGCTTGAATGAAACTGCGTTGCTGCTCTTCAGCGTCTGTTTCTTGATCTTTGTCTCGACTTAAACTAATTCATTCTGATCTTATTCTGGGAGACAACTTCTGCTGAGCTGTAACTTAAAATAATAATAATAATAATAATAATAATAATGAAAAGAACTTAACCTTAAAACTTCCTTAAACTAAAAAAAAACAAACTTAAAAGAAAAAAACAAACTTAAACTTACTTCTAAAACTTAAGAAGAACTTACTAGTGTTCAATCAACTACTCAGAAGTTCTAACACTTACATGAAGAGTGAGTGATCTGCACATATCAGGTCACATGTGTATGTGTGCGCATGACATTGAATCATGCAGTCGAACGCTGTTTGATTACTGGACCGTTCAGAATGGCTTTGGAACCATTTGATGCAGTTCATATATAAAAGAGTCTCTGTGGGGTTTTCTGTGGATTTTTATTCAGAGGTCGCACAAGGTGGCCTGTTTCATCTCTGTCATTGAGGATCAAACACTCTGGTGTTTTCTTCTTCTGGCTCCAGTTGTATTGTCTTTTAAACATTTGGTCGCTCACCTCAGCTGGGCATAACTGGGGATTTTCAGACGGACTGGAGCCACGAATACATTCATTGATCTTCAGTCCTGAGATGAGATGAGTTTATATGGAATTATGCTTGAATGAATCATTTGGAAGATTCATTTGTCAAGTCAAGTCAAGTAATCTTTATTTATGTAGCAAATTTTAACAGAAATATGAATAATTAATTATAACTTATTATAATTAATTATAAATATTTGGATCAGTTAATAGAATTAACTTAACATAGTAAAATCAATTTTACAGTCAATTAACCTGTTTGTCCAGTGGACACTTGGTTAATTGTTTATTAGTTCTAAGAAATGTTTATTTCCTGGTTATGGGAAATGACATTCTTACTCTACAGTACTACTTAGAGCATGTAGTCAAAATCTGCATGATTAGGGACTCCCGTATATGAGCATGAAACACAGACAACTTCGCATGTGACATGCACAAGACTTTATTAACTAGACTGAACACTTAAACTACTCTAACATTCACACACATACATACATGCATACAGTGTACCAAGAGAAGAAGAGAGCTGATGCAGAATACAGGAAAGCCAGTTATAGCATTGTTTGAAAGTCAACAGATCAACAGCCTTGAGCAAACCATCAGTTTAGTTCTAACACACCCTTCTTTAAAAGGGGTAAGGATACTTGATGTATCAAATAATGAGACTAAGTGTGATACTTGCATGTCTCGCCCATTTGAATTAAACTGTCCTGATGCAATTCGTGGAGGCTCCGTTGATCTTGTTGATGTTGTCTTGATGAGAGAGAACCAGTTGGATTCAGAGGATCTTTGGTGAATGGAAAGACAAGGCCGCAGCCTGGCACAAACTTGGGGGTCTTCAGAACTTCTAGCTCAGCGTCATTTTCACAACAGCGCTTCCTCAGTACCAGAAGAAGAAGAAGAGGAGAGCTGATCTTGTGATCTGTGATTTTTAAAGTGTGAAGATGTCACGCCTTCTGGAGGTGACTGAGCCAATCAGGATTTGTTCCTTCGGAGAGAACTTTTACGACCCTTTGTTCTCTTGCAAGATATTTGCATAAGACATCATATTGGATGGATGAGAGAAGAACCTTCTAGATTCTTATTATACTTGATGTGTCAGAGTTAACAAAATGTAATGTAAATGAACAGATTGGGAGCGAAGATTGGAGTCCAGAGAGACCAAACATGCTACCCATGTGATTATAGTTAGTCATAATATGCAACTCCTAATCATTAATACAAGAAGTTCAACAAAGAGAATTAATTCATAGGTCAAACCCTATAAAAGGAAAATTATGAGAGGGAAAAATTGGATGCACATTTATACATCTCTTGAGTGGTTATATACAGAATATATAGGATTAAAACGGTTTATTTGTCCTTCTCAACAAGAATGAAGTCAGAGTCACATTCTCTGCACATTCTTTAAGGTCGTGAACCCTATCAGATGGTGTCCATGGGGGAGTTTTTGAAGATTATTTGTTAAGTATGACAAATAATCGTGTCTGATTTGTCTCAGTCGTTACATTATATGGCGCTTTTTACAATGCACATTGTGTCAAAGCAGCTTCACATTAATAATTGGCAAATAATTTTGGCTGCACAGCAGCTCCCAAAGAAAATGGTGTCATTGTCGATATTATTCTATATATTATTGATTCATTCCGTTGCAAATATCAGTAGTTATTAGTCTAGTTAATTTATGAATATCAGCACTGCAGAAACAGTGACGTAATCGTCCGGTTCGGCTCAGTTCACAAACAACGACACCAAAAACACTGAATATCAAGCAAGTGTCTCCAACTTCAGCAAGAACCAAAACTCCAACAAATGGAGAAAAAAACCTCGGGAGAAACCAGGCTTAGTCGGGGTCAGTTCTCCTCTGGCCAACAGTGAACACTTGACCGATACTCAGAGTTACAGGTCATTAAACCGGTTTGGAGTCGCAACAGTCAAAATATTTAATCCAGTTCCATCTAGTTTAAGATCTTTTGGATCACGCCGGAATGGGACGGTTTGTTGGGATCTGTGCCACTGGCTGATTTGTCTGGTTCGTCCTCAATTCCTACACTTCAACTGCTCAAAAAAAAAAATTAATTTCACAAAAGATACAATAAAAACGGTAATGTACTGCTTTGCTGAACAATTTCTAGCAGTGTATCCGGGTCAACACCACGAGCAAAAGCTTCTCCGCTTCTCTTTCTTCCATCTTTTCATCATCTTCAAGCTGTTAATAGTTGAGTCACTTTCGCTTTGCTCGCTGTCATCAGCAAAATACATTTGTAACTCGTATGATGGATATTGAAACTGTAACTGTTTTTTATCGGCTCGTTTCAGTGATAAAAGCATCAACTGTGACATCGTGACTGAAGTTTCATCCAACATCAGAAAGTTCTTCTGCAAAGTGAACCTTCAAACTCTGTTGCTCTGAAATGATATCGATGTCTGTCGCACTAAAATGACCGAAATCTTCATTTCTGCACAAACTTGTTGTAATATGTACAAATCTTTATTCTGAGGAGGATGTTTTGCATTAGTAGTGTTGAGCTTGTGTTGTTAGTTTAATGTCGGCTTTGTTTTTGTATCAATCCAAGGGATATTCATTAGGAATAATTCATATTTAAAGTCTCGGTGTTGCTGCTGGATGATGCTTACAGATATTTTATTTTGGTGGAGATTCTTCTTTGAGATTTTTTTTCAAATCAGGCAAAAACTGTCTCCCAATAATAAGATGATACAAAATAGGATAAAAATATGAAATTGAGAAGATGCGACTTTGTAATGATAAAGTCACAATTCAAAGATCAAGTCACAAAAATGATCAAAATGTCTTAACAACTGCTTAAAAGCTCATGTGGGAGTAAAGCGCGTCTCCTATAAAGAAGAGATGTACTTTCAGAAAGTGTGAAAAGCACATGATCAAAGATCTGTGGAGAAGATTTGACATTGATCCTTTAGTATTTTTTCTCTTCACTGTTTCTGAACCTGAAACTAGAAGACTGTGATTTTGAGAAAATCTAGTGGCGCCATCTAGTGGACAGAGATGGACATTAACTCTTAGTCTCTGTGTATTAAAATAATATACAGTACATTCATGTGTTTATTTTATTCATAATACACTAATTCTGTTTCATGCTATTAATATAGAATTAAAAACAGTAACGATACACACACATGATCATACGACTGAATGTCTGCTGTTGATTCCTGCGTCAGTTTGTGTTTATTAGTTATTAAAGCTTCAGTCACACATTTATTTAGATGAGCAAAATTCAACCCACACATGAAAAAAATCTGTTTGTGTTTGTAATGTTTATTTTATATAATATATACTGAACTACTCAAAATAAAACCACAGATTTCTGTTGTGACAATATCAAGTCAAGCTTTATTGTGTTTGTACAGATACAAACATCACTGGATGTTGGAGGCATTTTGACAATTTTGGGAGGAAATAGAGTAAATTTACATATAAAATAGCGACGTGTGTCTAGGAAATACATGAGACTGTACAGGAATATAAAATATACATAAAAACTAATAAATAAAGCAGGAAATGTTCACTGGAATTGTAAAATACTGCATTCACAAATATATGAGGTAGTGCAAAATATTGTGTAGATTATGACACTAGAAATGAGAAAATAGTGGCTTTGATTCGCAGTAAATTCACAAACTGATGAAAATGTGTGTAATCTGTTGCATTAAATACAGTGTAAGTAGTTTTGGATAAAAGAATCTGCCAAATGAATAAAGAGGAAGATCAACATACAGTGTGTAAAATATTAAAATACAGTGGCACTGCAATACAGTGCAGTCAGTGATGAGTTTGTGTTCGGATGAGTCTGGAAAACCTCCAGGAGACAGGAGTGAAAAAACTGTTCTGATGATGATGATGATGATGGTGATGATGATGATGAAGGTGATGATGATGAAGGTGATGATGATGATGATGATGATGGTGATGATGAAGATGATGGTGATGATGATGATGATGAAGGTGATGATGATGAAGGTGATGATGATGATGATGGTGATGATGAAGATGATGGTGATGATGATGGTGATGATGATGATGATGGTGATGATGATGATGAAGGTGAGGATGATGATGGTGATGATGAAGGTGATGGTGGTGATGATGGTGATTATGATGAAGATGATGGTGAGGATGATGATGATGAAGATGATGGTGGATGATGATGATGGTGATGATGATGATGATGAAAGTGATGGTGATGATGATGATGGTGATGATGAAGATGATGGTGATGATGATGATGATGGTGATGATGATGATGAAGGTGATGATGATGATGGTGATGATGAAGGTGATGGTGGTGATGATGGTGATTATGATGGTGAGGATGATGATGATGAAGATGATGGTGGATGATGATGATGATGGTGATGATGATGATGATGGTGATGATGATGATGATGGTGATGATGATGATGATGAAGGTGATGATGATGAAGGTGATGATGATGATGATGATGAAAGTGATGATGATGGTGATGATGAAGATGATGGTGATGATGATGATGATGGTGATGATGATGATGAAGGTGATGATGATGATGGTGATGATGAAGGTGATGGCGGTGATGATGGTGATTATGATGAAGATGATGGTGAGGATGATGATGATGAAGATGATGGTGGATGATGATGGTGATGATGATGATGGTGATGATGATGATGATGAAGGTGATGATGATGATCAGGTCTTCATCAGATGATGATGATGGTGATGATGATGGTAGTGAGGATGATGGTGATCAGGTCTTCATCAGATGATGATGATGGTGATGAAGATGATGATGATGATCAGGTCTTCAGCAGATGATGATGATGATGATCAGGTCTTCATCAGATGATGGTGATGGTGTTGTGTGTTGGATTGTGAAGGTTCATTCTCCTCCAGGACAATAACTGTAACAGTAAAGTTGTAGAAATGGTTCTCATGGTGTCGTCACATGTGGAGTAACACTGAGAGGAACTCGTACATGAAGTCAAATCATCTCTACAGCAGCATTGTGAAAATCCTCTCGTCTCCTGGAGTCTCTCCTCACTTTTGACATCAGAATCAGAATCACATGTCCGTCTGGATCACATCAGACTAGAAATCACAAAATAAATCAGATTCAATCATCATTTTGAATGTATATCAATCTTGATCAATAACTATTCTGTTAATTGATCCTTCACAAACAGTTTGATTGACAGGCGATCTGACCAATCAGAACCCCGAATCTGGTCAGGGGAGTCAGTAGATGAACGTTGGTGAACTTGAATCACGTCTTGAAACAACATTCCTTCTGATGTTCATTCATGTTTATTTGATGCTATAAATGAACTAGAGATGATCGAGGAGCGACACATTAAACACACACTAGAAGCTGTTTATTGATTACAATATTTTAGATATGAAACTGTTCCTCTTTGCTCCTCGATGTATTTTTCACTGCGTGAGAACATGATGTGTGGCTTCAGAGCGCATAGCAACAGTAACTAAAGGGGGCGGGGCTTTGAGAAGGGTCAGTTAAACATCTGTAAATGTTTCATGACTGCAGAAAGTCGGATGAATCGATCTAAATGTGTTTAACAGAAAACAACAGTAAATCTAACAAGATTAAAAGAAAGAATAAAGTTCAGTAATGATCAAACACTCACATTTCGGCTTCAGTTCCTCCATACTTCTACATCTCTCAAGTCTCTGTCCTCTTTTCTCTTGTGATTCTCTGGTTTGTGTCTCCATTTTTCTCTCTGTCTTGTGATTTCTGAGGCAGTTTTCTGTGATTTTCTTTCTCCGCTCCATCTGAATCTGTTCAGTCACACAGAGTTCAGTTGAAGTCAGTTTAGTTTAGTTCACATCATCTAGTGATCAAACCAGCAAGTTTGATTTTTAGTAAGTAAATGCAAAATGTTTTGAGTCTGAACTCAGTGAGTTTTACAGTACTCCTGTTCTCTCATCACTGCTTGTGCCGATGCCGGTTTTTGCTCCGTAACTTTATTACTTTGAGTTTGACGAACTTAAACCATTTCTTCAAACCGTTTAAGTAGATTTATATTGAAGAATTGTCGCCTGAATGAGTGGATTAAACTTAAAATGTTTATTGATTGACTAAAGCAGCACTAAAATATAAGAGAATTGAACTTACTGTAAGTGAGTTTACAGTACTCAAACTTACTGGTTTTCAAACTTAAATGGTTTCAGGTAAATAAAGACTTCTGGAGCTAACGGTCAGGAACGTGTTAAAATATTAATGTTGTTCATCAACACTTTTCATTCCAGTGTTTCAACAAAAGAATCAACATCATTGATCAAACAATATTTACAGAATGATCTGCGATTCACGAGCTCTTCACAAAAACAATGAAATATGAGCGTGATGGAATGACCTGGAGGTGAGCTGATGAGAGGAGACATCCGCGCCGGTTCTGTGATCTCTGCCGGAGCCACTCCAGCTCCAGGTGTTTTTATGACTCCGGACCGCCCCGCCCACAGCGCCGTTTCCATGGCTACAGTCAAAACACATCAACAACAACAAATCTTATCACAGGAAGTGCACAAATTCCTCATAATGATATTCTCTATGATATTAATGTAATGCAGTGGATTAATACACTAAATGAATTCATTCATTTTTAAAAGCTTCTCTCAATGACTAGATAAACTGAACATTGATTACAGAGGCTCTCTCAATCCTCCACAGATGAGAGAAGAGAGAAGCACAAGTGTGTACGGCTGTATATTTCTACAGAGAAACTTTATTTGTAACATTAAATGAGTTTAAAGCTGATGAATGTACGAGACGTCCACAACAACAGTGTGTCCGCGGGTTTGCAGGTGTGTGTGTTCTGCTCGACTTCAACTGTCATTTCATGATTTGTGGACGAACAGGTTTGCTCTCAAATATACACTGTAATGAATTGCTGTAAAAATGACAGCAATATTTGACAGCAGATGTCTGTATTCTTAATAATACAGCATATTGATGTAAACTGCAATGCATTCTGGGGGGCGTGGCGGTTTGACTCAAAATTACAGGATATTACTGTAAATTTCAAGCATAAAGAGGCTTTGTAGGATTTTCAACGGTGGAGATTCTGGTAGCAGAGAGAGAGAGAGAGAGAGAGAGAGAGAGAGAGAGAGAGAGAGAGAGAGAGAGAGAGAGAGAGAGAGAGAGAGGTACAACTGCGGTAAGTGACTTATTTAATTAAAAACAATACAGCAAATTTAACAAAAAAATTGTTAATCAAAGAATACAGTAAAATTCTGTAAATTAAATTATAGTAATGGTACTGTAAAAATTACAGTAACTGGCTGTGCGGTTACATTTAATGTTTCAAAGAAATGAGAAACTTACTAAAGACAAAAAACCTTAAAAAGGAAACAAAATGACAAATAATGCAAATAATTACAGAAACATCTGCTTGTGTATCAAGAAGCTCACATGATGAGAATCAAATTTAACATGGAAATTAAATCCATTTCACTTAAAATGGACATAAAAAGGTTTTAGATTCTGTACAAAAAAAGCATTTCCACATTCATTATTTCCTGTAATTCCTGCTCTTTCCTCAAAACTCATCATTTATGATCTCAGAAATCATTCATGTAGTTTCAGACACGCTCACGTCTTTAATTCTGATCTTTTGTGTTTAAATGTGTGATATAAATAAATGCACTTTCTCCAGTAAATACACACAGATGACACTGTCAATAGAGCCTGAAGATCATTCAGATCTTCAGTCCTGCTCAGATTTACTACAACACCAGTTAACAACGAGTACTTGTGTTTCATTAACAAATATTAAACATGAGATTTCTGTCATGAGTTCCTCTCCCTCGTGTCATTCGTTCATCTTCAGACACACATGAAGATGTTTTTGATGAGGTTTATGACTCCATAGATCAATATAATCCACACTTTCAAGCTCCAGAAAGGAAGTAAAGACGTGGTGAAAACAGTCACGTGACGCAGTGGATGAAGAGACCAGAACACTTTCTGAGAGCAACAACAACACAAGAATGTCTTTATTCAACAATCTCTTCTGTGTCGTTCTCAGACGTTGTTTACGTCCAGCGCTTCCATGTTTACGTGTGCGTCTGATCACATGATCAGCTTCGGCCAATCCTGAGCCGGCGTTCGGCTGTAGAACCTGGAAGTGCTGAACGTAAACGGCGACATGTTCATCTCATATATGGTGAATTTGAAGACTGTATATCTCAGAGAAACTGTACTTTGGTAGCGAATGTATGAAAACTTCACAAGTGTAAAGATGGACAGTAGTTGTTATTCTGGACTGTGAGGATTCACGAGTTATCAATGATGTGGAAAGTGTTTGTGAGAAGATCAAATGTCACACTTTATTTTACAGTGCTGTAGTTACATTGTAATTACTATTAATTAACTACATGTTCTTATTATTGAGTTACAGTTAGGGTTTGGTTTAGTTACTTTAATAATTCACTGTTATTACTATAGTAAGCACATGTGTAACTACAGCACTGTAAAACAAGGTGTTACTGAACAATCTACACAATTATTAGTGACTCAGAGCCACTGATTTGATTTCCAGCTCCACTTGTTCGAGTTCGTTCATGTTTTCAGCTGGTGGGATGAAGCTGCAGGTCAACAGAGGAACATTAACAATATTACTATGACATATTTCCTGAACAACTCATTTTTCCAGTCTGTATAAAATCTGTCTAATATAAAGGCATGTTAGATGAATGTCAGTATGTGTGTGACCAGTAGAGGGCGTTCTCAGTTAAAGCAGAAGCACCAAAGATATTACAGTAGATAAACTGTGTGAATATCAGTGAGGAATCAAAAGGGTTTTCAGGAGAACAAGTGACTCATCGGTGTCAGTGTTTTTCTTCTCTTGAAGCGCTGGAATCATCCTGGTGAAGGACCATAATGTGTTTTTCGCTCTTCGGTGTTTGTGGTTTTGAAGGATCTGCTGGTGACCAGTGTCTTCCAGTCATTCTGACATCAATCTTCTCTGAGTTCAGATCACAGGATCTTCAGACCAGCTGCCTGTGTCTCTATAACTATGTCTCTTAAGTTAGTGTTTAATATATTTAGATTTTGTTCTACATTTAGAGGTGTGCTGAAGCAGAAGTGTGGAGGTCTTGTCAACTTTATTATGATTGGAATGAAATATGAACCACTTCAGAACATCTTGTACAGAAATAATGAGGTTCTGTGTCTTAAAGCAGGGTTTCAGACGGCGTTCAGGGTCTGCAACAAGCTGTTAAAGATTAAACATCTTAGATTTCAGAGAGAAATCATGTCGTTTCTTTATTGACAACCACAGATGTTTCTACTTTAAGGTGTTTCTTCAATCGAAGTGAATCAAATGCATTACTTTTTCTCACCTGGGCTTGTTTTTAACAATAACAAAAAGTGGCAAACGTAAAGGATCTTTCACACCCAAAGTGAAATGAATAATCCTCAATAATCCTTACGACTGTACAGTAGAAAAGCCTTTCAGCTGCTGCTATTCTAGATTAAAGAAGAAATGGTTCAACACTCTTATTTCTAAATCTACGTAAATTTTGCTTGTTAGTATGGTTGAATTAGATTATTGAAGGTCAGCAGCAAAGGCATTAAATACGTAGTCTATATTTGTGCAATTTAGTATATTAAATTATTACAGGTTTGCATAAAATTTTGAGATTGCATTTCACAGTTTTTATTCATTTTGAGGATTCGGCACAGCGATCAGCTGAGTTCTGCTCATGATTCGTATGTCGTTGTCTGATCTAACACACTTTATAGTCCCAAAGAAGGCAATGAACTTTTTAGCAGCTTTCAGTGTCACTCTTTTAGAAGTGTCTTTATAACCCAGTAAAGTTAAATGTTTTAATCACCTCGACGAGCTGAAGAGAGCAGAATTCACCGCGGCTCTGAGATCTCTGTTCTGAACTGGTGGAGCAGGATTCTCTCCGCAGGAACGCTGAGGAACACGCCCTCTCTGAACACAAGAACACAAGATGTTTCTCAGAATGTCTGTTAACTGATGAAACTGGAAGCATTTGGTTGTTTTTGAATGACGAAACATCCACACTCTCTCACAACCTTTAAAATTGTAGAAAAACATCTGACACTCCAATCTTAAAGCAACATTCAATTATTACACACACACACACACACACACACACACACTTTCAAAAAACATCACTAATGTTAAAAAAATCCAAAGATGTATATTTTGTGAGAACTGCATGGTGTACTGTGGTTTTCTTTCTGTTGTTGTGTTTCTCCTGCTCTTCTTTGGCTCCTCCCACTCATCTACTCTGGCTCCTCATTTACTTTACATTTACATTTATGAAAAGCAACTTAGTGAGGAAAACAAACAAGTGATTCGTCATGAAGAGGCAAATAGACACAGGAAGTGCTCACAATACAAGTTTCATACTTTGCTCAGTAACATAAGCTAGAGTAGGAAGAGAAAAGAAAAGAGAGAGAATTTTTTTCCCCCTCTCCTCCCACTCCTCACTCTGGCTCCTCCCACTCCTCACTCAGACTCCTCCCACTCCTCCACTCTGGCCCCTCCCACTCCTCACTCAGGCTCCTCCCACTCCTCCACTCCACCTTTAAATTCTCTTTAAACACTTTCATATTGTTGCATCTGCTGAAACCCTGAGACTCAAGTAGATGTAACAATGTTCACACTCACATGAATAATTTGACTGATATGAATATGTATGACAGGAATCCCAGTTTTCATGCCTAGTATCCTTTCTTTTTTTAAAATCTTGTCAAATATATTAATTTCTTTGTTGAATGTGATGAATCTGATTATTAGATCCTGTAATATAATATGATCCAGATGAGAGTCTCTTTCTGCTTCAGATCAGATCTCTGATTTCTCTTCACTGAAACTGAAGTGAGTTTAACCTCAAATCTTCTTCTGACATCTAGTGGACAGAAAAACTTCTGCTATAATGGATTGAGATGTTTTATACAGTAGATGTACTGTGTTCACTGCATCCAGTGTTCAGTGAATATGGACCTCTTCAGTTCTGATGTGAATCCGTTAATAAAGATGATTAAATGAGTCTGTCAGAGTTCATTATTATGAAACATCATTAGTTAGCGGATGAATCCAGAAAGAACATCAATATTCACGTTATTCCCTGTTTTTCTAATTCTGAAGAGATTCTGGTTCTCATTCAGAAAATGACTGAAACCTTCGTCTTCAATAATGCTTCTCCTTCAATGAGAAAAACTCTGTCATTTAAACTCTTGTTACTTTATTAACATATTAAAGTCGATTCATCTGTGTTCCCTGATCAACTGAACCCTGTAAATGTTCAAAACTGTATTTGTTGATCTGTAGACGCTTCACTGTATCACAACAATATTATTCTGATGATGGATTTAAAGATCATTCAGTTCAGACGCGTTTCAATTCCTTCACGTACAACAAGCAACAAACAAACATCGTGTCAAATAGTATTTTATTTCAGCATATTTATATATTTTTGTCATTATTTGAGGCCTGCGTAAGCGTTTGATCCAGTGAATGTCATGAGACTGACAGAATTCTTTCATCTCTGTAGATGTTTATGATATTAGAGAATGTAACGTGAAGATGAAAAGATTTTAAATGAAATATGAAAACCAGCAAAAGTTTATAGTTGAAATGAATCAAATATGTTCTTGCTTTATCATAAAAACTCTTTAATATTCATGATATTTACAGTGCAGTATGAAATACAACCAAATGATTATTTACAATATATATATAAAAAACAACGGAACACAGAAAAGAGGGAAAGAAGGGAGAAAATCCAACAAAGAAAATAAAGTGTTATTGTGGAAATAAACAGTCTCTGACGTTACTTTATTTTATAATAGTATTATTTCAATGATATTAAATAATCACTGCATGAATATACAGAGACATTATCATCTCTAATGGATGCTGTATAATCTTGTATTATAATAAATACTTGTTATATTTCTATATAAAGAGAAATATAGAATATAGGAAATATGTCAATATACAGGAATATAAACATAAATGATACTGTATGAGGAAGTGCAAAACGAAGAATATTTCGTAAAACACAAAAAGTCTGATTCAGACCAAATGTTGTCAGTAAAGAGGAATAAAACTCAGTTATCAGATGCTGATCTGAGGAAGAAGTCTGTTTGTTTGGGATCAGATGATTCTGAAATAGTCCAGGAGTGAACAACTACTGATGAAGATGTTCTTCAGAACATGATGAAGGGTTTTGATGTCAGGATGAATCTTTACAGGCTCGTCTGGATCACCTGAAACTAGAAATCACACAAATATAGAGAGGCTGTTCACTGCAGAGCCGGTGGGCGGAGCTAGACTCTAACCCCACCCATCGTCCAATCACTGAACATGACTCCACCCGCAGAAAGTCTGATGAATCTGTCTGAATTTGACACTTTATGAAAGAGACTGAAGAAAACAGTAAATCTAGAAATAAAAGAAACAATGAAGTTTCATAAAGATCAAACACTCACAGTTCGGCTTCAGTCCCTCAACACTGTTACATTTCTCAAGTCTCTGTCCTCTTTTCTCTTGTGATTCTCTGGTTTGTGTCTTCATTTTTCTCTTTGTCTTGTGATTTCTGTGGCAGTTTTCTGTGATTTTCTTTCTCCACTCCATCTGAATCTGTTCAATCACACAGAGTTCAGATTCAGTGAAATGAAAACTCTGATCGAGCATCTGTGTAATTATTTGTAGTTAAACGTGTGACTCTGAATGTTTGTATCTTGACTGATATTCGTCTCTTATTTCACTGCATCTGCTCTTCTGAACAGCTTCTCAGAGTTCTGTTTGTGTTCTCCTGTTTTTCTTCCCAATTTAAACATAAAACAAGGAATATAGAGACAAACGATGGTTGCGATCGATTACAATATCACAGCTATTAAAACATTTCTGATGAAACTGCAGATAATCCAGTCATTGTTTGCTGATGAAGCTCTTCAGTAAATCAAGCTCTAATGAAATGATGTAGTTACGAACAGAAGAGAGATGCGGGAAAATCCCTTCTGGAGAACCTGAACAATGAAGAAGTCATGGAGAAATAAAGTTCCTCAGTGAGAGCAGCTGCTGAGAGTGAACTGACACACTACATCAAATCTTCCTTTTATAGTCTCAGAAGACAAACTGGTTTCTGTTTTTCTTCCCTTCCTTAACTGGTTTAGTTGGTTTCAGATCAGTTATGACAAGTGATCACAACACATGATATCAAAAGGTGTCATGTGACTCCAAGAATGAGAAAAAAATTCCTTTCATTCCAGATCTGCAGGGCGGGATCTTATGGGAACTCGTGTTTTTGTTAAGTGTAAATACCAAAGTCACCCGTGACATGATGCTCAGATATAACCTATAAAGTCATGTCATTAGAGAAGAATTTAAGTTAATTCTTATTAGATATTATTGAGAATCTGCACATCTTTCAGCAGAACTCATCTAATGCTGATTTAATGACTGAAGTATATTTTGTACGGTCAGGTAAACAGTTAAATGTCAGTGTCATTACTTCAGTCTGAACTCTCTATATAAATGTGTCCAGTGTTCAGGATCTTCTGTGTCTGGTTTAACGCTCCTGACTGAAGACTGTTGGGTCTGTTGGAGCACAGAGGATTCTGAGGAGTCTCTCAGCATTACATGCTCTTCATCTCTTCTGACCGCTGACAAACTCAATAGAATTGTGCTGAACTTCATAGAGAGAAAATATTCTAAAGTTTAATTTTATATTCTAAAGTTTCTCCAAACTCCTGCCTTCAACTTCACTGTATTTTTCTGTTTAATTCCAGATGACTTTAGTGTTTACATTCTATAAATTCTATTTTTATATTCTGTTGTTTGCAATGAATAGATTCCTGTCTTACTAACTGTGCCTCAGGTAGAATTCCCCACACACCTTTACTGTCATTAACGTTCCTGCAACATTCCTATCAGTTTACCAAAGAGGAAGAGAAACTTTCACCTGTAGTAGTTAAGGAAGTTTATTAATATATCATTTGGTAGTTCAAAGTGCTTTACATGAAAAGGAAACACATACATAAAAATTAAAAGATATGAAATGCATTAAACAGTTGAGAAAATACAGTGCAATCAGTTCAGTAGAAAATAAAAGTGTATATAAAATGTATTAAACAGTTTAGAGTTAAAACGAGGATACATAAATAAAATAAAGTGCAGTCATTCAGATGTAGAACAGTGTTCATTCAGTAAACACAAGTGATTTGACTCTGGATTTGAATGTGAATCTGTGGAGAAACAGCTGAAAGACTCTCTTGCTGTTTCTGATCCTGATCATCTCAGTGATCGGTTTATTCAGTGAGTAAATCTAATGTACTGAGTAACATGATCAGTTTATTATGTTTATTAGGCTCTAATGTCACATTTCCTCTTGTATTGGCCTCATGATTGAAGGGATGGATCACCCAAATGAAGATATCTCCTCTTCATGTTGATGGAAACCTGCTTTATGTAACTGAATGTCAGATAGTCGTGCTGTTCAGCTTTTGGGCCGCAGCCAACTGAGAGACTAACAATCACATTGATTTGATTCACTTTGAGGAAACAAATACATTACTGACATTCCTGCAAACTTGGAAATGTCATGCATGAATCAGATTTGGCTGACTGCCTAACGCTTGTGTTGAGATCAAGACTGGCGTCAGTTTCTTCATCAGTTTTGCTCCAGATGACTCTGTTCTGTTCAGTGTTTTTCATATCATACGTTCATTGATGAATATATCAGCATCTCTCTGGGTTTGAGTGCATCAGGTGAACAATCAAGTCTGAGAATATTTACATGAAATTACAGAATTCTGGATTTGATGTTTTGTGGACAAAAGCATCTAAAACATCTTCATCATTTATGCCACAAAAGTCTATAAAGTCCATCACAGAATGTTCCTGAACGAGACGAGCTGCACAGACGTTTTCAATTCATAATTCCTGATGAAGTCAATGAGAAACAGGAGGATGAAGCTCAGAGACTTTTTCATATTTAAAAACCCCAGTGTAGATGTGAAATCTGAGGATTGTTCAGATAATCCTAAACCTGGTGACTCCAGTGAGAGAGTAAAGACTCACGTTGGTGAGCAATAATAATACACAAGGTGTGTATGTGTGTGTGTGTGTTTTCTGCTTGTGAATGCACACAGGCGTCAGTCAGATGGAGGAGATTCGAGATGGAGCACCTCTAGTGGTTAAAAATGAAAGTGCATGGACTTTCCTCCACCCGCATGGATTCATGTTTTGGAAGAGAGTAACGGTCAGCACTTGTCTTGATGGATCTGTTTCTTACAGTTTGTTCCCTGAACCAAATCCACAGCTCTGGGGCCTGTTGCACAAAAGTAGGATAAGGGATTAAGCCAGGATATCTTGGTGATCCTGGCTCAATTGATCCCTAATCCGGTTGCACTAAAGCTGGATAGGGTGCAGGAGGATATGTTATGGTATAAATTACCATGGAGATTTATTCTGTGGAGCTAGCCTGCTCCAGACCAGGCTAAATTCCAGGATCTATTTAATCTCATCCCTAATGTCAGTCAGCAGTCGCCACAAATGGAAACCAATAGTTATTTCACTGCTCACTATACATTGTTATCACATATAACTAGACCCACTGTCATTATTTAAACGTTTGTGATCATTAATTTCAATCATTTTGGATAAAAAATGATTTTTAGATGATGTTGCTATCATTAGATAATTTACAGTTTCCAATAGACTATAAGGCTATATATAAAATGATAGAATATTAGGGCCACAGAGGGAAAAAAAAAAAGACAAGTCATAATATTGTAACCAGTTGTTTTAAAGGAGGACAGTTGTTAAAATGACAGATGTGGGGCATTTCGTGAAATTGTACTTCAGTATGGTTTCATAAACAAAGACATGCTGATGTGCCAGAATATGAAGTATCACATTGTCATAACTATCAAAACTGTAAAAAGAATATGTTGCTTTTCTGCAGAAAGAACCAGCCTCATAAATTTATGACTTTATCCTTTTTCCTCAGTGGGGCCCTAGTACTCTGTCATATAAACAAATACACATTCCATATGAATATAAAAACACAATGTGTAACATTATGTTCCTTTATTGAATAAGGACAAAACAAAGCAGGTAAACTATCAGCTCCTTTCGAAACTGAAGTCACAGTGACTCTACAAGATGGAAAGCACAGAATCAAAGCATATTATACAAAATGATACATACACATTCAAAGGTCTGTATATAACACACCCTGCATGTCTGCACACTAAAATAAATGCAGGACAAATCCATACACATCAACTGAACAGACAAATGAATGGATGCAGTAGCCTCCCTGCAGCCTTGTATTACACACAGTATACCGCACAAACATCATAAGAGGCCAAATTCGTAAAAAAACCAACCCAAAAAAACCCTATTTCCTCTGCCACAGCAGGACATTTTTTACCTAAATTGAAAGCACACATACTAACTAAAATAATTCAACACATATTGGTCCCTCAGCAGCCGACCACTGTCGTCATCAGGGAAGATTGCCGGATTGTCCCAGTCCATGGCTGGTGGCACTCTGGGGGCCCTCTCCTTCCTCAGGCAGGCCACATTGTGGAGGACAGCACAAGCCACAGTAATATCACATGCCCTAACAGGGTTGACCCTTAATTTGTGAAGGCAGTGAAAGCGTGCCTTCAGGAGGCCAAAGGTCATTTCAACTCTGGCCCTGGTCCTGGCATGGGCATGGTTGTAGGCCTGCTGTGCTTCCTGGGGGTCTGTGAAAGGTGTCAGGAGAAAAGGCTGGCAGCCATACCCCCTGTCTCCCAGCAACACACCAGAGAATTCACCTGTCAACACAAAATCTCATCATTACTACCTCATAAACACAGTGATATTCTTGACACAGCCATGATGGTTATAAATAGGGGTTGTGTGGCTTACCTTGTGATAGGCACTGATAGATTTCAGAGGCCCGAAAGATTCTGGAGTCATGGACTGAGCCAGGCCATTTTGCCACAACATTGCTGATCACACAGTCAGCATTGCAGACCATCTGAAATCATAAGATGAGGAATATTACACCAATCAGTGCACATCATTGGCAATGCAGAGTGTTCGTCAATGGACAATATCAAAAAGTTATGTTCACCTGAACATTAATGCTGTGAAAGGATTTCCTATTCACAAAATCGGCCTCATGGGCACCTGAGGGGGCTTTTATCCTTATGTGTGTGCAGTCCACTGCACCAATGACATTGGGGAAACCTGTCACACAAAGTAATGAGTATCCTACTATGTGTTAACAGTTGTCCTGTAATTTGTAGATCCTCTTACCTGCAATCCTATAGAACTCCTCTTTCATGTCACAGAGTCTTCTGTGGCCAGGGAAGGAGATGAAGACATCTGCTAATGCTTTGATAGCCAGACACACACTCCTTATTGTGCGGCAAATTGTGGCCTTGTTCAGCTGTTCTGCATCCCCCACTGAGTACAGGAAGGCTCCACTAGCAAAAAAGCGCAAGGCCACACAAACCATTTGCTCCACACTCAGTGCATGGCTCCGTGCAGTGCGGTGCTTAATCCTGGGACCCAGTAGTCTGCATAGATACCTGATGCCATCTGCAGAAAACCTGTATCTTTCATATAGATGGTCATCAGGGAAGGCCAGTGGGTCCAACCGGTCCCTGAAGACCCTTTCTCGCCTGAAGGCTCTCCTCAGCACAAGTGCTTCTTCATCCACCACATCTCGCAAGAATGGGCATGCCATTGTCAGAGCAGAAAGGAACACACAATTTTGGGCCTTCATATAGGCTAGTGGCCACACCTGGTGCTGGGGGGGTGGGCAAAAGAGGCCGGTGCCTTATAACGATGACTTGGTTGTACTGATTGCTGTGAAAATAAAATATACCTTAGAAAGATGCCACCGTCCTGTGTGCTCACAATAAGAGCTCATATGTCATGGCTCACTTGACTTTACGAGAATATACCTAATTTTTATTTTGAGCTGTGTCATCTTCTTGGAGCTGGGGGAGGAAAGAAAAATAATGATTAATACATTTGTGTTACAGTTAGCATACAGTGTACATTGAAGGCATATCTCACCTCCCTCTCAAGTTTTTTTATTTCAAGGTCCAGTTTCCTAATTGTCCTCTTTTTATTTCGGACTCCAGTGCAAGATTTTCTATCTTTTTCTTCTTGTACTGAATGTCTATGTCTGCCAGTTCTATTTGGCGCCGGAGGTGGTTGCCATACAACTTTCTGATAGCTTGTGAGCTCTGTGAACACAATACAATTAGCGCAGCTGGAATTTGGCAGGATGTGGTGTCCTTTTATTAATACGCACTATGTTGCCAGGCTGGTTTTCCCACTGTATAGCATCTGGGTCCTGTAAAAGAAATTAGATTTTTTGATTTTGATGAGGACTCCTCACCATTGTAGAGTAAATAGTACTTTCACAGTCTTAACATGATACCTCATGCCTTCTGGAATCCACAGAGATGGTCTCCTCCTCATCATCGTCTCCATCATGTGCTGTTGCTGCTGCACTGGGGCTTTCACCCTATCACATTTAATCGGATTCATATTGAAGCTAGTAGACAAGACATGCCAGGCCTACAGTATGCCTTTGATGGAGTACTCACTGGATCAGCATCGTCTGGTGCTTGTGCTGGTGGCTCTAACAGGAACACAGTGCTTCCAGACACTGCAAGGCAATAGGTAAACCAAAGTCAGACAGTCCAAATTGATTCAATATGAATGTGGTTGTATTCCATGTAGAGATGGAAGGACATACCTTGAATGAAGCGGGTGGCATCTTGGGAGGAACCTATGCTCGTCTCTTTCCCCCCAGGGATCCCCTCTAAGACGGGCCTGCCTTTATTTAGCTCCAAGGCCATGTCCTCTGCTGGGGTAAGGTCAGCCTTTGGTGACCCACCACCCGTGCCTTGTCTGTGGGTATTCTTTTTCACTGCTAAAACAGTACAGACAATGTGTGAGCAGGCACCTTCTGGGTACAATATATGCTTGTGCTTTGTTAAATATTAGTCAGGGACCATACCATTCTGCAGAATGTTCTTGTATTTGATTTTGACCTGCTGCCATGTCCGTTTTGGCCCGTTCATGTTTAATCTACATCACACGCACACACACACACACACACACACACACATTCTTTATCACAAGAACATTTAATGGAGTCACACTGACAAAAATGACTTGGTATTTTTGTATTGTTTTCAGTAAAAATATATATATATAAAAAAAAAAAAAAAAAAAACACTAAAGATGTATTTTCTTGATTTTCTAAATGACCTAGCAAAATAAGTATAGGTTTAGACCAAAAATATAAACTTCAAGTAAATGTGTGCTTAAAACAAGCAAAAAATTTAAATATCTGTCAATATAATAAGAAAAATTCTCTTGAAATAAGTTTACTTTTTCCATAAACACTTACTTTTAGAAAAGTTCTCTTGTTTCACTGGCAGAGTTTTTTGCTTATTTTCCTAGGTTATTTTGCTCTAGAAAATATTTAAGATTTTTTTTAGATATTTTTTTTTGACTGAAAACAAGACAAAAATACTAAGTAAGAAAGACATTTTTGCAGTGCAGTGAGCAACCAACCTTGGGTCCTTTGAAAGGCGCTATATAAATTAAAGTGATTATTATTATAGCTCATCTATGTATTCAAGAAAATTTTATTTATATAGCACTTTTCACAATTGTTTCATTCTGTCAAAGCTGCTTTACATTAATAAAAGCAGGGGAAACACAAAAAAAAACCGGTGGACAACATAATAAGCAGAGTACAACGGCTAAGATTAAACCGTACTGAGCGTAGTAACGTAAAATAATAATGTAAGGCTTTAATAATAATATATCATAGCTTTATACAGTGTGATGGAGTTACGTTACACAATTTCACTCATAAATGCAGTGCATTTCAATAAAAAATTTAACCGTTTCATAATTACAGTACAACTGCGTTTTTGGAGATGTGAATTAAATATTTGATTTGTAATTGTGATGTTTCAGCGGAGCGGTGAGTGTGTAATTGTGCACTACTTACGCATTCAGGCGGTCTGCAATACTTTGCCACGCTTTTTCTCTTTGCTTTATCACTGTGGCGGTGTTGCCTTTCTTCTTAATTATATCTTTTACCTCCTCGTATGCCTCCATGAGGATTTGTGCTTCCGACGGGGAAAAGTACGCGGCTCTAGTTGCCATGGTAAATCAGTTAATCTGTGATCTGTGGCGGGGTCTATTTGAGTGAGCCGTGAGCGCGCACCTATCCAGGATTGGTTTCACCTGGCTTAATGAATCCGTGTCTGCTCATCCTGGCTTGGTCTTTGTGCAACCAATTAAGCCTGGACGCACATGTTTTGGCTTTATTGAGCTCAGCTGAGTCATTTATCCCGGATGTCTTAATTCTACTTTTGTGCAACAGGCCCCTGGTGTTTGAGCTCATGATCAAATGTTGGATTTGTTGAGGTGAAGCTCACACAGGTGATCTATCACTGAAACCTGATTCTGATGGTCACCTGTAGAGGACACTGCATTACAGGGGTCAAAGGTCACAACAGATCTGGATTATTCTGAGAGATGTTGATTCTGATTCAGAGTAAAAAGAGTAAAAACACATGAAACATCAGAACAACTGAGACACAATAAGACAATATTATTTCTTAAACATATTGTAGATTTCTTTATTTCACTGATTCCAGATCTAAAGTTTGATACACGTGATCTTTCACACTGTCAATGGTTTCTGCAGTAAAAAATAATAAATAAAAACATTCCTTTTAATTAATTTACATTCATAATTACAGTCTCACTGATGATTGACAGCATTCATTGGCACGCAGTGGCTCGTTTGTTCCTCCAGGTGGCGCAAGTTTAGAGTTCTTGAAAGCAAATCCATTTGACTGTCAGTTTGATGGTGTTTTTCTGTGATCGGTTCATCTGAATAAGTGTGAATGATTTATGAACGACACGGACCAAAAACAATCTGCAGTTTTCAGTGTTGAGCTCTTGTTGTTCTGAACCACTTCAGTTCGTCTGTTAAAGTCACCGATTGCACAGACATGTGATCATTAATGCATTTGATTTAAAATAGTGTCTCTACATCTCCAGGATGGACTTTTATTTACATGTTTAATACAGGTTCAGAGTTTATTTCTCCCGCTGGGTTGTTCTCTGAGGAAGATTTAAGATCCTCTTGTTTCCTGAAGATCCGTTCTGAATAAAGCGGTCAGGATCTTCAGAGTCCAGAAGACACGCGTGTGCTTTAAAAAGAGACACAAGAATCACACGATTCATCATCATCAGTACATGAAATCTATATTGAAGAAAACATGGATCATCTGGACATCAGAGCGGTCATTTCACTGCTGTGGTTTCAGACGTCCACAATCACTGATCAGATGTTCATGATCTCACCTCAGATTCAATCTTCTGACGCTTCAGACGCTCTTCAGGACGTTGTGGATCAACAGAGACTGTGAATGAAGAAACATCTGATCATCTTCTGATCACTGATTCTGTTCATGATCTGAGTCTGGTGTGTGTTCTGCTGTTTAATCCTCACAGGAACAGAGTAAGAATTACAGGCTTCATTTCAGTCATTTCATCACTCACAATATCAATACTATTATTTCCTCTCTTAGTTTCATTTAATAACTTCTTATACTTGTACTTGTCATGGTTCAGAATTATTTTGTGTGGTTTGGTGGTGTTTTTTGTGAATGTGAGTCCTCTACTGGAAGAGAGGAATATGGCGGTGTGAACCAATAGACACAAATGTTGGCGCCCACGTGACTCAAGCTGACAAACACACAGTCGTTTAAATGGACTGATCAAATTCATTTATTTCACTTGTTTAGAAAGAAATAAAATGAACACGGATCACTCGATATCCTAGTTTAACTATTATATTCTATATATATATTAAACAAAGGAAGCTCCAGTTTAAATGTTCCAGTGGTGAATTTATTAAAGTGTTTTCATCAGTGCTTCTCAAACTGTAGCGGTATTGCAGGGGGGCCGTAGCTAGTCCAAATCAATATATTAAAATAATCAAAATATTCCAATTGTTCCAAAAATGTGATTTTTTTTTTAAAGTATGTAAGGTTAGTGTAATGGATTTAAATATATTTGTAAAGAATGTTTACATCATAGTTCTCATAATCCACATTAAATTCTTACAAACGTGTTAATAAATGTATTTGTAGGTAAATGTCGGTATATATTTTTTAACGGCGGGTCGTGGAGCTTTTGCAGTGTTTTGGGGGGCTTTACATCTCTTAAGTTTGGGAAGCTCAAACCATTACATGTCTGTTTTATCTGGACATCTATGGGATTAGTTTTGTGCCAATAAGAACGAACGTAACTTTTTAAGAAACAAACGAAAAAATGAATTGAAACTGAAAAATTTTTTAATTGCAACCAAAATGTTTGACTTCGTTTTTAATACACTGCATGTTTTGCTAATTGTTTTCTCCATTTTCGTTCGATGATTTGTACTTACAGATGCGTTTCCAGAGTTTTCATTTACGCTTCTGAAATTTTCGTTTACGATCCCAAAGTTTGCGTTCGATATTCTGTCACAATTCTCTCGCGGGGGCGGGGCTAGCAGTGGTGTGTTCTTATTGGCTACTGAGTTTCTGATTGGCAGCTTCGTGACCTGGAAGTGAAGTCATGTCAGTGTTGTGTTGACATCTTCACATGTGCGGATCGTGTGAATGTGATCGTCTTAGTTTTGGTGATATACAGCTGGGAGTTTATATATTTCTATATTATTTTATCTGCTGCTACACTATGTTGAGATGACTTCTTATGAATAGCACAGATGAATGATATAATCATCATTAACATCAATCATCGTCGCTATCAGGATACTGGATACTCGCGGTAAGTTATTAATTTTTAAGTTTTAAATAAATCAGTAAGTACTTGCTTTTGCTTTGTCTTGAGATGTATTTTAGAGCACATTTAGAGCCCACGATGTTGTACAGCAGTGTTGCTGCTTATGCATATTACAGTCTTCGATTAGATCATATTTAAGGGTAAAAGTTGTGTTTAATAATAATACATATTTGTTCAAATATAAAACCTATTACTTGCAAGTAATTATGAATGAAACTTATATATGTTTATTTAAAACAAATTTGTGTATGTATATATATATATATATTAATTATACATATACAAATTTGTTTTAAATAAACATTATATGTTAAGTATGCAGTGTGTTGTGTGGGAGTTTGTATTGTTAGATTATAATACATCTCCTTTCTCGTTTTCCAGGGAGTGGAGCAACTTTTCCATAAACAAAATTCAGATGCTGACCAAGAGGATGGAGTGGTAGTGCCAGAGATCCACTGTCCCAAACACAAGAATCTAATTTTGTTCAGACACGTCACCTTTGGATGACTGGGATCTTGATATTGTGCAAATATTTAAATTTCTTTGGAGTTCTAGATTAAAACAAACACAGTGCACAAATACACAAGAGGTTGCACTTTATTCTTATTAGTGTATGCTGATCTTGTATTAGCATATCAACATCATATGAATGTTAAAGGGATAGTTCACCTTAAAATAAAAATTCTCATATAATGTACTCACCCTCATGCCATTCCAGATGCATGTTACTTTCTTTCTATAGATAAACACAAATTAAGTCGTAAAGACACTTAAAAAAATAAATGCACAGCGACCATTACTAATAATTTAAACTGTTTTAACTATTAACAATTGCTCCAGACCAACTGCCGGGTTACAATCCATTTGTATTAAATGGACTCACAGAAATGGATTATTTTCTGGAAAGTCTTTCTTTGTGTTTATGTGAAGAAAGAAAGTCATAAACATCTGGGAAAGCATGAAGGTGAAATGATGAGAGAATGTAAATGTTTTTGGGTGAACTATCCCTGTAAAGACTAATATTTTACTCCATTACCACATAATGTTCCCACCCAGTCACTGTTTTGTCACTTTGTACTGTAACAGGAACTGTTCAAAGGATCATTGTTTCATTTAAAATATAAATTAATTTTTCACATGTTTTCTATATATGTACTTGTGTATTTTTTAAGGTAATGTATATCATGACAATACTGTGCATTACTTGAATATTTTAGTGTTTTGTGGATTCTGGTCTTTCCCATCACAACATGATTGCATTCAACACTTTCACTTTGATACTTGTGTAGATGCTGTAGTGACAATAAAGAATGTTAAATTTATTTATATTGATCTCTATTTTAATTTACATTTATTCAACTGTTTTTTTATATAAAAGTCACAATTGAAACTGTTGATTATTATTAAAAAAGGATTTCCAATTTTAAAAGAATATTTACTGAGATGGCCTTTGAGGATTATACCGTCTGACAGCAAGCCACGATTGTAATTATTTATATTTTGTTTGAATTCTTCAGATTTAAGTGATTACTTGTGATGGTGTAAATGCGTATTTCTAATAATGTTCAGCGTGATGGCCAGGGTTTCCAACCTTACCTGGTTGGAGTGAGACTTTCTCGACAGCAGAATATACACTTACATTTACATTATTCTCTTTAAAGCACAACTTAATCAGACCCAACAATAAAGAACCATCAAGAATAAACAAATATTCTCCGAACACATTGGACATTATGCAATATTTTCAGTATTACGTTTAACAGTACTTTAATGTACAATTAAACCTCAAGACTTTCATTTTCTCTCGCGTTTGATCTCTCGGGCTTCTAAAAGCTTTTGTCGACAAAGTACTAGCAGCAGATATAATTCAAAAACTAAACTAATATCTTTATATCACTAAAATGAAATAGGAAGCCATTACAGTCCATCACATCCGCACATGTGAAGATGTCAACACAACACTGACATGACGTCTTGACTTCCAGGTCACGGAACCTGCCAATCAGAAACTCAGTAGCCAATAAGAACACACCACTGCTAGCCCCGCCCCCGCGAGAGAATTGTGACAGAATATCGAACGCAAACTTTGGGATCGTAAACGAAAATTTCAGAAGCGTAAATGAAAACTCTGGAAACGCATCTGTAAGTACAAATCATCGAACGAAAATGGAGAAAACAATTAGCAAAACATGCAGTGTATTAAAAACGACGGCAAACATTTTGGTTGCAATTTAATTTTTCTCAGTTTCAATTCATTTTTTCGTTTGTTTCTTAAAAAGTTACGTTCGTTCTTATTAGCACAAAACTAATCCCATAGACATCAAATATGAAATCATGAATCACGTTATTTATCAGAAACTTTTACAGAATGAACACACATATGGACACATTCATGGCATATATTTGACAAACACAGACAGATGTGAGTGATTGTTTTACTCACAGTTTGGTCTTATATCATTAAAGCTGCTCCATCTGACAATCCTCATGTTTTCTGTTGTTTGTGTCTTCATCTCTCTGTTCAGTCTTCATGAGTTTCCTCCTACTTTTCATCTCATCTCTTCTGTCTTGTAGAAATAAAGATCTCGCTCGAATGAACAGCACTCGGTCAGGTCGCTGTTATATATGGAGCAGAAATGTGAGGAGGAGTTTAGTGCAGCGGAAACTCTTCATTGGCTGGTTCCTTTCAGTCACTAAGCTCCTCCTCACACTAAAGCTGCACGAGCCAATGAAGAGTTTCTGCTCATGCTTGTCACGCAGCCTCACCGGGACTGTCCCGCCCCCTCAGATCGCCATGAATGTTAAAGTAATTTTAATGATAAATAAAATATTTTATTTAAAAAAATTACATTTTCCAATTGCCCTTTCTTCCAGTTCCTAGAGTCAATATTATCTTAAATAGCAACATTTTAGTAAAGAAAAGTCTGTTAGGCAAAGTCGAATTTTGATTGGTCCTGTTGTTTGATTAGCGCGCTTCCCCACCCCCACTCTGACGTCACATTACATTTCTCGCGCACCAGAACATGCACAATTAATTACATTTTTGAAGTTACTACAGATGACCATTACTCTTGTTTCACAATGGATATTCGAAAGTGGATTAAAAAGACAGAGTCTACCATAACACCTGCTGCTGCTACTTCAAGTTCTGCTTCACCTGACGCCACAGGTGGCAGTTACTCAGCCGTCCAAAAGCAAAGACTCACCGTCACTGTCCAGTGCACCAGAGGATCTCGGGAAAGACAAGCCAGTCCAGGTTCGTTTAAAACAGTTTCCAAAGAAACAGCAACATAAAAATGACTGCCGGCGGTCATTTTCGCAAAATTCGTACAATGATAGGGAATGGCTAGAATATTCGCAGCAAGGAGATTCGGCATTTTGTTTTCCTTGTCGTAAATTTGGCGGGAATGACTCTGTTTACAAGCACTGGTTTTAGGAATTGGAAGCACGCGACCGATAAAGCCAAAGGATTTTACAGACATGCTGACTGTAAAGAGCACCTGTCATGCATGGATAATTGGAAAGAGCAGCAATTTCGGTGTTCCACAGGAAAAGAGATTTCAACACTCGTCAATTCTGATCAGCTTTCTCGTAACCGCCTATATGTGTCTGCAATAGACCTTTTACACACTTCCGCATTTTTCGAACAGAAATACGTCATTGAAGTGTATTAGAACTTCCTGTTGTCATAGCGGCAGATACGAAAAATGTCAGAGTCAAAGAGCCGCAGTTTCTGTTGTGTTCCAAGCTGTTCGTGTTCCACCCAAAAACAGCCTTACCTTTCATTCGTTTCCTGTGGATCCAAACCTGAAACCTGAATACAGGCGATCAGGTTGTACAGGATACAGGTTTTTATGTCAAAAGAGGCAGCACCTATGCCGGTGTTACACCAGATTCTGTGACCATCGTATTCTGTGACCGTGGAGGGCGTGGTTATCCCTGTGCTGCGTAATATACGCAAATTGCGTAAATTCTGACGATAAGCCAAAGAAGGTGAAATCTGTTCGAAACTGTTGTTTAGAAATGCTGGTTATTCACATTATAAATGCTTATTTGCTCGTCCAGATTAAACGCAATGTGGCTGTTTGCAGAGTAGCAGTAGTTGCAGAGAAATGTGCGTTTCCATCATGTGTAGTTCATTAAACATTCGCGCGAACGGCGCTGGCGCGTGTTCACGTTATCGAGAGCGCGCCGGGAGGAACGCTTTTTCTGTTTGATTCGCAATTCGGAAAATTATTTATTTATCGAATAATAAATTGTGTGATTTATTGTATATTTTATAATTATACTGTATATAACAGTTACAACAATTTTACACAGAATGGCTGTAACAAAAGGTCCCATTTGTTTTGAGGGAACCATTAAAGGCGACCAAATTCTGTTACCCCCCTCTATTTCACCCAGAATGACTGTGATGTTCTCCAAATTCACAATGTTGATGTTTTATCTCCTCAGTTTAATACAGTACAAGTCATTATGGGACGCGAATGTTTAATGAACTACACATGATGGAAACGCACATTTCTCTGCAACTACTGCTACTCTGCAAACAGCCACATTGCGTTTAATCTGGACGAGCAAATAAGCATTTATAATGTGAATAACCAGCATTTCTAAACAACAGTTTCGAACAGATTTCACCTTCTTTGGCTTATCGTCAGAATTTACGCAATTTGCGTATATTACGCAGCACAGGGATAACCACGCCCTCCACGGTCACAGAATACGATGGTCACAGAATCTGGTGTAACACCTGCTCTGATTGTCATTCATGGGTTTAGTTGAAGCTGTTCTAGAACACACGGTGGTAAATATGCGCTCTGTTCTAATAAATCACCAGCCAGTGACTGATTATCATGTGCAGGACACTGTCACTGTAATCACTGTAATATTATAACCGTTTACATGAACCATCAACACATTATTAAACCGTCAAACATGAGGATTTACAGGATTCAATGATCATGATTGTAGACCTGCAACGCATAGCCTGTCATTCGAGCATATATTTAAAAACATTCGAGTATTTTAACTGATTCTAGTTTAACTTTTGAATAAACTGGAGTAACATTTTCTTCATATTGTCTATACTGGTTTATTTCGAGTCTCAGGGACTGTCAGGCTTGTCTGAAAGAGAGTAACTTCAGAGAACTGTGGATCAGGGCTGATTTGAGACGTGAACCGTTTGGAACGAGTCGATTCGTTTTGGTGAACGAGCGGTTCACTGAAAAGAATCGGTTCAAAATAACGACTCGTCATCGAACCGGACCATCACTAACACAGATGTTTGACTGATCACAGTAACTTCAATTTACAAGATCATTTCTTTGATTCTTTCCTCGTATCTATAGAGGGATGAAGAAAGGCTGATGCTGATGGTTAATGTTTACTGCACTTTTATTTTCCTCTCTTCTGTCGTTCATCTTCATGTTCTGATACATTCATCTGACTTCAACTGAACTCTGTGTGACTGAACAGATTCAGATGGAGTAGAGAAAGAAAATCACAGAAAACTGCCACAGAAATCACAAGACAGAGAGAAAAATGGAGACAGAAACCAGAGAATCACAAGAGAAAAGAGGACAGAGATGCGAGAGATCTAGCAGTGTGGAGAGACTGAGGCCAGACTGTGAGTGTTTGATCATTATGAAACTATAGATTTACTGTTATTATCTTCACTATAATGTCATGAAGCTCAGATTCATCCGTCTTTCTGCAGTCTGAATCTATAACTTACTGAAAGTTCACAGATGTGATTGTGTTTAAATGACAGAATGTGTTCTAGATTGAGAACATAAAAACACCCAAAACAATGAAGATCATCTGATATATTATATTTGTGATTTCTAGTCTCTCATGATCCAGAAGATCCTGTAAAGATTGATTCTGATGTCAAAACTGAGGAGATTCTCTCATCAAAACCTTCATCATGATCTCAAGAACACACACAACATCACTGACGTCCATCATCATCATCATCATCATCATCATCATCATCATGATCTCAAGAACACACAACATCACTGACGTCCATCATCATCATCATCATCTTCATCATGATCTCAAGAACACACAACATCACTGACGTCCATCATCATCATCATCATCATCATCATGTTCTCAAGAACACACAACATCACTGACATCCATCATCATCATCATCATGATCTCAAGAACACACAACATCACTGACATCCATCATCATCATCATCATGATCTCAAGAACACACAACATCACTGACGTCCATCATCATCATCATCATCATGATCTCAAGAACACACAACATCACTGACATCCATCATCATCATCATCATCATCATCATCATCATGATCTCAAGAACACACAACATCACTGACATCCATCATCATCATCATCATGATCTCAAGAACACACAACATCACTGACGTCCATCATCATCATCGAGTTTCAAAGTGCACGTTTTTAAAAGAATACCGTTAGTATCACGTGTTCAGTCTACAGACGCGTCGTTTCGTTACAAAGTGACAATCGCCATCTACTGGCCTGGCAGCAGAATACAGAGATTTCAGTTGTTTCTGTGGATCCATGTGAAGGGGATCCTTGTGACAATGTTGTCGTCAGTATTAGGGCTGTACGATCTATCGCACGTGAAAAACATTGAACTTAAACGTGATTGTCACTTAAATGTGATTCTTAGTGCGATTATGAAATCACAAAGACTGCGATTATTTATTTATTTATTTATTTATTTATTTTTATGCACAGCTTGTCAGTGAAGTACGGCTCCAAATGCTAATCGATCTGAAAACACTGCGAGTTTGAGTTGCTTATAATGAACATTTGAAGAAGTGATGAGCGTCAATCATCTTTCCAGATATGAGAAGCTTTTATTAACATCTTGTCCAACAAAAGACAACATTTAATGTTTTTACTCCAAACTCACGTCATCATCCTTCAGTGAGATGATGAGGCTTCTTAATAGTCATGTTTAATCAAAGCGTTTCAATCTTCTGTTTATACGTGTGTAATCTTCTTCTGCGGCAGAGCATATCTGGAGTTTCTGTGCAAGAGCGCCCTCTGGAGTTCAGATGGAGAAGCATCTGATCACAGAGCAGTTCAGCTCTGACAAGATGTGCATTAAATAATCGCAGCCTTTGCCAAATCATGTGCGGTTTAATCACGATAAATCGTGCCGCCCTAGTCTGTATCTGACAGTTGCAGAAGGAAAAATGTTTCTGTTTTTAGTACATCATTGTGGTGTAATGTGCTTGTGAATCAGCTTGATAAAGCACTTTAGTGAGTTAAACACTTCAAATTGCACCAAATATTAACAAACTTTAACTACAAGACTATCCACTTCATAATAACTATATAATTCAAGGGGTGGTTTGAGGGAAATCTGCTGGACAGATGAAATACCAGCTGAGCTTCTCCAAGCTGGAATAAAGCCCCTCTCCCGCCATCTCCATCAACTCACTGTGACGCAAACATCAGCGCCCTCTGGTGGAGATCAAGAACACTCCAACTGCTGGATGTTACAATTAATAATAAAATGAGCTGGAATTAAACATTTTTTTTGAATTACTTTTCAGAATGAATTGTACTTCAATGATTATGTACCACCAGGAATAACATTAGATACACTTCATGCATAAATAAATAAATATGAATAATATTTGTTTACTGAAACGGTTTGTTTATTTTCATCTTTGTGTTTCTGTGACTGAAACTCAGGGAGAAAAATGTGTTTTTCCTTCAATGAAGCTTTTCAACTTTGAGATCAGACTGATATTAGTGCTGGTGTTTCTCATGATGAACTGCTTGTTGAAACACATCAGTTAGTCATTCATATTTATCATTTTAAGACACAGAAGATTAACAGGAGTTTCATCTCTTTCCACTAGATGGCGCTATTAGATTCTCAGTCTTGTAGTTTCAGGATCAGAGACCGTGAAGAGAAACTGATCTGAAGCTGAATGAGGAACATCATGAAGCCACATTTAATGTCTTTTAATCATATTGTTGATGAACTACAGCAGTGTTTCCACTCTTCCTGAAAGTAAAGCACCTTTAGAGTGACATAAACCACAATGAATAAATAATAAAAAATAATAATGGATTCCACATGGTCTTTTAAGTGATTTTTAAGTTTGAGGCATGACTTGATTACATTCTTTTCACATTTCTGTCCCTTTCACTTCTGAAGTGATGGATGCGCCCCGTTCCCTTTATTTAATTAATTTATCTCTACAAGCATGAACAAGAGATGATTCGAGAGTCAAACTCTTGATGCAGAACACAGCTTTCATGAGTTCTGGTTTTAATGTTGATGACACCCATAGGAAAAAGAAGTGTACTTCAAGCTCATTTTATGAAGTATACTTAAGTATGTTGAAGTATATTTTAAGTGTACTTTATGAGGAAAGTATACGAATATCAATGTGTACTAGTAGTAAACTTGTAAGTGTACTATTTCAACACTGCTTGGGACTAAATTGGCCCACTTTAGTATATAAAAGTATGTTTAAGTGAAGTAGTAAACTTTGAGCACCCAATTAGTTCACAACCACATTTCTCTAATGTATTCACTAACATGAACTAACCATGAGCAATACATTGTTACTGCATTTATTAATCTTTGTTAACGTTAATGAAAGTACAGTTGTTAGTTCACAGTGCATTAACTAATGTTATAAGGTGAGTTTTTCTCACACTTCTGGCAGAATATCACATTTCTGTTTCCATGAGAGGCGCATGAGCGCTAAAGCTCTGTGGGCGGAGCTGAGCCTGTGACAGAGGCGGGGCTTGAGACAGAGAGGGCCAGTAACATCTGTTGGTTGGAACAAGCATGTGTCACGTGACCGTGAGTTTTGAGGTACGTCAACAGTTCAGCCACTGTATTTAAATAAGATTATGACGACAGTGTTCATCCTCTGTTCAATCATCCATTGTTCAAACAGAGAGACTCAGGAAGAAGTTTCTGAACGGTTAGTGGATAAATTGATGTCGTTGCTGTGGAGTTGATCATGTGTCGTCACGTTCGTCTTTTTTCCTTGAATCGACCCTCGTTTTTTTTTTTTTTTTTTTTTTTAGTATGAAATGTGCATTTCTCTCTGGCGCATTCACTACTGCGAAGATCGCGAGTTTTTTTTTTTTTTTTTTTTTTTTTTTTTTTTTTTTAGATAAAGAAAGCTACAAAGACAACAAAGTACAATATATAACATTACATATGTAACAAATACAAGTACGCTAGGAGGGCTTAAGCACAGTTTAAACAAAAACATTGAAAAGTTTACAAATTTTTAAAGTTTTAACTGCTTTTTGTTTCAAAGAGAATTTTAAAGAAACAGTATAATGTTCAAATTCTTTCTTAAAGGAAATAAAACAGGGTTTTTTGTAAGAAAACTTGCATTTATGAATATGATACTTTGCCATTAATAGTATCAGATTTTTTATATAGATCTGGTTGCGCTTGTCTTTCCAATCCTCCATATGACCAAATACTACTTCCTTCCATAACAACACAGATTGGTTATCAATATTTTTTGCTATATAATCACAAATATTTTGCCAAAATGGTCTTACCAGTGGGCAGTGCCAGAACAGATGGATTATAGTCTCAGGGCAACTGTCACAGAAAGTGCACTTAACATCAATATCATCTTTAAATTTTGCAAGATAATGCTTCACTGGGTAAATTCTATGTATAATTTTGAATGATACCTCTTTGATTTTGTTAGTAATCAAATATTTATTAGGTATAAGCCAGACCTTTTTCCAATCAATATTGTCTGTCAACCGATTCCAGTACGAGTAAATATAAGGCAAACATGTAAAATTTCTTTGAAATAACTCTCTTATAAATCTGTTTTTTGAATTAAGAGAAAAACAAATACCACCTACATAAGAATGAATTATATTAGAATTAGATGGGGACCATTGTTGAATGTTGATTCTTTCCTGAGATCTGAACAGCATGCAGATTTTAGAGGGTATTGCTCCAAAAACTTTTGCATAGTCCCCTGGTGTTACAGGAATCTTATAACATGCCAAAAACTCATTATAGGTGAAAAGAAAACCATTTGAATTAAATAACTGATCTACCAATATGATGTTATTATCAAACCAATGTTTAATAAAAAGTGATTTGCGTTTATATAAAATATCCTTATTATTCCATATATAATACTTATGCGGTGAAAAGTTATGTTTGAAAATCAACGACCACGATAAAAAGGCCTGGCGATGAAATTCTGATAGTTTTACTGGTATTTTATCAATATTATAATTACAACTGAGAAGGAAGTGTATGTTACCCAGGTTTGAGAGAATATGGGAGGGGATAAAATTCCAAATGGAGTAGGGATTTCTGATGATATGACTAATCCATTTAACTTTAAATGTATTATTTAATGTTTCAAAATCCAGAACATTCAGGCCTCCATTTTCATATGCATTCATGATAACGTTTTTCTTTATATAGTGTATTTTGTTCTTCCAAATAAAGTCAATCAGTACTTTATCAATCTCTTTGCATAATGTTTTATCAAGATGCAAAGCCATCGCTGCATAAGTCAGTCTAGAGACACCCTCAGCCTTCGTGATTAGAACTCTGCCCCTTAAAGAAAGATCTCTTATCAACCATTGATTTAATTTCTTTTTAGTTTTCTGAATAATAGGGTTGAAATTTAGAAAACATCTTCTGTGCTGATCTTTAGTAATGATTATTCCTAAATACTGAACTTCATTTTTTAAAGGGATACCACAGTAAGATGTTTCAGAACATTCCTTGATGGCCATAAGCTCACATTTAGCTAGATTCAAATATACACCAGATGCCCTTGAAAATTCACTGATTAACTCAATAGCAACAGATATCTGTTTTTCATTTTGAATAAACAGTGTAGTGTCGTCAGCTAGTTGAGTTATTTTTATCTCTCTATCAACAATTGTAATTCCCTTCATAGGACTTGATTTGATATGAGATGAAAGAAGCTGACTCACTAATAAAAAGAGATACGGAGAGGCAGGACACCCCTGCCTAATTCCTCTTGTAATATTGAATCTAGGAGAAGTACCGTTTGATAACTTAATAGAACAGTTGCCATTTTTATAGAGAGTTTTAATAGCTGCAGAAAAGAAAAAACCAAAATCGAATTTCTTAAGCGTGTCAAAGAGGAACTGATGCTCTACCGAGTCGAATGCTTTATAAAAATCTAAGAATATTATAAATCCATTGTCACTAATAAGTTCTGAATAATCCAGGATGTCCAAGACAAATCTTATATTATTTGTTATATGCCGATTTTTCATGAATCCTGATTGTGATTCATCAATTATGGAATCCAAAACTTTTTTTAATCTTTTAGCTAAAATTAAGGCCAGCAATTTATAATCATTGTTTAATAAACAAATAGGGCGCCAATTATCAATATAAAGTTTGTCTTTTTTTGGTTTGGGAAGCAACGTAATTAGACCTTGTGTTAGAGTGGGTGGAAGATACTGTCTTTCAATGCTTTCAACAAAAACCTCTAAGAGAAAAGGAGACAGTTCTTTAGAAAATAATTTATAGAATTCTGATGTTAGACCATCCGTACCTGGTGATTTGGAATTTTTCAAATGATTAATTGCATCCGTCAATTCAGAACATGTAATAGGCTTATCACAAATATCCTTTTTATATTTATCAATGGGTTTAATCTGCAACAAATTCAAAAAGGCATCAGCCGTCTCCCGAGAGTAGCTAGAGGTATATAAATTCTCATAAAAATCACTACAATATTGAGAAATTATTGTATGATCATCTGTCGTGACCCCATTAATATTTAGCTTATTAATAGTATTATTAAGAAAATTCCGCCTTTCTAGGTTGAAAAAATAATGTGAGTTTTGTTCCCCTTCTTCAAGCCATTTTCTTCTTGAGCGGATAAAAGCACCTTCAACTTTTTTCTTGTATATGTCATCTAATTTAATCTTTAACTCAACCAATTCTAATTTCTCAACCTCTAGGAGAGAATCTGGATGTCTCTGAGACAAATGTGTTATTCTTGTTATTATTTTAGTTTCTTCTGCTCGCTTACTTTTGGCCATAAAGGAACCATATTTTCTCAAGTATTTACTGAGTTCAAACTTCAACAATTCCCAATTTGAGCTAAAGGCATTTTCCATCTTAGCGTTATTCCAGTAAATAGAAATCAGATTTTTAACATTCTCTTGAACTTCCTTATGCAGCAGAAGAGAATTATTGAGTTTCCAATATGAAGATTTCATAATGTGGTTGTGGGGGAGTAGCTTTACATTTATATAAATAGCTCTATGATCTGTTAAGGGAGTAGGTAAAATATCTACATCCACCATGTCTTTGTCAAGACTTTCTGAAATTAGCCAGTAGTCTATTCTGGACAGACAAGAGCCTGATTTGTTACCCCATGTAAAGGCAATGCTATTAGGACATTTAGTTCTCCATATGTCCACCAAGTTAAACTTATCCATAAAGTTTTTGATAGTAGTGTTTGTTGAATTTGGTTGACCTGGTGGCCATTTATCTACAGTGTAGTCCTGAACAATATTAAAATCCCCCCCCATTATAATGTACGCATTTGGATATTTGTCTAACCATCCTTTAAATGTATTCTCTATAATCCCTAAAAGATTGATATTTTCTAACTTCCTATTGTACCCGTAAACATTAGCTGTAATAAAAAATGTATCATTGCAATTGAGTAGTAAACAAACAAAGTGGCCTTCTGAATCACATAGTGATTGCACAACTTCACCATGAAACCTATTCTTAAGCGTAATTGCCCCCGCTGAGTGTTCAGAACCATGGGAGAACCAAATTGAGTTCCCCCATTGAGCAGACCAGAATTTGGCATCATCAATAACAGAATGAGATTCTTGTATATAACAGAAATCAGCCCTGTATTGTCTAGCAAATAAAAATAATGCTTTTCTTTTAATATTATTACGCAGCCCCCTAGCGTTAAAGGAAATAAGAGAAAAATTCAACAGGTTGATAGAACAGATTGAACAGAGGTAGATATAACAAAAACCTTTAAGAATATAAAGAGCTAAGAATCAGGATGAGTCAAGATCAGCATCCATTAAAACAGTGAAAACAAGGATAACTGTTCAATAGCCTTATATTAGGCTTTCCCTTCCCTTTCGAATTGAAAGTATAACAGGTAATCAACTGAAAGCTGCTGCTAATCAATTTTCTGATTAACATAAAACGTTGAATCTCAAAACTCAAATCCGTTGTAAGATATGTAACATCGTACAACATATGAAACATCGTTTATGTAATTTCCACACCTTCAATATAACCACGACCTCCAACAAAGTATGCCGATTTGCCTTCCTCTCGCGCCTTTTTAATCATTGGCCACATCTTCTGCCTTAATTCTTTGTCCTCCTTCGTTAAATCTTCAGTGAAGTGCAGGCCGTGATCACGAAGAAACGGGTTGTTTTTTGCAGCTTTCCACACTGCTTCTCTGAACCTCCTTATTACGAAGCGAATGATAACAACACGAGACCTCGAATCGTTCACGCGTTTGGGCCCCACACGGTGCGCGACATCTATCGCAGCTGGCAGCTGATCTCTTTCTTGTGGTAACACTTGTTGACAGATACGAATCACCTCCTCGCGAACTTTTTCGTTTGGTGCTTCTGGGATGCCATGCAGTTTCAAGTTCCATCTTCTGCCGTATCGCTCCAGATCCGTCACGCGATTCATGCAGCTCAAGGTAGATTGTTCACTCTTCTCCACACACGTCTTTCAATACAGCCCATCTTTTCTTTAAGAGCCTTGATTTCTGCACGTGTCGCGTTGACCATCTCTTCTAGTGCGTCGCTTCTAGTGTTAATGAGATTAGCCAATTTAGTAACAATCTCGTCAGATTTATCCATACTGTTTTGGGAAAGCGATGGTTTCTTGGCTATTGGAGGCTTACTGGGCGTTGTGGGTACTATGGGAAGTGAAGGAAATTCTTCTTCGCTGCCCAGGTTGTGTAACATTCCGTCTTCATAGTCGTGCCCGGTGTCAGCCAGGATGCTATAACTGTTCGCTGTTTTGCTAGAAGCAATTGGACGTTTTTGTGCAGATTTAGGCATTTTGCCTCAGTGTTATGAAGCAAAACCATATACCAAACTGCTACACACTTTGCTCAACACGAAATATCTTTCAAACAATAAGTTTATCCTTCTTAATCAAACTTGATGCTGAGAGCTCGAAAGTTCCGTCCTTTCACACCGCCATCTTGGTCGGCCCCCCCGAATCGACCCTCGTTTGTGAAGCGGTCCGGCGTAAAATGACGTCATCAACAACACTCGACGACAACAACTCTAAAGCGGCACAACATGGCCCCGCCCCCTTTGGTGCACATTCTCAGGGGGCGGAGTTTATGTAAATTTTGGGGTTAGTTTTAGCTTGATGGGTGTTTCACATTCACATTACAGACAGCAACATTTACATTGTGCAGTTTTTCTTTTGCTATATGAGCAAATAGGAACACAAAAATTAATGTATTCAGCACTATAGAAGTTACACACCCAACTATGACGACTTCCTGAGAAAAGCGTCAATCAGGTGTTTAATTGGAGTCCATTAATGTGCAGCTGCTGGAGTTTCTCAGACTCAGACATCAGTGCAGCTCCACTGCTCCTGGAGAACATCTGTCCTGCAGATTCAGCTTCAACCCCAGTGAAACACACCTGAACAGCTGATGAAGCTCTAGAAACCTCCAGACAAGTGTTGAGGTGACTCTGCAGGACCGAGATCCACCGACACCCCTGATCTGAACAGTCCCATGAAAGTACAACGTCACCACGGATCACGACAAGGTGATTTACTTCACTCTCACAGCAGATGTTTCTAGATGATGAGTGAAATATTATTTACACTGAAGCTGAATGTGAAACTCTACTGTATCTTTGTAATGAATCCACTCTGTTTCGTCCACTTGCCACTAGATGTCGCCCTCTCATGTCATGGACTCTATCCACCACACTACATTACCCATAAGTCCCTCTCCTTCATGTTGATTACTGTCCAGCTGTACGCTATCTAGTTCACTATTTAAGTTTAGTCTGTTAACCATGTCATTTGTGAAGTCTTGATTAAAATCTTTCAGTAGCTTTTAATAAGTAAATACATTACTGTATGTGAGACTCGCTTTCACAAGCATCAATCACTAATCCATGATTTTATGGATGTTCTTCAATTAGGAAGATTTGAAGATTTGCTTGATATGAATCATCATCATCATCACCATCATCATCATCATCACCATCATCATCATCACCATCATCATCCTCATCATCAGATGAATCCAGGAATCGTCTCAGTCTCTGGTAAGATCATGAATTCTTCTCTTCATGTGGTTTTAAAGAAAGTGAGCTTCAGAAACAGATCTTCAGTGTTTAGTGTGATGATGAAGAATGAATCCATCTGAGAATAAACATGATTCTGTCATCAAACCATTACTGGAGTGAATCTCCACATATTTGAACATGTTTTCAAACATGTATTTGAGCTGAAACCAGGGCTTTGTGTTTTAGGGTGTTTTTACACGACAACGACGAACTAAAAACTGATGAAACGTCAAAATGATCCCGTTCACATGAATCTGTGAACTAAGGCTTATATATTACAGGTCAGGTCAGAAGATGATGGAAACTCTGTGGAGATAAGTTCATGTTTTTGTTGTTCACATGGAGAAGATCTTGAAACCTTGAAACTGTCTTCAAAATCTTGTTCTCAGACCCAAAAACACTGTTAAAACACATAAAGATTTCCACTTTCAGTTGAAAACACCCTTAATCGATTAATGATTTCTGAGAAGCTCTTCTGACCTCATTAAAACACTAAATTCATATTCCCTGATCAACTGAACTCTGTGAGTGTTTCATTCCTGCTGCTGTAAATCATGTCCAGATGGAGATTGTAGTTCTGCTGTGATCCTGTAGAGGGAGACACTTCACTGTTACTGGAGCTCTGAGAATCGCTTTGAATTCCTTCATTCATGATCTGGATTTGGTTTATTTCTGAGATGTTGATGTGTCGTTGCACTTGAATGACAGTGATATTGATTCAGCTTAACAAACACATAAATCATTAATAGATCACTGTGACACAACAGGCAAATCTATAAAAATATTAGATATTGCTGAAGTTAAGCACAATATATTTGCAAGAGACTCTTGAGTGATCAGAGCTGTAGGTGTCACATGGATGTCATGTTGGGAACTACATTCTGGACAATTCTGAAATCATAAATAGATGTTTAGCCTATTAATATCACATTTTCTGGCCTTCATTTGAATGAGGCGCTACAAGTGAAAACTGACGCTCATTTAAGATGTTGTAGTTACAGAAATACAGCGAAAGTCAACTTTACTGGCATGATCGAGCATTTACAGTATTTACAAACTTACAGTAACATACAGTATGTTAATGAGATAAAGAGACTATGGGAAATGAAGGGGAAAATAAAGCCAATATTTACAATGAATAGCTAAATATAACTAATACTAATGAGATTATTAAATAAAAAAAAATAAACACTCAGTGAATGGAGTGAAAAAGGACATTCTTTTAACATGTATTGATAAACTTCATTCGAATGCTGTCTAGGCATCACGCACTATGTATTAAGATAATTTCTTAATTCCATGCTTTTTCTTAATTAAAAATAAATATTGTAGTCTGATCCATTTCTGATCATTCCAGGTTGCTGTGGTCACACACAGGCTGTTTACACGACTTTACATCATAGCCATGAGGATATCGTTATCTCGACAAAATGATCTTTAGGCAACAACAACATATTATCACGTTCCGTCGAGTTTATATGTCGAGGCAACGACAAAACTAAGTGAACCGAACATGTCCCCTCCTGCTCACCGTAGTTTCCTCATTTGCCCTGTTTGTGTATAGCACATGCTGTTACCAGAGCTTTGGAGGAAGAAACCCTCCTGATAGAAAGGCTCCTAATTCCTCGAGTGAAGCTCGAGCGCGTCTCGTAGAACAACAGCATCGGCCGCCCCTGTTTCAGATGAAGAGTGTTCTGACTTCCTCCTCTAGCTCGGGCGCTGGACACTAGTCTGAAGAGCACTGGACGCGGTCAGAAGTGTCCTCTGCTCCAGCTCTTTTTTAAAGGCACCTATACATCTAGGGTCTGAGAGTAACAAAATTTTAATTCTCTGTATATATGGCAGAATTGAAAATAAAGTAGACTTTGACTTTGTCTCGAGAATGTCTCTCGAGAGACGGTTGAGAATGGAGCCACAGGAAGGAAGTCATGATGAAGATATTTCCGGCAGCTTCCACGAACCAAACTCTCTAAAAGAGGCATTAAAACTTCCTGTTGGGGACGTGAACACAAAGATTCATGTGATTCTGCATCAGTTTCTCTCTTTATTCTCTGTTTATGATGTGAGTGTCTCACCTCTTCTGTGACTCTGAACCTCCAGAATCAATCAGTGACTCACGAGAAACTGAGGATGAAGAACATGAACATCTGATTACAGTAATGATCAATTACAGTATTATGATCAATTACAGTATTATGATCAATTACAGTATTATGATCAATTACAGTAATTATGATCAATTACAGTATTATGATCAATTACAGTATTATGATCAATTACAGTATTATGATCAATTACAGTATTATGATCAATTACAGTAATTATGATCAATTACAGTATTATGATCAATTACAGTAATTATGATCAATCACAGTATTATGATCAATTACAGTAATTATGATCAATTATAGTATTATGATCAATTACAGTATTATGATCAATTACAGTATTATGATCAATTACAGTAATTATGATCAATTATAGTAATTATGATCAATTATAGTATTATGATCAATTACAGTATTACGATCAATTACAGTATTACGATCAATTACAGTATTATGATCAATTACAGTAATTATGATCAATTACAGTATTATGATCAATTACAGTATTATGATCAATCACAGTATTATGATCAATTACAGTAATTATGATCAATTATAGTAATTATGATCAATTACAGTAATTATGATCAATTATAGTAATTATGATCAATTACAGTAATTATGATCAATTACAGTAATTATGATCAATCACAGTATTATGATCAATTACAGTATTATGATCAATTACAGTATTATGATCAATTACAGTATTATGATCAATTACAGTATTATGATCAATTACAGTAATTATGATCAATCACAGTATTATGATCAATCATAGTAATTATGATCAATTATAGTATTATGATCAATTACAGTATTATGATCAATTACAGTATTATGATCAATTACAGTAATTATGATCAATTATAGTAATTATGATCAATTATAGTATTATGATCAATTACAGTATTATGATCAATTACAGTATTATGATCAATTACAGTATTATGATCAATTACAGTAATTATGATCAATTATAGTAATTATGATCAATTATAGTATTATGATCAATTACAGTATTATGATCAATTACAGTATTATGATCAATTACAGTAATTATGATCAATTACAGTATTATGATCAATTACAGTAATTATGATCAATCACAGTATTATGATCAATTACAGTAATTATGATCAATTATAGTAATTATGATCAATTATAGTAATTATGATCAATTATAGTATTATGATCAATTACAGTATTATGATCAATTACAGTATTATGATCAATTACAGTAATTATGATCAATTATAGTAATTATGAACAATTATAGTATTATGATCAATTACAGTATTATGATCAATTACAGTAATTATGATCAATTACAGTATTATGATCAATTACAGTAATTATGATCAATCACAGTATTATAATCAATTACAGTAATTATGATCAATTATAGTAATTATGATCAATTACAGTATTATGATCAATTACAGTATTATGATCAATTACAGTAATTATGATCAATTACAGTATTATGATCAATTACAGTAATTATGATCAATTACAGTATTATGATCAATTACAGTAATTATGATCAATTACAGTATTATGATCAATTACAGTATTATGATCAATTACAGTAATTATGATCAATTACAGTATTATGATCAATTACAGTATTATGATCAATTACAGTATTATGATCAATTACAGTAATTATGATCAATTACAGTATTATGATCAATTACAGTATTATGATCAATTACAGTAATTATGATCAATTACAGTATTACGATCAATTACAGTATTACGATCAATTACAGTATTATGATCAATTACAGTAATTATGATCAATTACAGTATTATGATCAATTACAGTAATATAATCAATTCAAGTATTATGATCAATTACAGTAATTATGATCAATTACAGTAATGATCAATTATAGTTCAAGCAGCAGAGCGTCTCGTGTGTTCAGATGTGAAACTGATTCATACAGTTTTCAATGAAAGCTTCTGTTAAACCTCTGGTGCTGCTCGACATTTATGACTAAAAAAATTTAAAATTTTTTTTTTTGGACTTCATTGGAATGGTTAAATACTTGATAAAGGATTTGGGTTCTGCCGTAACAAAATCATGAACTTTATTTGAAAAGGTTAAATGGTCCTAAAAATAATAGTGACTCTTATTCATATAAAAATGACCAAATATAATCTCGTGAACTTTTTTAGATTTATGGCTTCAATTTTCTGATTCAACATTTTTGACTGCCGTTGTGAACACCAGATGATTTGATTTACACAGAATCTACAAAATGTGAAAACTAATAAGAATAAACAGAACAGACTGGAACAATATTTCACACAGTAACAGAATAACAGAGAATATGACTGTAACTCATCTGAAACATCACAAACACTCACAGTTCGGTTTGCCGCTGCTGATGCTCTTTTGTCGGAGTAGACTCGGAGTCTTTTTCTGTTTTGGTTCATTCAGTTGTAACTCTTTGTCTATTTTGTTCTCCATTTTCTCTCTCTCTCTCTTGTCCATTGTGTTTTATTAGCATTAGTCTGTGATGCTTCATCAATGTTCTCCAGTGCATTAATATCTTGTAAATTCTGCCGTTGTAAAATCTGTTTAATAAAAATATGGAGGTTGAATTTAGAGTGAAGTTTAAAATTAGTAGATTGGTGGACAATACAGGTTTATGATTCATTATAACAGAAACACAAATATTTGGATTTAAAGAGCCTAAATGCATTAATAATCTCTTCACTAAACAAAGAAAGTGTTTTATTCACCTGGAGATGAGCTGAGAAGAGGGAATCCAGCACAGATCTGAGATCAGAAAGTTCAGAGCGGATTTTAAAAAAATTTCTCGCATGTTAACTCCTCCTGCTGTTGCTGGGTTTAAAAAAAAAAAATGTTACAACTGAACAAATTCAGTGATTGGGTTAAGCGTTTGACCCAACCTGCTGTGTGTCACATGATCAGCTGAGTTCATTTCCGTCTTGACTACATTAGTCCTCTCTATGAAGGTAAATCCTCCAGCAAAGTTCAACGACGGCTCGTACAGGAAAGTTGAGCTTTGAGTGAGTTCTTGAAGAGCTGAAACGTGCAGGCAGGACGATGGTAGATGACAACTACTAGGGATGGGCATATCGATGCCGCAGTATCGATATATCGATACTCACAAGCTACTTACTTGGTATCCATATCTCCACAAAAATATCGATATTAAAATTAAATGAATAATTTCTGCAATTCATTTTTTTTCCTTCATTTTCGGTACTTCTGTTTAATGTTTGTGCTAAAACTGAAATCCCCCTCTGACATTTAGCTCACCCGTGTCACGTGATGACTGTGAGAAACGCGAGCAACGTGCCCCGCCCACACGTACACGTCACTTTCACGGCACGCGTCGGGCATAAACAGAATGGCACTAAGTATGGCAGAAAGAAAGCGTAGCGTGGTGTGGTGCTACTTTTCAACGGCAGAAAAAAGTATTGCGAGATGCTATATTTGTGACAAGAAAGTGTCACACAGCAGCAGCACAAGCAACCTCTTTAAACATTTTTATTTATTTGTTGTCAAATTTACTTTTGTAATAAATTTATTAATGGTCAATATGTCTTATGTGTCATGTGTGGATGTAATTTGCCTTTAAGTGTAATATATATATATATATATATATTTAACTTTACACTTTTTTAGAGAAATCACATACACATTTAAGAAATAAGCGGTATCGATATCGATAAAATTATACCCAAAAATATCGGTATCGAATTTAAAAAGTCAGGTATCGCCCATCCCTAACAACTACCCGAATCGCAGTGAAAGCCAAGGCAAAAAGCAAAGTAATGCATGTCATTGGGTTTTAACCATGTCCATCTGACGCCTTCCGAGTGTTTCCACCAATCAGATATGGCGTTGGGCGTGTCCTGCGCCCACTTCTCCTGTTCTTGCATTAGCATAATGTCACCCTGGTCGTGTGCGCCACACTTCTGAGAGGTTTGCACTTTAAGAAATTCAACTTTCATAGTTTAAATGTGGTGCATCTCACAAACATGTACTCTGCATCATAATACTGTAAGTCATTCATCCATCACACAGATACCAAACAGCATATACTTCCTATAACTGACTTTAAGAGTTTACCTGTGCTAAATGTTCAAAAACACAAAGAACTCCACAGGTTATTTAAAACACGCAAACATATATGTCTGTTATAGACTGAGCTATGGTTTATTGATCTGTAGGGGGCAATCTATTGCCATTTGCCTTGGCTTAAATACAGCAAAGAAGATGTTAGTTGTAGATTTAATGCACCTTTGATCCTGTGTGTGTGTGTGTGTGTGTGTGTGTGTGTGTGTGTGTGTGTGTTGTCTTTTTGCTGCTGGTTCCTCCTGAGTAAATTCTTCAACTTCATCTTGACCAGATCTGTCTCTCTCAAGTTATTACAGTCTAAGGCTACTTCTGGTGATTAATTCCTCTAATGGATGTAGAAAAACGCGCAGATCGCCTATAATAAATGTTCCAACATGCCTCGCCTCATAAGAACAATGTGCGAATATTCAAGATATGTGCTGTTTACTCATAAAGTGACTTAAAGTTTTATTCGAGTACAAAACTGCTGCATTTAGACCCTTACTTCAAACACCATGGTATTGCCATCTAAAACTGTCACGACACATGCTAGTGACGAGTTGATCAACTCCACAGCAACTACATCAAGTTATCCACGAACCGTTCAGAAACGTCTTCCTGAGTCTCTCTGTTTGAACAATGTAAGGATGAACACTGTCGTCATAATCTTATTTAAATACAGTGGCTGAACTGTTGACGTACCGGTCACGTGACACATGCTTGTTCCAACCGACAGATGTTACTGGCTCTCTCTGTCTCAAGCCCCGTCTCCGTCACAGGCTCAGCTCCGCCCACAGAGCTTTAGCGCTCATGCGCCTCTCATGGAAACAGAAATGAGATATTCTGTCAGAAGTGTGAGAAAAACTCACCTTATAACATTAGTTAATGCACTGTGAACTAACAACTGTACTTTCATTAACGTTAACAAAGATTAATAAATGCAGTAACAATGTATTGCTCATGGTTAGTTCATGTTAGTGAATACATTAGAGAAATGTGGTTGTGAACTACACTGCTCAAAAAAATAAAGGGACACTTAAACAACACAGTGTAACTCAATCAATCACACTTCTGTGAAATCAAACTGTCCACTTAGGAAGCAACACTGACTGACAATCAATTTCACATGATGTTGTGCAAATGGAATAGACAACAGGTGGAAATTATAGGCAATTAGCAAGACCCCCCCCCCTCACTTTTGAGTGCTGGTGGTGCTTTCACTATAGTGGCAGCATGAGATGGAGTCTACAAGCCACACAAGTGGCTCAGGTAGAGCAGCTCATCCAGGATGGACATCAATGCGAGCCGTAGCAAGAAGGTTTGCCGTGTCTGTTAGTGTAGTGTCCAGAGCCTGGAGGCGCCACCAGTACATCAGGAGACGTGGAGGAGGCCGTAGGAGGGCAACAACCAGCAGCAGGACCGCTACCTCCGCCTTTGAGCAAGGAGGAGCAGGAGGAGCACTGCCAGAGCCCTGCAAAATGACCTCCAGCAGGCCACAAATATGCATGAGTCTGCTCAAACGGTCAGAAACAGACTCCATGAAGATGGTATGAGGGCCTGATGAGGGTGCTTACAGCCCAACACTGTGCAGGACGTTTGGCATTTACCAGAGAACACTAAGATTAGCAAAAAGCAGGTTCACACTGAGCACATGTGACACGTGACGAGTCTGGAGACGCCGTGGAGAACGTTCTGCTGCCTGCAACATCCTCCAGCATGACCAGTTTGGCGGTGGGTCAGTAATGGTGTGGGGTGTGATTTCTTTAGGGGGCCGCACAGCCCTCCATGTGCTAGCCTGACTGCCATTATGAGATCCTCAGACCCCATATGCTGGGTTCCTCCTAATCTAAGACAATGCTAGACCTGGAGTATGTCAGCAGTTCCTGCAAATGGAAGGCATTGATGCTATGGACCGGCCTGCCCGTTCCCCAGACCTGAATCCAATTGAGCACATCTGGACATCATGTCTCGCTCCATCCACCAACACCACGTTGCACCACAGACTGTCCAGCAGTTGGCGGAAGTTAGTCCAGGTCTGGGAGGAGATCCCTCAGGAGACCATCCGCCACCTCATCAGGAGCATGTCCAGGTGATGTAGGGAGGTCATACACACTACTGAGCCTCATTCTGACTTGTTTTCAGGACATTAAATCAAAGTTGGATCAGCCTGTTGTGTGGTTTTCCACTTTAATTTTGAGTGTGACTCCAAATCCAGACCTCTATAGGTTGATTAAATTTGTTTTCCATTGATAATTTTAATTGTCAGCACTTTCAACTATGTAAAGGAAAAAAGTATTTAATAAGATTATTTCATTCATTCAGATCTAGGATGTGTTATTTTAGTGATCCCTTTATTATTTTTTTTTGAGCAGTGTAGTTTGGTGCTCAAACTTTACTACTTCACTTAAACATACTTTTATATACTAAAGTGGGCCAATTTAGTCCCAAGCAGTGTTGAAATAGTACACTTACAAGTTTACTACTAGTACACATTGATATTCGTATACTTTCCACATAAAGTACACTTAAAATATACTTCAACATACTTAAGTATACTTCATAAAATGAGCTTGAAGTACACTTCTTTTTCCTATGGGTGTCATCAACATTAAAACCAGAACTCATGAAAGCTGTGTTCTGCATCAAGAGTTTGACTGTGGAATCATCTCTTGTTCATGCTTGTAGAGATAAATTAATTAAATAAAGGGAACGGGGCGCATCCATCACTTCAGAAGTGAAAGGGACAGAAATGTGAAAAGAATGTAATCAAGTCATGCCTCAAACTTAAAAATCACTTAAAAGACCATGTGGAATCCATTATTATTTTTTATTATTTATTCATTGTGGTTTATGTCACTCTAAAGGTGCTTTACTTTCAGAAAGAGTGGAAACACTGCTGTAGTTCATCAACAATATGATTAAAAGACATTAAATGTGGCTTCATGATGTTCCTCATTCAGCTTCAGATCAGTTTCTCTTCACGGTCTCTGATCCTGAAACTACAAGACTGAGAATCTAATAGCGCCATCTAGTGGAAAGAGATGAAACTCCTGTTAATCTTCTGTGTATTAAAATGATAAATATGAATGACTAACTGATGTGTTTCAACAAGCAGTTCATCATGAGAAACACCGGCACTAATATCAGTCTGATCTCAAACTTATGAAAAGCTTCATTGAAGGAAAAACACATTTTTCTCCCTGAGTTTCAGTCACAGAAACACAAAGATGAAAATAAACTGTTTCAGTAAACAAATATTATTCATATTTATTTATGCATGAAGTGTATCTAATGTTATTCCTGGTGGTACATATTAATTGAGGTGCAATTCATTCTGAAAAGTAATTCAAAAAATGTTTAATTCCAGCTCATTTTATTATTAATTGTAACATCCAGCAGTTGGAGTGTTCTTGATCTCCACCAGAGGGCGCTGATGTTTGCATCACAGTGAGTTGATGGAAATGGCGGGAGAGGGGCTTTATTCCAGCTTGGAGAAGCTCAGCTGGTATTTCATCAGTCCAGTGGATTTCCCTCAAACCACCCCTTGAATTATATAGTTATTATGAAGTGGATAGTCTTGTAGTTAAAGTTTGTTAATATTTGGTGCAATTTGAAGTGTTGAACTCTCTAAAGTGCTTTATCAAGCTGATTCACAAGCACATTACACCACAATGATGTACTAAAAACCGAAACATTTTTCCTTCTGCAACTGTCAGATACAGACTAGGGCGGCACGATTTATCGTGATTAAACCGCACATGATTTGGCAAAGGCTGCGATTATTTAATGCACATCTTGTCAGAGCTGAACTGCTCTGTGATCAGATGCTTCTCCATCTGAACTCCAGAGGGCGCTCTTGCACAGAAACTCCAGATATGCTCTGCCGCAGAAGAAGATTACACGTATATATTGCTGTATCTGAATGAACAGAAGATTGAAACGCTTTGATTAAACATGACTATTAAGAAGCCTCATCATCTCACTGAAGGATGATGACGTGAGTTTGGAGTAAAAACATTAAATGTTGTCTTTTGTTGGACAAGATGTTAATAAAAGCTTCTCATGTCTGGAAAGATGATTGACGCTCGTCGCTTCTTCAAATGTTCATTATAAGCAACTCAAACTCACAGTGTTTTCAGATCGATTAGCATTTGGAGCCGTACTTCACTGACAAGCTGTGCATAAAACAAACAAATAAATAAATAAATAAATAATCTCAGTCTTTGTGATTTCATAATCGCACTAAGAATCACATTTAAGTGACAATCACGTTTAAGTTCAATGTTTTTCATGTGCGATAGATCGTACAACCCTAATACTGACGACAACATTGTCACAACGACATATCCACAGAAACAACTGAAATCTCTGTATTCTGCTGCCAGGCCAGTAGATGGAGAAACGACGCGTCTGTAGACTGAACACGTGATACTCATGATGCCACTGTCATAACGGTATTCTTTAAAAAACGTGCACTTTGAAACTCTGATGATGATGATGATGGACGTCAGTGATGTTGTGTTCTTGAGATCATGATGATGATGATGATGGACATGAGTGATGTTGTGTTCTTGAGATCATGATGATGATGATGATGATGGACGTCAGTGATGTGTGTTCTTGAGATCATGATGATGATGATGATGATGATGATGGACATCAGTGATGTTGTGCTCTTGAGATCATGATGATGATGATGATGATGATGGACATCAGTGATGTTGTGTTCTTGAGATCATGATGATGATGATGGACATGAGTGATGTTGTGTTCTTGAGATCATGATGATGATGATGATGATGGACGTCAGTGATGTGTGTTCTTGAGATCATGATGATGATGATGATGATGATGATGGACATCAGTGATGTTGTGTTCTTGAGATCATGATGATGATGATGATGATGGACATGAGTGATGTTGTGTTCTTGAGATCATGATGATGATGATGATGATGGACGTCAGTGATGTGTGTTCTTGAGATCATGATGATGATGATGATGATGATGATGGACATCAGTGATGTTGTGCTCTTGAGATCATGATGATGATGATGATGATGATGGACATCAGTGATGTTGTGTTCTTGAGATCATGATGATGATGATGATGATGGACGTCAGTGATGTGTGTTCTTGAGATCATGATGATGATGATGATGATGATGATGATGGACATCAGTGATGTTGTGTTCTTGAGATCATGATGATGATGGACATCAGTGATGTTGTGTTCTTGAGATCATGATGAAGATGATGATGATGATGGACATCAGTGATGTTGTGTTCTTGAGATCATGATGAAGATGATGATGATGGACATCAGTGATGTTGTGTTCTTGAGATCATGATGAAGATGATGATGATGATGATGATGGATGTCAGTGATGTTGTGTTCTTGAGATCATGATGAAGAGGATGATGATGATGGACGTCAGTGATGTTGTGTTCTTGAGATCATGATGATGATGATGGACGTCAGTGATGTTGTGTGTTCTTGAGATGATGATGAAGATGAAGATGGACGTCAGTGATGTTGTGTTCTTGAGATCATGATGATGATGGACGTCAGTGATGTTGTGTGTTCTTGAGATGATGATGAAGATGAAGATGATGATGATGGACGTCAGTGATGTTGTGTGTTCTTGAGATCATGATGAAGATGATGATGATGATGATGATGATGGACATCAGTGATGTTGTGTTCTTGAGATCATGATGAAGATGATGATGATGATGGACGTCAGTGATGTTGTGTTCTTGAGATCATGATGAAGAGGATGATGATGATGGACGTCAGTGATGTTGTGTTCTTGAGATCATGATGAAGATGATGATGGACGTCAGTGATGTTGTGTTCTTGAGATCATGATGATGATGGACGTCAGTGATGTTGTGTGTTCTTGAGATCATGATGAAGATGATGATGATGATGATGATGGACGTCAGTGATGTTGTGTGTTCTTGAGATCATGATGATGATGATGATGATGATGATGATGGACGTCAGTGATGTTGTGTGTTCTTGAGATCATGATGAAGGTTTTGATGAGAGAATCTCCTCAGTTTTGACATCAGAATCAATCTTTACAGGATCTTCTGGATCATGAGAGACTAGAAATCACAAATATAATTGATCAGATGATCTTCATTGTTTTGGGTGTTTTTATGTTCTCAATCTAGAACACATTCTGTCATTTAAACACAATCACATCTGTGAACTTTCAGTAAATTATAGATTCAGACTGCAGAAAGACGGATGAATCTGAGCTTCATGACATTATAGTGAAGATAATAACAGTAAATCTATAGTTTCATAATGATCAAACACTCACAGTTCGGCTTCAGTCCCTCCACACTGCTAGATCTCTCAAGTCTCTGTCCTCTTTTCTCTTGTGATTCTCTGGTTTGTGTCTCAATTTTTCTCTCTGTCTTGTGATTTCTGAGGCAGTTTTCTGTGATTTTCTTTCTCCACTCCATCTGAATCTGTTCAGTCACACAGAGTTCAGTTAAAGTCAAGCGGTTTAGAAAGGAGAAAGCAGCGCGGCCACGCTTTCCACACGTGTTTAGGCTCGACATGTGAACGAGGACTGGAATTGAGAACCTCTGTAACGGTTAGATTGATCTTGTCTGCGTCTGTTAATGTGGAGGCTTGATGTTTCCTACCGTAATTAATTCATTTACTTCTTCCTGTTTTAAGGTCATTTCATTGCGTGATGATATAATAACATAATGGCATAAAGGATGTAATGAATTACATTTAAAAATGCAAATTTATTCATAATATGTACACAGTTAATAAATAGTATTCATATACAATATCAAAAGAGTTTTTCCACTCTGAATGTTTACATTTAGGCCTTTTTATTTTAATTCAGTCTCATGGCAAAGCCTTCTGCAAAAGGACCGCTCACCACAACTGGTTGCAGCTCTTACTGATAGTGTCTAGAATGCCAAAGTTAAATAAAATGTTTCTTAAGAGAAATGGCTTTTTGGTGGAAAATTAATCGTTTAGATTAATCGATATAAAAGTAGTCATTAGTGGCAGCCCTCTGGAGTGAAGAATGATCTCCACAACCTCAGTTGGGAGACCTGAACTCAGAGCCGGCGCCAGCCGAGTCCTGAAGAGGGGGCGTGTGAAATACTGAAAGGGGGCGGTGGGTGTAAACAGGGTGTTTTTTTTTATATAAATATAACAAACATAAACATAAACAGGGTGTTTTTTTACTTATTTTAATAAACAATATCGAGTCTAGATAACACTAAAGTACAACAAATATATTGATAAAAACACTCGTTGAAGCTTCATTCACACCGGGACATTTGACTGCACACTTTTTTCACAATGTTGATTCTAGTTGCAATCATAATGCAATGGACTGTGTGTGGCCTACATTAAACATTTAAATAAAAGGGTTGCTGAGCTGTTTACACAGTCATGTAGCCTAAAATAAAAGAGCCTACACAGGAAATAAGAATGCAAAAAAAAAAAAAAACAGCCTTACCAGAGCATGAGCGAAGCAAAGCGGAGCTTCACTCATGAATCGCGCACCGGTACTTGTCGCGCTCCTAGCCTTCTTGTAGCCATTAAAACAAGTTTTTAGTTTCAGTTTAAATATTATAGGCCAATGTTACTTTTTAATCCACTCTCGAATATCCATTGTGAAACAAGAGTAATGATCATCCGTAGTAACTTCAAAAATGTAATTAATTGTGCATGTTCTGGTGTGCGAGAACTGTAATGTGACGTCAGAGTGGGGGTAGGGCGCGCTAATCAAACAACAGGACCAATCAAAATTCGACTTTGCCTAACAGACTTTTCTTTACTAAAATGTTGCTATTTAAGATGAATATTGACTCTAGGAACTGGAAGAAAGGGCAATTGGCAAATGTAATTTTTAAAATAAAACAAGCCCCCTCAGTGCCCAAGCCCAAAGTTTCCGCAGCTCCGGGCGGCGGTGAAGAAATGATCGCTCCACCTGAGAAAGCAGGTCCGTCCTCCATGGACTCTCATTAAGGAGGCATATCAGATGCGAGAACCAAACTCAGCCTGGCCAGAACGGGGTTACTAAAAGGAGTCGAACCCCGTCCTGGCTCACTTTCTCCAGAACTCCCAGGAGCAGAGCAATCGGGGGAAAACCGTACAGCCTCGGCCACATCTGTACCATAACGTCCAGCCCCGACGGAGCTTGATGTGTGAGGACTATAACCAAGTTCTCAAAGCTTATTTGTTTCCCCACCCGTGATGAAACGAGGGCAGGGAGGAACACACTGCTTGAACTGGTGTTTGCTCGCAATTTCACTGTATATATATATATAACTGATATAAAGACAGACGACACAAAATGGGACAAACAGTTTCACAGATAGTTTGGGTATCCTTGGGGAAACAAGGTCGGAGGAATCAAAGAAAGATGATTTTGTAAATTGGTTTATTGTATTTTTGTAGTTCTTAAAGTCAAGCGTCACTTTAAATCGACTTTGCTCAGTTTCATGAACACAATCTCTTTCACCAAAAACACCGAGAATCACTTTCTGACGTGCAAAACGTCTCTTTCCTTCTCATTACAACACGGCAGTAAATTCCAGTTCATCCGTTCCAGTTCAGGAATAAAACACTTCAATAGAAAACATGTTTCTACAGTAATGATGTGAAAGCTGTAAAAGTGTTGAAGAAGCTTCAGGAGCTCTAAGAACCATAAGCCTTAATCCTACAGTTGTTGTTATTATAATAATATCATATTGTATTATATTATTACTGTCTGCTGTGTTTCCTCTGTTTCTGTAACTTCAGTAATAAATAAATGAATGAATGAAAACTCTTCACAAAATAAATATAAAAGAGTTTTAATCACCTTGTGACGAGCAGAAAAGAGGAAACATCGACGCTGATCTGAGATCTGTTGATGATGAGGTTTGAGCTTCAGAATGAGGTTTATAAATGTTCTCAGAATTAAGGGGGACTGTGTGATAATTCCTCACCACACACACTGTGACAATGATGAGAAAAAACCCTCTAGTGAGTCGATCCAGCCTTTGAAACACTCTCAGACCCTCCTCCTCCTCTTCCTCCTCTTCTTCCTCTCAGATTGTTGATGTGATCGTTCAGTTCATCTGAACTCATATTTCATACAGTTGGTTTGATCATTAGAATCAAGTGTGATCAAGTTTGATGTGTTGTGTGTGATGATGATATTTCACAGCTTGTGTTTTCTGCTCTACAACACGAGAGCTTCAGTGTGTTCATGTGTTTCAGAGACAGAGAGTGTGTTTGAAAAAAGAGTGTGTGAGATTGAGAATATATAGAAACGAGGCAGGAAGTGTGTCTGTTTGTGGGTCACTTTTTATCTCTTGGTGGAAGAGTTTAGTAGCTGTGCTCCACATTTAAATGAGCCCTTAATGCTGTTTTTTGTACTTTTGATGCTTGTGATTCTTATTTTGAGGAATATTTTCTCCTCACTGAATTTCGTAAAGCGTCAGAAAGTTGTTTGAAAAAGTTTCCTCATAAAACATTTATCATTTACTCATTTACGTGAACTTCTCTCAAAGTCACAGTGAGATCATCCTGTGGTTAAACACTAATTCAGGTCAGTAAATAGTTACTCAGTGTCACAGATCAGGTTTCAGATTGAACTCCATCTTTGAGCTGTTTAAACTGAAAGCTCATCTGAACTCATGTCATGATTCACTCCAGTGATGTTTGTTTCTAAAAGCTCATTAAATGTCTGAACTGATCTGAGGTCAGTGTGTCAGATCTCTATTACTGTGAGATGATCTTGTGTCTGTGAGGAGACTGAAGCTCATAACAGGAAACAAACACATCTGATCATTTGATATTTATACATGTGTGTCTGCAGCTCCAGGATGGACTTTATTAACTTGTTTAATTCAGTTTTTATTCTACCGTTACAGTAAATGTTTCAAAGAAATGAAAAACACAAATGGGAAAAACAAAATGACAAAAAATGCAAATAACAGGAACAGGTGCAGAAATGGTATAAACATCTGCTTGTGAAGCAAGAAGCTCACATGAGTATCACATTTAACATGAAAAAACACAATACAGTTACAACTGGATGAAAATGCATGAATTCACTTAAAACTGATATAATTCAGAATAATAAAAAAACTAGAGTATTGGAAAATATAGTAGCATTTACACATGCAGCATTTATTCTTCTTCCTGTTATTTTCCCCACGAAACACTCATTTCTCCCACTGGTTTGTTCTCGGAGGAAGATTTAAGATCATCTTATTTCATCATGACCTGTTCTGAATAGTCCAGAAGTAATAATAATAATAATAATAATAATAAATAATTTTATTTTTATAAAGAATCAGGTGTTGAGAACAGCGCCATCATGTGGCAGGACACATTTACAGCAGTAAATGATCTGCTCCAGAGGACAAAGTTCATTTCCTTGGTGACTATGTAGTCAGCTAGTGTTCTGATCAGTTCATCTGCTGAAGACACTGATGAGCAGATGTATAGTGTGCACTGCAGTGTTGACTATGTAGTCAGCTGATGAGCAGATGTATAGAGAGAATAATCATAGGTATCAGATATTAAACACTGATCAGAGGCTTGAAATGAAGCTCTAAACACAGAATTCACTGGAACAAACCGGTCTTGATTCTGATCAAATGACTGAAACCTTCAATATAACACAAGATCAGCAGGACTGATCTGATATAATGAGCTGTTTGACTTTTATCTTTCACATCCTTGAGTCTGAGATCAGTAAAGCTTCTGTTGAGCCGTGAAAGTGTCAACAACTCATCTTAAGTCATTATAACACAAGAAGTGCTCATTGAATAACCAATGAAATTATTCTATGACATGTACAGACATATGAATATTTACATATTTAATTACCCATATTTTAATTGAAGATATGTACTAATAGCAACGTTTTAAATACATATTTAATGATTTCTCTCAATTATCTGACATGCTGTATTTCTGCTGCTCCATTTCTGTCTGTCAGAGAGTGAATCTGCACTTTAATTCACGTCAAACTTTGAACGGGTCGAGGGATCATAATATCTCACATTTGATGAGGTGTTTTAAATGCCCACAATAACACTGTTCATGTCCATTACAGTAATATTAGTGAAATCTGGATCAAATCAGTCATTAGTGTGTGAATGTGAGATGTTCTCATGGTTACATAACAACGACAGACGCTACAGAAGCACGATCTGTGAACGGCCCATAAAGAGACAGAAAGCGTCGCTATCACTGCTGACGGTTGGACTTCTCGGTGTACATACTAACTATATAACAGTTACAGCCACACAATCAATAGGGAAATGGTCAACTCTGTCCTGCAGTTAAAGTGACACTTAAAGTGTAATCTGATTTTTTTATTTATATGTTTATTCTATTTATACTGTTTAATTTATGTTCAATCTGTAGAAAGAAGTCCAGTGAGATTTCTCAGGGCAGAAAACAATTGGTTGATTTTGTGGCAAAACATTTAGCAGTGTTTGCATGTTGTTTTACTGCAAATAATTCATTAAAATAGCAGTAAAATGACATGCATTACAAGTTGATTTCCAAATGCACCAACATTTTTGCATTTTATGATTTTCAGTTGAATAAAAGACTATTTTCCCTTCTTACGTTTCATTATTGAGGATTTCTTAAAAATACTATAAAAATCTCGTCTCGTGAACCCAATCTCCTGTCTCGTCTCGTTTCGTGGGATAGTGGTCTCGTCACACCCCTAATATAAACTCATTCAGTGACTGAACATGATGAAGAGTGTCTGCTGGTGACACGAGAGAAACCACATCTTACTGAAGACAAAACACACACTCACAATCCTCAATGTCACATCAGACTTCTGTTTCAGTTACAGTTTGCTCTTCATCATCTGATTGTGTTGCTCCTCATCCTCAGACTGAATCTCTGGATCAGAAAGTGTGAATCACACTCAGGTGTTCGTTCAAACCCTCCTTCAATCAAAGACAGAATTAGTGGTGAAATATAAGCAGTGTTTGGTGTTGAACATCAGTTTGTTTCCACTGTTACTGTGAAGCTGTTTCGTCTGATTCGTCTCAGGATCAGTTTCTCCTGGATCTTTAGTTTGTGTCTCCCTCTCTCTGACACTTTTCTTTCCCACCAATGTTTCCTTGATCCATGTTTCCTTCTGAAGCATCCCCATTTACCAGAAGATTACTGGAAAAACTGCTGTACTCTCAAAAAAAAATGATTTTCATTTAAACAACTTATTTTGATTCAACACATTGCATCAGGTTTCTGGTTCAAACGTGATCGCTTCATGGAAACGATTAATTTTTCACTTAACTTGATGATTTCAAATTAAAATAGCATGTTTCGATCAAGTAAACCCAACCAGGACTCAATCAAACAGGACTTTCCCTTCCCATCATGCTTTGCCAAGCGGCTGAACTGGGAGAGGAAATGTTGAAATAAAATGTCATTTCAAGCAGTTTTTATCAAGAGACACTTTTTAATGTTTACTGTTCGATTATGTTGATATTTCAAAGTTTCTGATATGTTAATAGTTTTGTGGTGAAGTAGAGCTTGTGGTTGAGTGGAGGACCTGCTGAAACACAATTAAAGTCACTTTAATAATAAAGTTGTTACTAAAGCGTTATTTAATTTCATTCTGACTTCTAGATGATTCAGTTCATGAGTGAAAGTTTCCATTGCTGAATCAAACCTAAAGCATGTTTAGTGCAGTAGATCACAGGGCTGAAGAGAAGGAAATACCCACTGCAGATCTGACATCTGCTGCAGAGTTTGATGGTCTGAAATGAAGGTGTGATGCAATTTAAAGTGGATCATGCCATGAACTGCTTCTTTCTTTGAGCCGCTCGAGTTTGAATGTGGTTTCGGGTCTAAATCTACACCATTAACAAAAGATGATGAAGAGGAAAACAAACAGCAAATGCTTTACCTTGATGTGTATGAGAATGAAATCAGTCATAACGTTGTTTTCAGTCTAACGGTTTCTTATTTAAATGAGGTGCTTAAGATGAACATCTACAAAACTCCAAACTGACACACTTGAAACACAAGATTATCATGAGAACATTTGGTTTAGTCACTGAAACACTTTGATCACAAACATAAATCACTTATAATGTAGAAATAATTCATTACATTTGGTTTTCTGTATCAGAATTTGTAAACTCTATCAATAGAATCTGTTTCTATAGAAATCTATAGATGTACCAAATGATTCATTGATTCACAATTAAAATCAACTGGATTAAATAATAGATAAATGTATTAAATCTGTCCTCACAGACGAGCCGCAGCTCTTCTCAAATCTACTGACTTTTATTATGTGTAATGATAAATAGTTCGGAAGCAATTGCAAGTAAAAGATGTTTAATTCAGTCAAGGAATACTCAGTAGGCAAATAGAACAACACTAGAGCGTCGTCAGAATCCTCTCTCTCTCAGGACTGGAATACAGATAGCAGGAGACGTGACGCAGGGACTGAGACGGGCAGTGAAGAGTGCTGTAGATGGCTGGTGAGTGGTGAGATCGGCGTTGGTGAATTCCAGGATCCGGTGCACGAGAAACACGAGGAGACAGGGAACAAGCACACGAACGGGAAGCATCAAACAACGATCTGACAAACATGAGACGAAAGACAGGGCATTAAATAGAGGCTGATAATGGCAAACAGCTGTCGCTGATCAGGATGATCAGTGACAACGCCCACATGAAACAAGGAACATAATGAGACACACCCACCAACACAAACACATGAGGCTAGAAAGAGACAGCAGATCTGACAACCGTGACAGTACCCCTCCCCCTAGGAACGCCTCCTGGCGTTCCCAGAGGCCCCTACCTGTCGTTTGAAATCATCGATAAGGGAGTGATCCAAAATGTTTCGAGCAGGAACCCAACTCCTCTCCTCCGGACCGTAACCTTCCCAGTCCACCAAATACTGGAATCCGCGTCCCCTCCGTCTCGAGTCCAGAATACGACGTACCGAATATGTAAGCTCCCCGTCTACGAGACGCGGCGGTGGGGGAACTGGTTTAGGCGGATTAATGCGAGAGTAAAATACAGGCTTTATCTTAGAGACATGGAAGGCGGGGTGAATTCTCCTGTACGCCGGAGGAAGTTTGAGTCGGACTGTCACCGGACTAATAATTTTGGTGACAGGAAACGGGCCAATGAATTTGGGAGCTAACTTGTTAGAAACGGAGCGGAGCGGAATGTTCTTGGTAGAAAGCCACACTCTTTGACCCACGACGTATACGGGAGGCCTTGACCGGTGGCGATCGGCCTTGGCCTTGGTACGCGAACCCACCTGGAGCAGAGTCTCACGGGCTCTGGTCCATGTGCGACGGCACCTCTGGACAAAGGCGTGAGCGGAGGGAACCGCGACTTCGGATTCCAGACTGGGAAAAATGGGTGGCTGGTACCCTAAACTGCACTTAAACGGAGAGAGGCCCGTGGCTGACACTGGTAGCGAGTTATGAGCGTACTCAACCATAGAGAGTTGTTGGCTCCAGGATGAAGGATTCTTGGCTACCAAACATCGCAACATTCTCTCCAGATCCTGGTTGGCTCGCTCAGACTGACCATTACTCTGGGGATGATAGCCCGAAGACAGACTAACCGTGGCTCCTAACAATCTACAAAACTCCTGCCAGAATTTGGACACAAACTGGGAACCCCTGTCAGAGACCACGTCCATCGGGAGGCCATGTAACCGAAAGACGTGGTCAATCACAGTAACCGCTGTCTCCTTGGCTGATGGTAATTTGGGCAAGGGAATAAAATGTGCCGCCTTCGAGAACCGGTCCACAACGGTTAAAACAACCGTCATACCTCTGGAGGGCGGGAGGGTGGTGACAAAATCTAGCGAAATGTGGGACCAGGGTCTCGAAGGAACCGACAGCGGCCGAAGTAACCCATCAGGAGGTCGGTTAGACGTCTTACCCATGGCACAATCAGAACAAGCCAGAACAAAATCGCGAATGTCACGAGCCATACGTGGCAGAATCGTTGCTTTACTAAGTGACTAGTGCGACTTATTCCTGGATGACAAGCCACGCTGGAGCAGTGACCCCATCGAATGATGTCGGACCGTAACTCCTCCGGAACAAACAAACGACTCGGTGGGCAAGCAGGCGGAGGTGTTACCCCTTCCAAGGCCGTCTTGACCTTCGACTCGACCTCCCATACGAGTGTTGAGATAACTACTTTCTCAGGTAAAATGCACTCGGGAGTCACCGGGCGTTCGGATGGATCAAAAATACGAGATAAGGAGTCGGGTTTGATGTTCTTGGAACCCGGGCGGTACGAGATAGTAAAGTCAAAACGTCCGAAAAAAAGTGCCCATCGAGCCTGCCTGGAGTTGAGTCTCTTAGCAGACCTAATATATTCAAGGTTCTTGTGATCAGTCCACACGATAAAAGGTACCCCAGAACCTTCTAGCCAATGACGCCACTCCTCCAACGCTAATTTGACGGCCAACAACTCTCTGTTACCAATGTCATAATTACGTTCAGCAGGTGACAAGCGATGTGAAAAAAACGCGCAAGGGTGCACCTTGTCGTCTGAGGAAGCACGCTGGGAAAGAACTGCTCCTACCCCCACCTCTGACGCGTCGACCTCCACCACAAACTGACGTGTAGAATCAGGGGCGACAAGAATGGGAGCCGAAACAAAGCGGTTCTTGAGGTTGGTAAACACAGCCTCGGCTGTGTCCGACCACCTGAACGTCGTTCTGGGGGAGGTCAAGGCAGTCAGAGGTGCGGCTAGCTGGCTGAAATTACGAATAAAACGTCGATAAAAATTAGCGAATCCCAGAAACCGCTGCAGGGCCTTACGGGAATCCGGGCTTGGCCAATCCATCACCGCCTTAACCTTGTCAGGATCCATGCGCATTCCCTCAGACGAGACGATGTATCCTAAAAAAGAAACAGACTGTGCATGGAAATCGCATTTCTCCGCCTTGACAAAAAGCCCATTCTCTAACAACCTCTGAAGCACTCGCCTGACGTGTTGAACATGTTCCTGGAGAGACAAAGAAAAAATCAATATGTCATCCAGGTAGACATATATGAACTGATCTACCATGTCTCTCAACACGTCATTGACGAGTGCCTGGAAAACCGCTGGGCTGTTGGAAAGCCCGAAGGGCATAACCAAATATTCAAAGTGCCCTCTGGGGGTGTTAAAAGCGGTTTTCCATTCATCCCCCTTCCTGATGCGGACCAAATGATATGCGTTACGCAAGTCCAATTTTGTGAAAATGGATGCTCCCTGCAACCTCTCGAAAGCTGAAGACATCAACGGCAAAGGATAGGTATTCTTCACCGTGATGTTGTTCAACTCTCGGTAATCAATACAAGGTCGCAGAGAACCATCCTTCTTTCCAACAAAAAAGAACCCCGCCCCCGCAGGGGAAGAGGAAGGCTGGATGAATCCGGCTGCCAGAGAATCAGATATATATTTCTCCATGGCCTCCCTCTCAGGAACAGATAAGGAGTAAAGTTTGCCCTTAGACGGAGACTTACCTGGCACTAAGTCTATAGCACAGTCATAGGGACGATGCGGAGGGAGCGAAGCAGCTCGAAACTTACTGAACACTTCCTTCAGGTCCAGATACTCCGTGGGCACGTTTGACAGATCCGCTGGCTTCTCCTGTAACACAGAAACAGACACAGACGGACAGGCAGAAACAAGACAGGACTCGTGACAGGACTCGCTCCACATAGAGATGGAGTTGGAGCCCCAATCCACACGAGGATTGTGCTTAACCAGCCAGGGGTGACCCAACACAACCGGTGCAACCGGGGAGTCCATGAGGAGGAAAGGGATGTTCTCAATGTGATTGCCGGAAGTGATGAGGGTTATGGAGTCAGTAGAATGGGTAATGTTGGGGAGTTGTTGGCCATTAAGGCTATTGACAGAGATCTGATGAGGAAGCGGCGAGATGGGAAGGTGAAGTTGGTAAGCAAGATTAATATCCATAAAGTTACCCTCAGCTCCGGAATCCACGAGTGCTTGACAGGGGTGCGTAATGTTGGCCCATCTCAGTCTTACCGGAAGGAGAGTGGATGGTGAGGACTTCCCGGCGGAGATCCCACCCGATAGTAGCCTCAACTTTACTACCGGGCTTGCTCTTTTACCGGGCATGCGTGTAGATAATGTCCCCGGCCACCACAGTAGAGACAGAGTCCCTGGGACCTCCGTCTCTCTCTCTCCTCCCGGGAAAGCCGAGCTCTGCCCACCTGCATGGGCTCGTGATCATCGACGTGACCGACCGTGTCAACCTCCGGGATGCTGCGTCGAACCACTGCTCCGGGTTCACGGGTGGTATGAAGATAGCGACCCAGCTGGTCTATGCGAGCATCCACTCGTAACGCCAGCTCTATAAGTTCATTTAGCGTGGAAGGGAGGTCCAGCATGTATATCTCACGTTTAACACGGTCGGCCAGCCCATGCAGGAACATATCCCACTGTGCCTCCTCGTTCCATTTGCACTCGGCCGCCACCGTACGAAACTCGATGGAGTAATCAGCGACCGACGAACTCCCTTGCTTGAGGTCCGCGAGTCTTCTGGCAGCCTCCTTGCCAGCCACGGCCCGGTCGAATACCCTCTTCATCTCGGCGCCGAGTGCTAGGAACGAGTCACAGCAGTGGTCCTTGTTCTCCCACACCGCCGTCCCCCATAGTGCTGCACGGCCCTTTAGTAACGTGAGAACGAACGCCACTTTGCTCTCCTCAGTGACGAACGTCCGGGGCTGCAACGAGAAATGCAAAGAGCAACGGGCAAGAAAAGCTCTGCAAAAGTTGGGCTCACCGGCGTAACTCTCTGGTACAGGAAGGCGGGGCTCCGTCAGCGGCCCTCTCTCTGGACTGGTGGGGGGAACAGGCGGTGTGGGTGGCACAGCGGGAATGCTTAGACGTTGGACCTGTTGGGTGAGCTCGGACACCTGCGTCACAAGCGCTTGGACAGCGCGCCCGGTGTTCGAAATGCTCTCCTGCTGCTGGTCCATTCGGGAAATGCTGTGATCGATAAACTCCTTGAGTGATGCTGCACTTGCTGCTTCCATGTTGGTCAGATCGTTCTGTAATGATAAATAGTTCGGAAGCAATTGCAAGTAAAAGATGTTTAATTCAGTCAAGGAATACTCAGTAGGCAAATAGAACAACACTAGAGCGTCGTCAGAATCCTCTCTCTCTCAGGACTGGAATGCAGATAGCAGGAGACGTGACGCAGGGACTGAGACGGGCAGTGAAGAGTGCTGTAGATGGCTGGTGAGTGGTGAGATCGGCGTTGGTGAATTCCAGGATCCGGTGCACGAGAAACACGAGGAGACAGGGAACAAGCACACGAACGGGAAGCATCAAACAACGATCTGACAAACATGAGACGAAAGACAGGGCATTAAATAGAGGCTGATAATGGCAAACAGCTGTCGCTGATCAGGATGATCAGTGACAACGCCCACATGAAACAAGGAACATAATGAGACACACCCACCAACACAAACACATGAGGCTAGAAAGAGACAGCAGATCTGACAACCGTGACATTATGACACTAATACAGTAGAGATTCAGCGCAGATTTCCAGTGATAAAATAATGATTCAATGATGTCAACAGTTTATTTCATCTGTACAGCAGATCTAAAAGACACGAGTATTACATGTTTAGTCAATCCACCTTATTTTTCAGTGTGTTTTCTGTGATATATTAGCCTCTAGTTGACCCAGAGTGCTGTAAACTGTAAATAATGTGGTCAGCATGAGCGTTTAGTGTCAGTGCTCTGAGAAACAATTCAAATGCTGTTTGTCTCCTTCGCCAACTACTTCTCTGGCACGTGTGATACGATTTTAGACAATCATACTGTACCCTGGAGAGAAATTCAGACATCAGAACGTGATTATGAACAAACGCAGACGTGCATTCACATGTTCTGAATGAGGAAAGTGTCTGTGAGACTTTCAAATGTGCACATAAATATGAATAATCGACGTAATTATTAGTGACTGAGAACCGTCTGTCAATCACACAGTAACAGATGCTATAAAACTGTCCAATTCAGAAAAACATATTTAGAAATATCAAAGACATTCATACACATTGTTTGCCAGAAAAAGTGGAAGAACGGATCTGTTAAATTTTATTAATGTAAAAACCCTCTAGTGAGTCGATCCAGCCTTGACCACACTCTCACACCTTCCTCTTCCTCAGATATTGTTGATATGATCATTCTGAACTCATATTTCATAAAGTTGGTTTGATCATTAGAATCAAGTGTGAACACTTCTATAATTTATTTGTGCTCTATTTTCACACCCTGATTTTGTACTTAATTGTAAGTGAATCCACTGGAGGAGAGTTTAAAGTGAGAACCCAAGTGCAGTTTTATTCAAAGTTCAGTAAATCCGACTGGACTTGACTTGACAAACAGGATCAACATTAACTCACCACCGTGGTTACAGGGATACAATCCACAAACATCGACCAGGTACAATGGAAACATGAGGGTTAAATAGACAGACTAATGACAAACGATGAACACCTGTGAACAGTGATTAAACCCAAGAACCAATCAAAACAAGACACAACACAGGGGAATCACATGACACAGAGCACATGGCAGGATCACATGACAAACAGGGGAAATCACATGACATAACATGACAGCTGGAGCACATGGATAAACAAACATGACAATGACAAAGACTAGGAACATGAACATGAAACATGAACAAAACCAAAACTAGACCTTACATAACCCCCCACCTAAAGGGCGGCTCCAGACGCCCAACACAAAACCAAAACTAGTCAAAGAAGACAACACAAGTCCAAGGAGGGTGGTGACAAGCATGTGGTTATGGGGGTGGGATGGTGGGCCAGGCCCGTGCCGGGGAACAGGACATGGACATGACAGGCTAGGGCCATGGGTCGTGGACGGGCCTGGGCCGTGGAGCGCGGGCAGACCTGGCAGACTAAGCTGCCTCCAGGGTGGTGCTGGCAATACAGGTGGCCAAGGAGGTGTAGACAGTTCAGTAGGCCATGGAGGAGCAGGCAGTTCAGTGGGCCATGGAGGAGCAGGCAGTTCAGTGGGCCATGGAGGAGCAGGCAGTGTAAAGGACCTGAGTGGCGCGGCCAACATGGCCTTAGCCAGGTACCCACTGCCCCCCCAAAAAATTTTCTTGGGGAAAACTAGGGGAACCTGGCTTAGAGCAGGTTCATGGGCTTGAGTCCATGTGTGTGTCGCCCACACACACAAAATGGCAGTAGCCATGATGGTCAGAGCTGCCTCTTCTGACAGCTCAGGGCTAGCAGGCGTGGCGTGAGCCACTTGAGGCTGGGCAGGCGTGGTGTGAGCCATCTCAGCCGTGGGCTGCGGGGCAGGCGTGGCTTGAACCGTGGCCTGCGGGGCAGGCGTGGCTTGGACCGTCTGCGGCTGCGGGGTAGGCCAATCTACTAAATGGCAGAGTTCACAAAAATCCTGAACATAGTCCTCTATTAGGCGATTACCTTGACGAAGTTTCAGAAGGCGAGGTACTGCTGGGTTCATGATGGGTCGATGTTTCTGTAAGTGAATCCACTGGAGGCGAGTTTAAAGTGAGAACCCAAGTGCAGTTTTATTCAAAGTTCAGTAAACAAAGGTAAATCCAAAACATAAAACCAAAGACTCGACTCGACTCGACTCGACTCGACTCGAATCGAGACATGAAAACATGAACAAAACCAAAACTAGACCTTACGTTAATATACTAAACATTCTTTGAGATAATATTGAGATCTTCTCAGTGCTGTTCTGAGAGAACATGAATATGAACTAAAATGTGCTTTTCACAAACTCTCTCTGTATTAAAATGTTTAGTTTGCTCTTGTAGTTCAGTGTGAATGAAAGATGTTCAAGTGTTCTTCAACTAAAAACTTTTGTTCGGTGACATAAAAACTCTGTTAATGTTCCAGTTCAAGAGTGCAGTGCATGTTCGTTTAGAGAGTTTCATATTCCAGAAAATTAAAAATAAATGTACTTAAATATATTATTAAATGTAGCATGAATTACTTCAAAAAATCATCACATTTCCTCAGATATTGAACACAGAATAAAAGTGATTCTGACTGAACATCATGTTGATTCTGATCGTCCACATTGAGTTCATAAGGAGAGATTTATTTTATTTAATATGATGGAAATATCTATCAGATCTTTATATGTGTTTTATTTAAATGTGTTGTAATGAGGGATTATTAGTGTGACACAACCTCAGACAACAGGGGACAGTCCCAACGGTCATTTCTTCTCTTCAGTAACCAGCACATCTCATGTTTCTGCTCATTCTTTTCTCAGTTTGATCACATCTGTGAAGATGTGGTGTGTGGTGGTTCTCGTCGTGGGTGAGCGAGTGATTCTGTGTGTTCCTCAGATGGGGCTGCATGAGAACACTGATCCCCACGAACCTCTTCAACTTCTAAATTAGAACCATTCAAATAGAGAATAAGATTAACTGACTTAACGTCTGATGCGGGATCGGTCTAGCGTTCTGTAACGGATTAATCGGTTCAAGGAAGCACCCAAACATCCCAGACTAACCACACTAAACAACAACTCTAGACGAGGAACAGAAAGAACTCAGGGTTTCAATACAAGGGAAAACGGGAGCAAACAAGACTAATTAATCCCACACAGCTGATGATGATTTAACGAGTGGCGGGAAAAAGCAAACAAAGAGCACATGTGAAACAGTCCAAGAGAAACACGTAACAAATGAGAATCACAACTTACTCTCACGAGCTCAGGAAAAGCAACCGAGCAAAACATTGTCAGCTTTATTTTTCTAGCACAGTCACAGCAGATTTACAGTGATAAAATAATGATTCAGTGACGTAAACAATATTTCATCTGTACAGAAGATCTGAAGACAGTGTCACTGACCAGCTGAAGTCAGTTCAGTGTGATTCAGTTCCAGAGAATCAGATGGAATAAAGTGTGTGTGATCGAACCCAGAGAACTCCCTCTGAATCTGTGGTCAGGAAAGAAACTAGACGAGAGTGAGGAGACGGGAGTATTGAATAAAAAATCACTGTGAAATTTACGGTGAAAAAACCGCAGCTCGCCAGAACTTTACTGTAAAAAAATACAGTAGCAAAGCTCTAGGTTTTACAGGACAGCACTTACTTTACAGTCTCTTACAGTTCAGAACCGTATAATTTAAAGGTTTACAGTATATTGTAATAATTACGGTTCATAACTGTTTATTTTATACACTGTACAATTTACTAAAATCTGTTTTGAATCTTTGTAACACAGACACTGACAACCACCAATCACAGTGGAGATGAGAGTCACATGATCAATCTAAGATCATCACAAGCAGATTTTCCAGCTGAGAAGAACAAAACTAATGTGTAGAAGGAACACAGTGATTCACACGAACACTGAACACCATCATGGAAACATGAACTTATGAAACACATGAAACATTCATTGAACAACGTTAGAAGTAACAAAACCCGAATGTACATCACTGACTAGAAAAACTAACAAGAAACAATTACATCAAAATTACAAAATACATCAAAAGTGTCACGCAGGGAATTGTGAGAATATTAATTTTACGTTTTTTTAATTTTGTAAATTATACACTGACTTATTTTTTCACTTCCAAAAACTGTAAATTTAACAATTTTGAAATAAATGGGAACTTTCTGTAAACCAATGAACTGTTTTTCACCATTTTACAGTCTTTTACTGTTAAAATCATGGTCATATTTTACAGTGATATACAGTACTGGTATATTTATACAGTCGACTCTCCTGTTCCTCCACAGTCATGAGAAGACAGACCGGTATCATGATGGTATCGCTTTCAAAAACTTGTTTTCAAAAGTTTGTGTTTTCAAGCCCACAAAACACCATCACTGTGAAAAGGAACGACCAAACAAATTATAAAAAAGTGTCGAATATGGTGTTGTGTAAACGGACCGTCAGCGGTTGTTTATATTAGTCTGTAAAAACTTGCAGAATCCAGGAGATAGATGGAGATCATGATGAAGATGATGATGATGATGATGTCAGTGATGTTGTGTGTTCTTGAGATCATGATGAAGATGATGATGATGTCAGTGATGTTGTTTGTTCTTGAGATCATCATGATGATGATGATGATGATGATGTCAGTGATGTTGTGTGTTCTTGAGATCATGATGAAGATGATGATGATGATGATGATGAAGATGATGACGATGATAATGATGATGATGATGAAGATGGACGTCAGTGATGTTGTGTGTTCTTGAGATCATGATGAAGATGATGTTGATGATGATGATGATGGACGTCAGTGATGTGTGTTCTTGAGATCATGATGAAGATGATGATGATGATGATGTCAGTGATGTTGTGTGTTCTTGAGATCATGATGAAGATGATGATGATGATGTCAGTGATGTTGTGTGTTCTTGAGATCATGATGAAGATGATGATGATGAAGATGATGATGATAATGATGATGATGATGTTCAGGTCTTCAGCTGCTGATGGACGTTAGTGTTGTGTGTTCTTGAGATCATGATGATGATGATGATGATGATGGACGTCAGTGATGTTGTGTGTTCTTGAGATCATGATGAAGATGATGATGATGATGATGATGATGGTCGTCAGTGATGTTGTGTGTTCTTGAGATCATGATGAAGATGATGATGATGATGATGGTCGTCAGTGATGTTGTGTGTTCTTGAGATCATGATGATGATGATGATGATGATGACGTCAGTGATGTTGTGAGTTCTTGAGATCATGATGATGATGATGATGATGATGATGATGGACGTCAGTGATGTTGTGTGTTCTTGAGATGATGATGATGATGATGATGATGATGATGGATGTCAGTGATGTTGTGTGTTCTTGAGATCATGATGAAGATGATGAAGATGATGATGATGGACGTCAGTGATGTTGTGTGTTCTTGAGATGATGATGATGATGATGATGATGGACGTCAGTGATGTTGTGTGTTCTTGAGATCATGATGATGATGATGATGATGATGATGGACGTCAGTGATGTTGTGTGTTCTTGAGATGATGATGATGATGATGATGATGATGATGGACGTCAGTGATGTGTGTTCTTGAGATCATGATGATGATGATGATGATGATGGACGTCAGTGATGTTGTGTGTTCTTGAGATGATGATGATGATGATGATGATGATGATGGACGTCAGTGATGTTGTGTGTTCTTGAGATGATGATGATGATGATGATGATGATGGACGTCAGTGATGTTGTGTGTTCTTGAGATGATGATGATGATGATGATGATGGATGTCAGTGATGTTGTGTGTTCTTGAGATGATGAAGATGATGATGATGGACGTCAGTGATGTTGAGTGTTCTTGAGATCATGATGAAGATGATGATGATGGACATCAGTGATGTTGTGTGTTCTTGAGATCATGATGAAGATGATGATGATGATGATAGACGTCAGTGTTGTGTGTTCTTGAGATCATGATGAAGATGATGATGATGATGATGGACGTCAGTGATGTGTGTTCTTGAGATCATGATGATGATGATGATGATGATGATTATGATGTCAGTGATGTTGTGTGTTCTTGAGATCATGATGATGATGATGAAGATGATGATGGACGTCAGTGATGTTGTGTGTTCTTGAGATCATGATGATGATGATGAAGATGATGATGGACGTCAGTGATGTTGTGTTCTTGAGATCATGATGAAGGTTTTGATGAGAGAATCTCCTCAGTTTTGACATCAGAATCAATCTTTACAGGATCTTCTGGATCATGAGAGACTAGAAATCACAAATATAATATATCAGATGATCTTCATTGTTTTGGGTGTTTTTATGTTCTCAATCTAGAACACATTCGGTCATTTAAACACAATCACATCTGTGAACTTTCAGTAAGTTATAGATTCAGACTGCAGAAAGACGGATGAATCTGAGCTTCATGACATTATAGTGAAGATAATAACAGTAAATCTATAGTTTCATAATGATCAAACACTCACAGTGTGGCCTCAGTCCCTCCACACTGCTAGATCTCTCACGTCTCTCTCCTCTTTTCTCTTGTGATTCTCTGGTTTCTGTCTCCATTTTTCTCTCTTTCTCCATTTTTCTTTCTTTCTCCATTTTTCTCTTTGTCTTCTTGTGATTTCTGAGGCTCCTGCAGTTTTCTGTGATTTTCTAACTAAAGTCTGTGTGATTGAACAGATTCAGATGAAGTCAGATTAATGTATCAGAACATGAAGATGTTCAGCTGAAAAAATGAATTTCCCAATTTGCTTCTTTAGAAATCACACTAATCACGATACTAAATGAAAATATACAGTGAAACAAATACAAAATTATGTCAAAATGCCTGTTTTGGCGAGTATCAGTTCAACACGGTCAGTTTGGGAGCGTTAAATAGTTGATAAAGAGGGACAGCAGTCCAATATTCCTGCTGCTGTCGGTCATGTTCATCAAACAACAGAAGATCAATCTCTTTCTGCTCTTCTGAATACCTTTTATAACTTTAATGGTGAACATTAATCTGTATTTAATTTGTACTATGAAGATCACAGAAATTAAAGTAATTAAATTTGATGAGTAGAAACCTGCTTAATCTGAGAAACTTATGACCATAGACACAACGGAATAGTTCAACCGCTCAGAACGCTCTGATGCTCTGTGACTCATCTGACTCCTCAAATACTGAAGCAGAAGCAACATCACAGTCTGTTCAGCTCATATGATGCTCCTCTCATGATGAACTTAATGCATTTAGTGTTTCAACACACGGAAAAGCTTCCCGTTATCAGAATATATAAAGATCAACTGAATGTGAATATGAATATCTGAATGTGGTCTAGAACACAAACACTGTCACTAGAGAAACTTTAACAGCCTTCCAGAGAGTTTTCTGAGGAGCATTCGCTCATCTGTCCGTTCAGTGTGTGTCGCTCCTCAGTTCTTTCACCAAACCCAATGAAACATCTTATTGGTTCAGCGTTTGAAACGCCTCAGAATACACCGTACAAAATATATTCAAACTCCAATATATCTATACACAATATCAAAATACATAAATTAAAATAAAATAAATGTGTACAAATATTCACAGGGTTACAAATCAAAGAAAGTTCCAGTTCAATATAAAACAAGTTTCCACATTAATGATGTAAAAGCTGTAAAAAGCATTAGTGAAGTTGTGCTGCCATAATTTACAAGCTCTCAGAACCATGAGCCTTTTTTATTCAAATATGAAAAACTAAATCCTAAAGTCAGATTGTTGTTCGTAAGACTTGATTCTCCTGCGAAGACAAAAGCTGAGATCAATATCCTGCAATAAAGCGATAAAACTCATCCAGAGAGAAGATCTCAAAGAAACAAATCAATGCCTTGCTCGAACTCTCCTCTCTCATCTGCAAAACCAGCTGCAATAAATATTTACATCCTTTTGTTCTGGTCTGGATATTTAAGGGAAAATCCAGAGCAGTGATTGGAGACATTCTGCAGTCAGAACGTCATACAGTGACTTAACACTCACTCCTCGATTTCATTTCTTACTCTTAGAGTCAACTTTGAGTAACTGATACTCTTCTAATTGTCTAATAGTGTAATTGGCATCAACACATCTATATAATGTTTTTACAGAATGTACAGTTTGTACAGTATAAAAACCATTACACCTATGGAATGTCCCCAAAAACCATGAAAACACAACGTGTGTGTGTGTGTGTGTGTGTGTGTGAGACATCAGGTCCTTAATGAACGAGTAAATGACCCAGAATAATCAAACATCTAAATTAATACATAATACATGATTAATTCCTAATGAGAAACACGATGTAAATGTAATAATCATTAGAACTGGAGTCAGATTAAGAGCGCAGCTGAAGTACAAGTGAAACTAGATTGTGAAAATGAAGAATCGCTGAAGAGACAAACACACATTCCACCTTCACCCAGACCTCGGGTTCTGTCACGGGTCGTCCTTACATGCTCTTATTATCATTATTATTATTATTATATTGTTATTTCTCTCTCTGCTGTGTTTCCTCTGGTCAGACATTTAAAGTGCATTTTTGAAATTTCAGTTTCTGTAACTTCAGTAATGAATGAATGAATCAATAAAAACTTCACAAAATAAATAAAAAAGTGTTTTAATTACCTTGTGATGAGCAGAAAACAGGAAACATCGACGCTGATCTGAGATCTGTTGATGTTCAGTTTGAGTTTTAGAAAAGTTCTCACAATTAAGGAGTCGTGACTGTTTTAAACTCTCACCACACACACTGTGACTGTCACATACAGGAAATGATGAGAAAAAAAAAACCTCTGGTGTGTCAATCCAGCCTTGATGACACTCACACCTTCTCCTCCTCCTCTTCCTGTGATATTGTTGATGTGATCGTTCAGTTCTTCTGAACTCATATTTCATACAGTTGGTTTGATCATTAGAATCAAGTGTGATCAAGTTTGATGTGTTGTGTGTGATCGATGATATTTCACAGCTTGTGTTTTCTGTTCTACAACACGAGAGCTTCAGTGTGTTCATGACTTTCAGAGACAGAGAGAGTGTTCACAGGTCAGAAAAACAGTGTCTGTGAGCGAATACGAGACCGAGGCAGGAAGTTGTTTAAGGAAGTGTGTTTTCGGTTATTTCTGCTGCGAGTTGTTATGTAGGAGTAAAACAGAACGAATGAGGCGTCAAGAAAATGAGTTCAGAAAGAGTTTGTAATGCACAGAGAAACATCTGATCATTTTATATTCATAAATGTGTGTCTGCAGCTCCAGGATGAGCTTTATTAACTTGTTTTTATTGAACTGTTGTTACAGTAAATGTTTCACAGAAATAAAAAACCTGATTTAGACAAAGAAGCACAGAAGGGGAAAACAAAGAGTTCAAATAAAAATCTGCTTGTGTGTGAAGAAGCTCACGTGAGGAGAGTCTTCAGTTTCAGGCGTCCATCATTTATTCAGATGTTCATGATCTCAGCTCATGTACGATCATCTCTGATCATCTTTACAGTTCTGTGTGGATCAGCAGAAACTGTAACTGAAGAAACGTCTCTCTGTATATGACTGAATCTGTACGGTTCCTCTCTCTTATACTAGAACTTACAGAAAGTTACAGAAGAAACTGTCTATAGAATCGATATCTATAGAAATCTATAGATGTACCAAATGATTCATTTATTGACTACTAAAATCAACTGTATTTGTAGTATTATAAGTTTGATAGTGAGATCTTTATGAAAGACAGTCACTGTGAATGAACCGTTTATGGATGAAACTCTTATTCTGTGTGGAGAAAAGATTCTCTGAGATGTTGTGTGTTGTACTGACAACTGAAAATATGATGATGTTAGAAAAAAAACTGCACTTCGGATGATCTGTTGTGATATTAGAAGGATGAAAACCCGTTCGGTTCGTGTGTGAGTCGCACGGTTCGACGCATGCGCAATGTAGCCCCGTATTCATACAGTTTCGCGCGAACATAAATATAGACCGTAAAAGTCGCCGTTCACATATCGCGTCTTTTGCGCGCGCATATTCATTATTTCCTATGTAGGCGCGCGGCAAGCGCGCTCAAAATGGAAGCAACGCGGCCGCGCTTTCCACGCTTTTTTAGGCGCGAAATGTGAACGGCCCCGAATGAAGTTGCCCGGAGTTGGCGGATGAGCTCGTGTCGTTCAAATCCGGTGTGTGGATTTCATGTTACTTACGATGACAACGGAAATAAAACAGTAGCTGGAACTGCGACTGTGTGCAAGCATTGAGGAAAATACATTCAATATGCTAATGAAACACTTCTAATATGACGGTTCATTTGAGAAGAAATCAGCCAATGATCGATGAGCACAAACAGGAGAGAGCCGGTTAGGAAACAACTTCTTAAGAAACCTCTCAGTGAAAACTAAAGCATTGGGGATGTTTATGTTATTACATTATACTATATTTATCTTTATTATATATATATATATATATATATATATATATTATATATATATATATATATATATATATATATATATATATATATATATATAAGTATTTTGGCTTGTTTAAAAGACAGAGCTTTAAGAGTTCCTCTCTTTGTCTTTTAAATATTTTTTTTATTTCAGCAGTTTGATAAATGCAAGTTAATTTCAATCTTTGTGTGCTAAAAAGGCACAAGTTCCTGTAGAGAAAACAACACACATGCTCTTTTTATGCCAAACAAACGAAAAGCATGTCATCATCAATGTCTTCTCTCTCGCTGTATCAGCTTTTACTCAGAGATGATCCCAATAATGTGCCTAAAGTCAGTCAAGTTCAGTTAGAGCACGATTACATTACAAAAATGTTCATACTGTATCCTAAACTGTGGATAATTAAGCTAATAAACTGTATATCATATGCTGAAGGAAATTTCTGGAGTGTTAAAGATTAAAGGAAAAAATAACAAGAACCGAAAACCATGACCCTAAAAACTGTGATAAGAACCGAACCGTGGGTTTTGTGAACCGTTCCACCCCTAGATATTAGTCATATTATTTGTGATATGAAAGTTATAAAAATGTACGATTTGCTTGTGAAAATAATACCAAAGTGAACCAGAATCTCTTTATTTTTTCACATTGACATTTATGGATGAGAGTCACATATGAGGACAAACATTAACCCTTCCTCTCGTACTGTACAATAAACCATTATAATAACAAAACATGAACACAGTCTTGTATTTCTCTTGTGTTGCATTTAGATACAAACACTTTAGCATCACTGAGTGCCGATCACGTGAAATTATACATATTAACGTTGTAAGAGCCATATTTAAGAATTTAGATTTTCACATTTTTATTATGTAAATTTGGTGCAATAATTGTTTTTGTTAATAAGTGATTTACTGTTGAGGATGTTTATTTGGTTTATATACTGCGCATGTTCAGTGACGTCATTTTTGTTGTAGCTCACGTGAAAAGATGTTGATGCACATGCAATAAGTTCAGATTAACACAAAGCTTTTGACCGTTTCAGTGTGTGTGATAAAGTGGCTCATAAGTGTGTTATCTCTACATACAAGCTGTTGAGAAGATGTCACTGAGGATGCTGCTGTATTTGAGAATAAACTTTGAAGAATAAATCACGGTAATGGAAACTATGGACTTCGATTGGTGAATACAAGATAAGAAACGTGTCAAAACACGTGGAATGAGAAAAAGACATTCACATGTCCTGTAGAAACATGTGTTCATCTCTGACCGAACACTGACACATTTACTGTCCCACACAGATCTCGACAGACTCATTTAGACATTCTCGATTCTGTTTAACACCCACAAGAGGTTTGGTGTTCTGTGCCAGTGTAATATTCTCTGCTTTACATGATGAAGAAACTGTTGACTGTGTCTTTGAGCAGAGTCTGAGTAAGACTGAAACAGTTTCCTGTCGTTCTCCACGTGTCCTTCAGATCTGATCACTGTGTGCCACAAGATTGTGTGTTTTAAGAAGCTCATCACATGTTTAACTGACCGCTGATGTTCATTTGGATCAGACAGATATTGAGGAGCTTTTGTCATGGTTTTGACCTGGACGGATCAAATCAGGCAAAAACTGTCTCCCAATAATAAGATGATACAAAATAGGATAAAAATATGAAATTGAGAAGATGTGACTTTGTAATGATAAAGTCACAATTCAAGGATCAAGTCACAAAAATGATCAAAATGTCTTAACAACTGCTTAAAAGCTCATGTGGGAGTAAAGCGCGTCTCCTGTAAAGAACAGATGTACTTTCAGAAAGTGTGAAAAGCACATGATCAAAGATCTGTGGAGATGATTTGACATTGATAGTAGTAGTAGGTAAGGTAGTCGTGGCCTAGTGGTGAGGGAGTCAGGCTTGTAATCTGAAGGTTGCCGGTTCGATGGGGATTGTGAATAAACAGCACTCACTCCACCTTCGATACCATGACTAAAGTGCCCTTGAGCGAGACACCTGACCCCTAATTGCTCCCCTTGTAAGTCGCTTTGGATAAAAGCGTCTGCTAAATGATGAAAAATGAAAAATGATTGATCATGTAGTATTTTTTCTCTTCACTGTTTCTGAACCTGAAACTAAAAGACTTTGAGTTTGAGAAAATCTAGTGGCGCCATCTAGTGGACAGAGATGGACATTACTCTTGGTCTCTGTGTATTAAAATAATATACAGAACATTCATGTGTTTATTTTATTCATAATGCACTAATTCTGTTTCATGCTATTAATATAGAATTAAAAACAGTAACGATACACACACGTGATCATACGACTGAATGTCTGCTGTTGATTCCTGCGTCAGTTTGTGTTTATTAGTTATTAATTCGGTGGCCGAGAGAGCTCAAAACGCTTCAAATAATTTAACACATGCAAATTAAAAAAAGCACATGCGAATTAAAAAAAACACATGCAAATTAAAAAAAGCGCACGCGAATTAAAAAAAGCACATGCAAATAAAAAAAAAAACGTGATCATCAGTTTGACAACACATGTGCTGCAAATCCTCACAACACATGCAAACTCAAAAAGCGCTACATTTACGAAACACGCTGCAAAGAGCACACACCACAACGGAAATGTTTCAAGGGGGACCCTAAAAAGTGACGGACCCTTCTAGGACGTGCGTCCAAAACCAGTTCAACTCCCCCTTCACTCGTTCACTGATCCCTATATAGTGTACGGCATTTGAGTGCACAATGTGTTCACAATCATGAGATACTATAAAAACTACAAACAAAAATAAACTACTGTACATTATTTCATGTATTTATTATTTCGCATAAAGTGTTTTTCAGTTTGCTAGAAATCGTCGCGCGCCTCAGGCGGCCGTTACGATTAAATCACATTAATATGATACTGATGATGAACGAATATTATTAAATCCTCCACTAAATGATCATCTCTTAAAGTTGAATGAGTGAACAACAATGCCACATATTAAAACACTTTTCTGTTAGTGAAACACATTACATTGAGTTAATGCCTACATAATATATTTTAATATTTTTTAGTTTGTGCTGTTGTCAAGTAGAGTCCGTCACTTTTTGGGGTCCCCCTTGAAACATTTCCATTGTGGTTTGTGCTCTTTGCAGCGCTTTTCGTAAATGTAGCGCTTTTTGAGTTTGCATGTGTTGTGAGGATTTGCAGCACATGTGTTGTCAAACTGATGATCACGTTTTTTTTTTTATTTGCATGAGCTTTTTTTAATTCGCATACGCTTTTTTTAATTTGCATGTGTTTTTTTTAATTCGCATGTGCTTTTTTTAATTTGCATGTGTTAAATTATTTGAAGCGTTTTGAGCTCTCTCGACCACCGTATATTAAAGCTTCAGTCACAAATTTATTCAGATGAGCAAAATTCAACCCACACATGAAAAAAATCTGTTTGTGTTTGTAATGTTTATTTTATATAATATATACTGAACTACTCAAAATAAAACCACAGATTTCTGTTCTGACAATATCAAGTCAAGCTTTATTGTGTTTGTACAGATACAAACATCACTGGATGTTGGAGGCATTTTGACAATTTTGGGAGGAAATAGAGTAAATTTACATAAAAAATAGCGATGTGTGTCTAGGAAATACATGAGACTGTACAGGAATATAAAAAATACATAAAAACGAATAAATAAAGCAGGAAATGTTCACTGGAATTGTAAAATACTGCATTCACAAATATATGAGGTAGTGCAAAATATTGTGTAGATTATGACACTAGAAATGAGAAAATAGTGGCTTTGATTCGCAGTAAATTCACAAACTGATGAAAATGTGTGTAATCTGTTGCATTAAATACAGTGTAAGTAGTTTTGGATAAAAGCATCTGCCAAATGCATAAAGAGGTCTCTGTATTTCTTGTTGTCATGTGGTTGTGTGAGAGTGAGTGTCAAGAGCGGATGTTTTGAATTAACCCGAGCTGGTGTTCGTCACAGTTCTGTGGTTTAAGTGCAGGAGAGCTGTGGTGCGAAAGACACAAGTTTCTTCACACACAGAGACTCAGAGGAAGTGAGAAAATTTCCCTTGCTGTGTGTAACGTCACACTGAACAGGCGTTGAGACACATGAACTGCTGTGGATATAAACAGAGTCAGGGGCGGTTCACTTATCGCGTCTTTTGCGCGCGCATAGTCATATTCATTATTTTGTGCAGCGCGCTCGTTTTTTTCCAGGCGCGCCTGTGGCGAGATGAAAACATCTCAACTTTTCAGAAAGCCGCAAGGCAAGCCGTTTTGGAATATGGACTAAGAATAAATATGTCATCTTAAAAGAGATACATAAAATGGTCTCTTCATTTTAAATGTACAACAATATATTTAATTGTGTCTGGAAACTTGACAAATATGTTTTATTGTGTAAAGTGAAAAGTAAAAAAACATGTAGCTAATGATCTGTGAGCAATGCACACATTTCTATGTGCACTAATAATATGAAAACGACTGTCAGTGCACTGCAGTTACACAAATGAACACCATCTATCCATTTATTTCCAGTAAATCTGACAGAAAAAACATCAGGCTTCAGATTCATTATCGAGTGACTCCCTCTAGTGTACAACATTCACATCACAGTTGAAATGACTGATATAGAATTTTATTTTAGCCTGACTATTAGCATCATAAATTCCTTGAACTACTCATGTTTGTTGATTCTTGTTCTCCATATTTACAAATTTTTGAGAAGTTTGAACTTTGTGCTCACAAATATAATATAGGTTACACCTGTTGCTCATTATGGGCCATAAAAAGCAACAACATAAATTTGTGCTGAACTCACAATAATAATAATAATAATAATAATAATAATAATAATAATAATGTTGTATTTTGATTTTGGTGAGCTCCTGGGATGGCTACAGTCAGACATGCTCATTCTGGAAATGCTGAATGCAATTTTTATTGATATTGCCATTAGAAAAAAAGTGTTCATTCTCAGGATATGAATTCTTGATATCAACAATTACATTTTCACAAGTTAAAATATTTATTCTTGACATCAGGAATTAGATTTCCACTAGTAACAATGGCAATTTTTGATATCAAGAATTGTATTTTCACTAGTGAAATCTCGCCATAGACTTCCATTCAAATTCAATCGTTGATATGAAGAATTCATTTCTTACTAGTTGAAATTCCAGTTTCACATTTCAGGAATACAATTCTTACTAGTAACAATGCACATTTCTGATCTCAAGAATTCAGTTGTCACTAGTTGAAATGTTAATTCTTTAGATCTGTAAATGTATCTCAACATGTTACAATTGTTATTTCTGATATCTAAAAATGTGTTCTTGATATCAAGATCATTTCTGATATCTAAAACGGCTTTCTTACTAGTAACAACCACATTCATGATCTCAGAAATGAACATTGTCACTAGTGACAATTCAGTTATTGATATCAAGAATAGACATTTGCACTAGTAACAATGTAACTGTTGATATCAGAAATGTGCGTAAATACTGACGACCATGTGATATTTCAGTTTTTCTTTTTTAATAAATCTGCAAAAATGTCAAGAATTGTGTGTTTTTCTGTCAATATGGGGTGCTGTGTGGACATTAATGAGGAAAAAATGAGCTTAAATGATTTTGCAATATAACAAAGAGTGAAACATTTAAGAGGGTCTGAACACTTTCCGTAGCCACTGTAGATGTGTGCGAGAGAAAGTGTTTCTGAGAGCTTTATGTGTGTAATATATGCCTTATATTTATAAGCTCTATTATAAGAAAGGGCTGTGCACGCGCAAGTGAGGGAATTCAGGTGTACGAGCACATCGACGCTTCGCCTCCACTAGAACTAACGGGGATTTCCCGCTTTCTTGTGTCTCATTGAAAATGAACTAGAAATTTGTGCTTTGCGCGTCTGTGAACTGTCTTTATGTCTTTATGTCGAAGTAGTTTATACTGCCGACCCAATTTATCCACCCACCGGGAATTCTCCTCAATCTTCCAGAAGATTTTCTTACAGTATATGCAGTTAGTGGTTGCGTGTTTTCGTTTTTTAAATATATATATATATATTGCAGAATGGAAAAAAAAAAAGAAATCCGTAAATGTGATTGTACAGGCTTTTATTTTAGTGCAAGTTTATTAATAAATCGATAAACAAAACCTCCAGAGTTTCACGGGCATCTCAGAGATGGAGTTTAATTGTGGGTGTGAAGTGAGACGGGTTGGAAGTGTGGACGGCACTGTATTAACATGAGTTTAGTTTGCTCTAGTTCAGTGTGAATGAAAGATGTTCAAGTGTTCTACAACTAAAAACTTTTGTTCAGTGACATAAAAACTCTGTTAATGTTACAGTTCAAGAGTGCAGTGCATGTTCGTTTAAGGAGTTTTAATTTTACATAAAATGTATTTTTTACAATAAATTGTAAAAAATGTATTTAATTAAATATATTATGAAATGTAGCATGAATTACTTCAAAAAATCATCACAGTTCCTCAGATATTGAACACAGAATAAAAGTGATTCTGACTGAACATCATGTTGTTTCTGATCGTCCACATTGAGTTCGGCTCATGAGATGTTTATTTTATGTAATATTACTTCAATGTGTTGCAATGAGGGTTTATTGGATAGTGCTGTATTTTCTACTGATCTGATGTCAGTCAGGAGGAAGATAAACAGCAGTTTGGCACCTCAGACAACATCATTACAGTCTTCAGTGTCTCATGATCCTTCACAAATCATTGATAATCATCAGCAACATTGATGAACCTTTTACACTCACTCTTGTACAAATGTTGTAATAAATGATTGTGAAGTAAAATAAAGTTTATAATCTTTAAATATATTTTGTTACCATATTTAATGTGCCCCTCTGGTTAAACACTGGCCCCTCATTGGCCCCCCTAGTAAAATTTGTCTAGAACCGCCACTGCCATCTACTGAAATCACCATGAAGATGAACATGAAGATGAACATGAAGATGAACATGTCTGTGTGATCAGTTTGTGGTCCTCAGATGTTGTTGCTGTTGTTGTCTGTAGATGGCAGTAATACCAAATGTACAAGAAGCAAACAGCTGAAGGTATGTGGAGGATTTGAGGAGCATGTTGAATTGGAGAGCTTAAGAAATCGAGGCTACAAGGCAGTTCATTCATTTATTCTCAGAGCGTTTATTTATCGAACACCACAGACTTCATTATTGCTTCCCCTTTTCAGTGTGCTGTGATCAGAGACTCCAGCTGCGTTCTTGTTGTCCTCGTATCTCACAGTCTCCAACAAGAACTCCTAAAGGACAAAAATGGATTAAAAAATCATTTAATATGTTTGTAAACCAGGGTAGGCATTGTAAGACACTTGACTAACAGGAGCAGATGATCCAGATCTGATTCATGAGCGACTCAGCAGGACTTGATCAAGTTGAGGAACTGTGTTTGACGAGCTGCGACAAGAAACGAGTGAACCGGTTCTTCCACTCTTGATGAGGCGTGATGAGCCTCCTGTGTTGTGAGCATCATGGGCTCAACTTGGTAAAGCATGTGTTGAGTAGTAACTTCAAAAGTAGTTTTGTGTGTAAATGATGACACACTCCTCCAGCCACTTACTATCTGCATCAACCACTGAAGAATATTGTGTCCTGAAATATCAATATGCAGCCGGGACCGTCTTTGATTCATCCACTCCAAAGCTGCACTTTCACCGTAGAGGTGCAGGATGACTTCTGACTCCTGGCAGGCTTCACATGTCATGCATTGACACATAGCAAGTTTTGGAAATTATGTTCTGCTGATATGTGGCGTTTATATAACTTGTTTCTGGTGCGATACTTGAAAATGTGCATAAAAACAGGGCGATGGAAACAGCTTTAGCTGGTCACACTCTGTGCTGAAAGGACGGCAGGCTTTGTGTTGGAATGGTGTAAGAGATCATGAAACGGCGGCCTGTGAGATACTGCTGAAACTTTCTGACAGCAAAAACATCCGCTGACGCTTCCTGATCAATTTGGGCTTAATTCGCTCAAGTAAACGGGCCTCTCCTGGCCGTCACGCTCCATGTGGATCAATAAAGCCCACCGGATGAGGCGTTTCCTCTCCTCATAATACTGCAGCTCTTCACCCTGTTCATCTTGTGCTGCGCTCTCCAATGTCAGGTTCTGGACCGGTTCTAGAAGGGGATGCAGGGGTTCCAGGATGGTGGCGTTGTTGGGAAAAAACTGCTGTAAAAGTTGAGCAGCTCCAAGAACGCCTGGAGTTTTGATTTGTTCCATAGGGACGGAGCTTTTGGATAGCTTCCACTTCTTCACGGGTCGGTTTGATGCTGTCTTTATCCACTCTAAAAGTCCACGTGAGTGTTAATAATCTGTAGCCATAAAGCCAAAGGAACTGGACGGGCTTTGAAGAAACGTGGAGGAACTGTGGAATCATCTCTTCAGATGTTTATGATATTAGAGAATGTAACGTGTAGATAAAAGATTTTAAATGAAAATGAAAACCAAATTAATAAAGACGTGTTCAGCAAAAGTTTATATGTTGAAGTGAATCAAGCACAGACAAATATATAATAATTTTTTCATAAAAACTCTTTAATATGAATGATATTTACAGTATAAAACAATGGAGCACAGAAAAGAGGGAGAAAATCCAACAAAGAAAATAAAATGTCATGGAAACAGTCTCTGCTGTTGCTTTAATTAAACTATTCATTATTTTATTTCAATGATATTAAATAATCACTGCATGAATATACAGAGACATTATCATCTCTAATGGATGCTGAATAAACTTGTATTATAATAAATAAATGTTATTTCTATAATAAAGAAAAATATAGAATAAAGGAAATATGTCAATATACAGGAATATAAACATAAATAATACAGTATGAAGCAGTGGAAGTCTGTGTGACGCAGATTCAGATCAAATGTTGTCCAGGAGTGAACAACTACTGATGAAGATGAAGATGATGATGATGGACGTCAGTGATGTCGTGTGTTCTTGAGATCATGATGATGATGATGATGATGGACGTCAGTGATGTTGTGTGTTCTTGAGATCATGATGATGATGATGATGATGATGGACGTCAGTGATGTTGTGTGTTCTTGAGATCATGATGATGATGATGATGATGATGATGGACGTCAGTGATGTTGTGTGTTCTTGAGATCATGATGATGATGAAGATGATGATGGACGTCAGTGATGTTGTGTGTTCTTGAGATCATGATGATGATGATGATGATGATGATGGACATCAGTGATGTTGTGTGTTCTTGAGATAATGGTGAAGATGATGATGATGATGATGATAATGGACGTCAGTGATGTTGTGTGTTCTTGAGATCATGATGATGATGAAGATGATGATGATGATGATGATGGACATCAGTGATGTTGTGTGTTCTTGAGATCATGATGATGATGATGATGATGATGATGGACGTCAGTGATGTTGTGTGTTCTTGAGATCATGATGATGATGATGATGATGATGAAGATGATGATGATGATGATGATGGACATCAGTGATGTTGTGTGTTCTTGAGATCATGATGATGATGATGATGATGATGGACATCAGTGATGTTGTGTGTTCTTGAGATCATGATGATGATGATGATGATGATGGACGTCAGTGATGTTGTGTGTTCTTGAGATGATGATGATGATGATGATGATGATGATGGACATCAGTGATGTGTGTTCTTGAGATCATGATGATGATGATGATGATGATGGACGTCAGTGATGTTGTGTGTTCTTGAGATCATGATGATGTTGATGATGATGATGATGATGATGGACGTCAGTGATGTTGTGTGTTCTTGAGATCATGATGAAGGTTTTGATGAGAGAATCTCCTCAGTTTTGACATCAGAATCAATCTTTACAGGATCTTCTGGATCATGAGAGACTAGAAATCACAAATATAATATATCAGATGATCTTCATTGTTTTGGGTGTTTTTATGTTCTCAATCTAGAACACATTCTGTCATTTAAACACAATCACATCTGTGAACTTTCAGTAAGTTATAGATTCAGACTGCAGAAAGACGGATGAATCTGAGCTTCATGACATTATAGTGAAGATAATAACAGTAGAGCAGGAAACCCACTGAATCCTCAAACCTTTAGACAAAAGAAGCAAAAACTGCAGCAACACCGTGAAATAAAACAGGTTTACTGAAAGAATCTAAAAGAACAAAACAAAACATTCTCTCTTTCTGTGATCGAACACTGTTAGACTCTCTCTCTGTGTGAGTGTGTGTGTGTGTCTGTCGGTCTCTGTGTGTGTGTCTGTGTGTGTGTGTGTGTGTGTGTCTGTGTGTGAGTGTGTGTGTGTCTGTGTGTGAGTGTGTGTGTGTCTGTGTGTAAATTACTCTACTAGAACTTCCTTAGAGGTATTTTTGCTTAATCATCACTGATCTCTAGTGAACCTTTTTAAAGAACATGTAGATCTAACAACAACAACACAAGCAGGTAAATTTGTATGTCTGTGTGTGAATATACTCAGAGTAACAATGTTTTAACCAATAGAAAGCAGGAGTTTTGTGCTCAGAATCCTCAGCACTTCTCAATGGACTGATCTTCCCTTTTCTAAAACCTCATCAGTTCCTCTTTCATGAATCAGCTCTTTCGTTCTTTTCCACTGTTTTGATATTCTGTTTAGATTATTAAAAAGAAAGTCATATTTTTCCTGAGAAACTACAATTAAACCTGATCTAGTTATATGATTTTATCTGCAAACGTTTGAGGATTAAAAATATATATTTAGTAAAAAAGAAATTACATTCTTTCCTAAAAATCTTTTTTCTGAAAAATATAAATCTAATTTATCAAATCTGCATGTCCACTTATTTACAATCTTGACAACCATTAATATGTGATCTGGGAGGAAGAGGGTAAATAATGAAATGATCATGTGACTCTGATCTTGTCCCTGATTGGTGGAATTGATGTGATAAAACTCTCCAGTGTCACAAACACCTGATCTCTCCTGAATATCAAGAGTCAAAATGATCAAACACTCACAGTTTGGCTTTATTCTGTCCATACTCTCGCATCTCTGTCCTCTTTTCTCTTGTGATTCTCTGGTTTGTGTCTTCATTTTTCTCTTTGTCTTCTTGTGATTTCTGTGGCAGTTTTCTGTAATTCAGTCACACAGAGTTCAGTTAAAGTCAGATTAATGTATCAGAACATGAAGATGAACGACAGAAGAGAGGAAAATAAAAGTGCTGTAAACATTAACCATCAGCATCAGCCTTTCTTCATCCCTCTATAGATACGAGGAAAGAACCGATTCTTTTTGTGAACCGCTCGGACCAGTTCACCAAAACGAATCGACTCGTTCCAAACGGTTCACGTCTCAAATCAGCCCTGATCCACAGTTCTCTGAAGTTACTCTCTTTCGGACAAGCCTGACAGTCCCTGAGACTCGAAATAAACCAGTATAGACAATATGAAGAAAATGTTACTCCAGTTTATTCAAAAGTTAAACTAGAATCAGTTAAAATACTCGAATGTTTTTAAATCTATGCTCGAATGACAGGCTATGCGTTGCAGGTCTACAATCATGATCATTGAATCCTGTAAATCCTCATGTTTGACTGTTTAATAATGTGTTGATGGTTCATGTAAACGGTTATAATATTACAGTGATTACAGTGACAGTATCCTGCACATGATAATCAGTCACTGGCTGGTGATTTATTAGAACAGAGCGCATATTTACCACCGTGTGTTCTAGAACAGCTTCAACTAAACCCATGAATGACAAGAGAACAATCACTCACCTCGTTTGGACGGAACAAACCGCGAGTGTTTCAGTGAGTGTTCTCGAGCTCAGATGTTCTGCTGTGGACGGTGTTCTTCACTGCTTCTGCTTTTAAAGCCACTGTAGGCGGGACGAGGATACACTCTGAAACATGTCAATAAAGTCCATCCTGGAGCTGTAGAGACACTATTTTAAATCAAATGCATTAATGATCACATGTCTGTGCAATCAGTGACTTTAACAGACGAACTGAAGCGGTTCAGAACAACAAGAGCTCAACATTGAAAACTGCAGATTGTTTTTGGTCCGTGTCGTTCATAAATCATTCACACTTATTCAGATGAACCGATCACAGAAAAACACCATCAAACTGACAGTCAAATGGATTTGCTTTCAAGAACTCTAAACTTGCGCCACCTGGAGGAACAAACGAGCCACTGCGTGCCAATGAATGCTGTCAATCATCAGTGATGCTGTAATTATGAATGTAAATTAATTAAAAGGAATGTTTTCATTTATTTTTTACTGCAAACACCAGTGACAGTGTGAAAGATCACGTGTATCAAACTTTAGATCTGGAATCAGTGAAATAAAGAAATCTACAATATGTTTAAGAAATAATATTGTCTTATTGTGTCTCAGTTGTTCTGATGTTTCATGTGTTTGTTACTCTGAATCAGAATCAACATCTCTCAGAATAATCCAGATCTGTTGTGACCTTTGACCCCTGTAATGCAGTGTCCTCTACAGGTGACCATCAGAATCAGGTTTCAGTGATAGATCACCTGTGTGAGCTTCAGCTCAACAAATCCAACATTTGATCATGAGCTCAAACACCAGAGCTGTGGATTTGATTCAGGGAACAAACTGTAAGAAACAGATCCATCAAGACAAGTGCTGACCGTTACTCTCTTCCAAAACATGATCCATGCGGGTGGAGGAAAGTCCATGTCTTTTAAAAGCACTTTCATATTTAACCACTAGAGGTCCTCCATCTGACTGATCCTGATTCAGCTTCACCTTCAGGAACATGCGCTTCACACACAGAGTCACTGTGAGTATCTGAGCTCTAATTTGTTTGCATAATGGTGCATTTAAAATTTAATGACCAAATGAATCTTTATAAAAGTATTGGAAAACATTGAATAAATCTCTTTTCATCAGGTTATACTGATTATTAACAGACTCACACATCCACCAGCTCATGTTTGTTCATAACTGAATGTGATTTCACTGACCATGAATTAAACTATTAAAACTCGTAATAAAACGACTTGACAATTGGAGTCACATGACTGATTGAGAGCAAATGAGACTCGACTTCATGTTTCTGTATCTGGAGCTTCTTAAAGCAGAAGATGAATCAGTATTTACTGTAGATCAGCCATAATACACAAAACACTAATAATGTTGAAGAATTGAGGATAAACACATTCACAGATGTAAATAATATAAATACAATGAAATATTACATATTACAATATTAAAACGGTTCTATATTTAGTCAACTGTTTGTCTTAAACTTGACATCTTTTGGTTCTTCTTTTCTGAAGCTCCTCTGACTGTCAAACATCAGTGTTGATCCTCTGATCACCAGTAGAGGGAGACACTTCACTGGATTACAGGAGCTCTGATCTCACTCTAGTGCTGTTTATTTCAGAAATGCCTGAACTCCTTCATTCATAAATCTGGATTTGGTTTATTGATGAAGTGATGTGGATGACAGTGACACCGATTCAGCTCGTCAGACACAAGAAATTTAATATATATTCTGATACAACAGGCAAATATTGGGTCAAGTAAAACTTATTCCATCAGATCTCCATTGGCAGACATTCAAAAAACTCACAAATAGATGTTTTGATGTATTTTTGGAGGCTCATAAAGACACTTATTTAAAACAAAAGCAGATTTTGTCCTGTCTGTGGCGGTCAGTAATGAAGCTTTGAGACTGTTCTTGTCACCGGTCAGTGTCATGATGTCATTTCCCTGCAGTCAGGAGTCATGTGACATTTCCAGCTCAGGTGATTGGCTCAAGTCAGTCAAGCAGCAGAACTCTCAATGCTTTTTACATCTAAGACAACATCACTATAACATCACCAAACACTATAAAATATAAGACACGGAGATGTTTGTAGGAATACTATTTTCTATTTTTATATGAAATATATGTTTTCTAAAATATGTTTTACTGTAAAACTGAGAAAAATCTAAAGTTGAGATTCAAATTTGAGGTTGATCTAAAAAAAAAAAGAGCTTTCAGAAAGATTCCAATTCATTTCCAATGCGTTCATTTTTTGACTACACTTCACTATACTCATACTTAATTAACAAGTATTAGTTTCTCTCTTTTTTAATCTTGCCACAAATGTTTGAATGGTATCATCGTTTCCACAAAAATATGAAGCAGCACAACTATTTTCAACATTAATAATCATAAATGTTTCTTGATCATCAAATCATCATATCAGAATGATTTCTGAAGGATCATGTGACTCTGAAGACTGGAGGAATGATGCTGAACATTCACCAGATATATTACAGTTATAATGTGTTATTCATATAGAAAACAGCTATTTTAAATTGTAATACTATTTCAAAACTATTACTGTTTTTACTGCATTTTTTAATTAAGTAAATCCAGCCTCGGTGAGCAAAAGAGACATATTTCAATTGTACAATTACAATTGTAATGTTTCCAAACTTTTGATAGGCGCTGTATTTTCTGCCTTATTCTGTGATTTTTTTAAAAATAATTTTTTATAAAATTTCATTTATTTATAAAGCACATTTAAAAACAGCCACACGACTGACCAAAGTGCTGCAAAACATGCAAAAACACACATTTCCAATATTGACAGAAAAACCAAAAATAAAAATGTACAAACGATGTTAAAGAACAGGTAAGTTTGTAAAACGGTTTTAAAAGGAAGGTCTGATCTACTCCATAACCACAGGAAAGGCTCGATCCCTCTACGTCTGAGTGGTGAGTGTGGGACTGGAAGGAGTTTTGGGTCTCTTAAGCTTCTGGAAGGGGAATGAGATGCAGCAGTTGTAGATCAGAGCTTGATTATGTAGAGATTTATATACAAATACAAGAATCACAATTCTATTCTGGACAGGCAGCCAGTGGAGATGTTTTTTCATTTTCATTTTTCATCATTTAGCAGACGCTTTTATCCAAAGCAACAAGGGGAGCAATCAACTTAGGTGTCTTGCTCAAGGTATCAAAGGTGGAGAGAGTGCTGTTTATTCACAATCCCCACTTTCAATTCCTGCCGGTGTGGGAATCGATCCTGCAACCTTCAGGTTACAAGCCCGACTCCCTCACCACTAGGCCACGACTACCCTATTATCTCTTAGAACTGAAGTGATCTAGCAGCAGAATTTAACATCCATGAGGACTTCATGCACAAGTGATGAACTTAAAACAATAATACAAATGTCATGAAATATAGGGGGAAATATTAGATATTGTTCAGCAGTGTACATGATTTCTTGTTAAAGCAAACTGATTTCAAATTGAAAGCAAGAGACGAGATAAAAGACAAAGATCAGATGATAACTGGTATTACACCCCACATTTCTGTCCCTTTCACTTCTGAAGTGATGGATGCGTTTGATTCTCATATATCACCCAGAATATTCGGAATTCCCGACACACCAGCAGATTTATCTCTTACAAGCATGAACAACACAGTCGAGTACAGAGATGATTCAAGAGTCACACAGCTTTCATGAGTTCTGGTTTTAATGTTGATGACACCCATAGGAAAAAGAAGTGTACTTCAAGCTCATTTTATGAAGTATACTTAAGTATGTTGAAGTATATTTTAAGTGTACTTTATGAGGAAAGAATACGAATATCAATGTGTACTAGTAGTAAACTTGTAAGTGTACTATTTCAACACTGCTTGGGACTAAATTGGCCCACTTTAGTATATAAAAGTATGTTTAAGTGAAGTAGTAAATTTTGAGCACCCAATTAGTTCACAACCACATTTCTCTAATGTATTCACTAACATGAACTAACCATGAGTAATACATTGTTACTGCATTTATTAATCTTTGTTAACGTTAATGAAAGTACAGTTGTTAGTTCACAGTGCATTAACTAATGTTATAAGGTGAGTTTTTCTCACACTTCTGGCAGAATATCTCATTTCTGTTTCCATGAGAGGCGCATGAGCGCTAAAGCTTGTGGGCGGAGCTAAGCCTGTGACAGAGGCGGGGCTTGAGACAGAGAGAGCAGTAAGATCTGTTGGTTGGAACAAGCATGTGTCACGTGACCGTGAGTTTTGAGGTACGTCATCAGTTCAGCCACTGTATTTAAATTAAGATTATGACGACAGTGTTCATCCTTACATTGTTCAAACAGAGAGACTCAGGAAGACGTTTCTGAACGGTTCGTGGATAAATTGATGCAGCTTGATGGGTGTTTCACATTCACATTACAGACAGCAACATTTACATTGTGCAGTTTTTCTTTTGCTATGTGAGCAAATAGGAACACAAAAATTAATGTATTCAGCACTATAGAAGTTACACACCCAACTATGACGACTTCCTGAGAAAAGCGTCAATCAGGTGTTTAATTGGAGTCCATTAATGTGCAGCTGCTGGAGTTTCTCAGACTCAGTCATCAGTGCAGCTCCACTGCTCCTGGAGAACATCTGTCCTGCAGATTCAGCTTCAACCCCAGTGAAACACTCCTGAACAGCTGATGAAGCTCTAGAAACCTCCAGACAGGTGTTGAGGTGACTCTGCAGGACAGAGATCCTCCGACACCCCTGATCTGAACAGTCCCATGAAAGTACAACGTCACCACGGATCACGACAAGGTGATTTACTTCACTCTCACCGCAGATGTTTTTAGATGATGAGTGAAATATTATTTACACTGAAGCTGAATGTGAAACTCTACTGTATCTTTGTAATGAATCCACTCTGTGTTTCGTCCACTTGCCACTAGATGTCGCCCTCTCATTTCATGGACTCTATCCACCACATTACATTACCCATAAGTCCCTCTCCTTCATGTTGATTACTGTCCAGCTGTAGGCTATCTAGTTCACTATTTAAGTTTACTCTGTTACCCATGTCATTTGTGAAGTCTTGATTAAAATCTTTCAGTAGATTATTATTACTGTATGTGAGACTCGCTTTCACAAGCATCAATCACTAATCCATGATTTTATGGATGTTCTTCAATTAGGAGATGAAGATTTGCTTGATATGAATCATTATCATCATCATCCATCATCATCATCCATCATCATCATCCTCATCATCAGAGGAATCCAGGAATCGTCTCAGTCTCTGGTAAGATCATGAATTCTTCTCTTCATGTGGTTTTAAAGAAAGTGAGCTTCAGAAACAGATCTTCAGTGTTTAGTGTGATGATGAAGAATGAATCCATCTGAGAATAAACATGATTCTGTCATCAAACCATTACTGGAGTGAATCTCCACATATTTGAACATGTTTTCAAACATGTATTTGAGCTGAAACCAGGGCTTTGTGTTTTAGGGTGTTTTTACACGACAACGACGAACTAAAAACTGATGAAACGTCAAAATGATCCCGTTCACATGAATCTGTGAACTAAGGCTTAAATATTACAGGTCAGGTCAGAAGATGATGGAAACTCTGTGGAGATAAGTTCATGTTTTTGTTGTTCACATGGAGAAGATCTTGAAACCTTGAAACTGTCTTCAAAATCTTGTTCTCAGACCCAAAAACACTGTTAAAACACATATAAAGATTTCCATTATCAGTTGAAAACACCCTTAATCGATTAATGATTTCTGAGAAGCTCTTCTGACCTCATTAAAACTCTAAATTCATATTCCCTGATCAACTGAACTCTGTTTCATTCCTGCTGCTGTAGATCATGTCCAGATGGAGACTGTAGTTCTGCTGTGATCCTGTAGAGGGAGACACTTCACTGTTACTGGAGCTCAGAGAATCGCTCTGTTCATTTTCATGTCTGAATTCCTTCATTCATGATCTGGATTTGGTTTTCAAGCCGATAAATAATGGATGATTTCCTTCAGCTGAGACTCTTCAGATAGACACTGTTCACAATGATGGCTTTGAATTGCTTGAAATATGATTGAAATCACTTCAAAAAGTAAAATACAGTTTTATAGCAAATTATACTGAGAATATTATAATTGTGTGATTGGGATTTGCTTTTAATGGAGAGACTAATGGTGTTTTTGTAATCAGGCTCTCAAAAATGATATAATTTATTTAGATTTATGAGCCAATATATCGCTGAGGGTTTCAAATGTAAAGAATTATCAGTTATTATCGTATCGGCCAAAATGTTCATATCCGTGCTTCTCTAATCCAGACAGTGTGGGCCGGTTTCCCGGACAGAGATTAAGCCTAGTCCTGGACTAAAATGGCACTTTAAACCAGATGAACAGAAATCTGCTTTCTCTGTCGTGGCTTTAAATCGTCCCAGACTTGATCTAATCCAGAGTTTGAGAAGATGAAGACTAGAGCTACTCCAGGACTAAATGAACCTGTCAGGAAGCAGGTTTAACTTCACATTTGATCCTCATTATTGTTAGATAAACGTTTAACTAGATTAGAGAGAAGAGTAAAACTAGTTTCTTTGACAACTGAAGTCCACATGGTTTTGGTCAGAGAAGAATACGGTCAGATGAATCCTCTCTTTATTTATTAGTGCTGCTAATTAATCTATGGACATTTTCAGTTAATTTAGTTCTGTAAAGTTAATCCTGGAACTGAAGGAAACTAAAACCCAGGACTCGTGTCTGCTTTAGAAATTATCTCTCTTAAACTCTGATGTAGATGTGATCATGTGATCTTCTGTTGATCTGCTGTAATACCAAAGATGTGTCTTCATCTTCATAGCAGAGTTTCCCACTTAGGACACAAACAAATTCAACATGGTCCCACATGCAGCTCGAAATTACAATTCCAGTAATGCATTTATTATTCCAATTCACACACGATACACGGTCTAGAATGCTTAACATCTACAACCTTTAACGTGTGCAACACTTACAGTAAAGCAATCATGTGTTTTAAAGAATAAACTCAACTAGTCTGTGATCTTTGCTCTTGGAATGTGTTTTTCTGAAAATAATGTGGAGGTCTCCCGTTACTCAGTGACGGGCATTTTTCCTCTGTATGGTCTATTTTCTGACCGGAACTGCCAAACCTGCTCTCTTTGCCACAGGGTTGTTTGTGTTCTCCTGGAGTTTGAGGATTTTCAGGACTCTTTTCATGTGTTCTGGTCATGACTGCACTATTCCAGTGCTGCATCACCTTAAGAACTGAAACACACTTTCATGAGCAGTGACCTCTGAACAAAACATTCCAGATTCATTACCGCAAGTCTCCTCATCTGAGAAGAGAACGTGCTTTTAGCCTCATCGCTGTGAAGCATTTTGGGAGACTCTGGAGCTTTTAGTCTTTGTGTTTTACAGTTTTCAGTCAGGGCTAACTGCTCCGCTAGTAAATGATCGAGCTGTGATGAAGATCTTGAATCTTTGCCTCAGACTTTGTTTGTTCTTTTTTAGAATGCACTTCTTTACATTCACGCTTTTATACTTGAACACAGAGATGTTGTTGTGACTCATGTAGCCGTTGATCACAATGTAGTTTAGAGCCTCAGTGATTTCTTCATGTTTTTATTTCTTTTGATATTGATCGATTATGTCTCAATATGCGAGCATGTCATCATCTGAACTGAGATTTGTTGGGATGTATTTGCGGTTCAAGATAGGCTCAACGTTTTCAGAAATGTTCCCTTCCATCCCTGAGGAGATCTGAATGTTCTCGGATTGTACAGTAACGGGACTATTGAGGATATTTACAACCTTCAAAATTCTCATGCAATTCATGCCAATGGAGACTTTTCTTATCATACCATTAAACGATGCAAACAGACTGACCCGTTCTGTGGTCAGAAGGTCAGCTGTGAAAAAATGCCCTCATTCTGACGACCGATCAAAGTAGATTTCAGAAAACTCACTGCAAGGATGAAGGGTTTGGGCTCCGTCTGTAAGGGTGGATCTCAGGGGTTCAGACTGCAGGTTTGCTGAATGACTAAAGAAAACAATCGTCAATGCTGATTTAATGACTGAAGTATATTTTGTACGGTCAGGTAAACAGTTAAATGTCAGTGTGTCATTACTTCAGTCTGAACTCTCTATATAAATGTGTCCAGTGTTCAGGATCTTCTGTGTCTGGTTTAACGCTCCTGACTGAAGACTGTTGGGTCTGTTGGAGCACAGAGGATTCTGATGAGTCTCTCAGCATTACATGCTCTTCATCTCTTCTGACCGCTGACACACTCAATAGAATTGTGCTGAACTTCATAGAGAGAAAATATTCTAAAGTTTAATTGAGGAACTATTGTTCAAACATGCATCGAGGAGAAAATATTCATGTGTTTTTCCACCTCTTATCTCCACACTCCTGCCTTCAACTTCACTGTACTTTTCCATTTTATTCCAGTTCATTTTAGTGCTTAAATTCCATAAAATTGCAAATAATTTGCAAAGAAAGATTCTTATCTGCACAGAATCACAACCCTACCACACCTACAGGTGATATGTTACTGTCATTTACTAAACATTCTCAGCATTCCATTTCTAACACGCACAACAAAGGAAGTTTGTAAACATAATCTTTACTTATTCACAGGAGAATACTTTACACACACACACCATGTAACAACTTTAACGCTTGACAAAGGAACAGAAGGAACACAAGGCTATTATACAGGGAAACACAAGGATCAAACGAGATGAATTAATGACAAACACCTGAAGACAATGAACTGATGAATGAATGAGCAGGTGTGATAAATGACAACTAACAGAGTCCAGACAGAGAACACATGAAACAGTCGCAAGGCAAGTTCATTAATATCTCATTTGACACTCAATGTTCAAAGAGCTTTACATGAAAACACATACATAAGAATTAAAAGATATAAGATGCATTAAACAGTAAAACAATAGAATCAGATGTAAAACAATAGAATGCAATCAGTTCATAAAAATAGAAGTACAAAATGAAAATGTATTAAAACAGTTTAGAATGAAAAGAGGCTACATAAATCAAATAAAGTGCAGTCAGTTCAGATGTAGAACAGTGTTCATTCAGTAAACACAAGTGATTTGACTCTGGATTTTGAGTCTTTTGTTCTCCTCGTGTTTTCAGAGCAGGTTTCCTGGTTTCCTTCAGTTTCCTCATGATCCAAACTCAAGCTGAACTGAAGACACGGGGATGTTTGTAGGAGTGAGTGAGCTTCTGAATGTCAGAGTCCTGATGGACCTTCTTTCTGTCTCATACAGTACATTGAAAGCGTCATAAATCACCATCAGAGGAAGGAAACTGTGTGTGAAATGTTTACAGTAGTGCAATGCTGATGATGGTGATGATGTTCAGGTCTTCAGCATTTGTTGGAGGACGTCAGTGATGAATCTCTCCTCACTTGAATTGAATCTTTACAGGCCCGTCTGGATCACGGGAGACTAGAAATCACATACATATCAGATTATTCTCATATAGATTGCTTTGATTTACACATTTATGTTCTTGATCAATATCTGTTCAGTAAATTAAACAATCTATAAATGTTTCATGACTGCAGAAAGTCAATCTGATGACTTTGTCTGAATGTGAAGAGAAAACGACAGTAAATCTAACAGGAAAACTAAAATGTGAGGATTGAGGTTCCATAATGATCAAACACTCACAGTTTGGGTTCAGTTTCTGTTCACTGCTACATCTCTCAAGTCTCTGTTCTCCATCTTCTTGTGATTCTCTGGTTTGTGTCTCCATTTTTCTCCCTGTCTTGTGATTTTTCTGAGGCTCCTGCAGTTTTCTGTGATTTTTCTTCATCCACTCCATCTGAATCTGTACAATCACACAGAGATTTTTTTTTTTTTTTACAAAATCTGATATTAACACTACAATATTCATTAATAAAAATGTTGAAGTATGTGACGTTGATAAATTATAAATATATAAATGTGATTTTTTTTTAAAAAAAAATTTTTTTATTTGTGTGTCTGCGTCAGGGGTCCTGATTGAATTCAAAACAGGTTTTCATAATTAAAATGCAGTAGCTAGACTGATGCTACAGATTCAGATAAGAGATTCACGAATGTGTCTCCGAGTGGTTTCGAATCAGTGGTATCAAACTGCCAAAGTCACATGATTTCACTAAACGAGGCTTTATTACGTCAATATCTCTTGCATGTAGTATCTCTTGGGATAAAGTATGGAAACTGCCAAATAAGTTCTGCATTAATCACAAAATTAGGGAAGTGTCTCATAGAATTTCTCCTGCTAAACATGTTTTGGAAAGATTTAAGCTGATAATTTCCTATTATCTGTGAATCTTGTGGACGAGAAAAAAGAAACTATTTTGCCTCAATTTCACTGCAAGATTTTGGAAGGATTTTGAATTCTATATTAATAGAAAACTGGAGTGTATGATAAAAATGTGTGTATTTTATGTACTTGTTTTATTCAGAGAATGAAAATTTGAAATGGAAAGAACCACATATTATACATTTGTTTATTTCATTAGGAAAATACCATATACATAAGAAATGGGCTCAATGTAAACCAAGTTTTTCACATTTTATAAATTACTTTAAATTACATGAAAATCTTTTGGAACGAACAAAAAAACAAAACAAAAAAAAATCCCTGAAAACATGTAATAATGCTCTGAAAGCACTGAAATTCATGTAGAATTTCCCTTTTTCTTTCCTTTTCCCCCTGGCATCTAATGTTAATGTGTGTGTGTGTGTGTGTGTGATTGTCTTATAGAGGGGTTGTCTTATATTCTGAACAATACAGTAATTATTTAGATTTCTAATTAAATAAATGCACATTCAGTTATCATATTAATCTTTTTTCAAAAACCTCAACAATCTTACTGACCTAAAATTAAGATCAGTAGTGAATGTGCCAGAAATCTCTGTTATTTGTCAGCTAAACGAAAACCTAAACTAGTTAAAGTACCTCTGACTACTAAAGAAACATCAGTGAATAAACAGCTCTGATAATAATAAAATATCCGATGAAAAAGACAAAAATATATTAGATATCTGCAGATATCTCATTACTCAATCAGGTCAAATGACGCTCTCTGTAAATATTTATGTCAAAGGTTCCATTAACTCCTTTCTTTGAAAAATTAGATCATATACAATTAAATCGTATCAGTGTTAATTAACTGTCAATATAATCCTGTACGTACCCCAGATCTTGATTCTTAGCAAAGAGCTGTGCTGGAAAGGAATACTGGAGTCAATGAGCTGAATGAGCTCTGACCCATAAACCACAAGTGTTATGTGTGTTTGTCCTGTTTGTCATATATAAAGTATGACAGTCATTAATATTCATGCCACGCCCATTATTACAGCTTCAGCCGATCAGATGATATTCTGATTTCACTGATGCTGGGTTGAGTTTAGGTGACCCTCCAGAAGTGAAAGTCAAGTGAATGCTTGTCCAAAGCTGAGAAACATTATAAATCCTGCCATTCCAATGTATATAATGATAGGTATTACAATAGTGTAAATGTTATCAGTTCTCTGAAAAGACAAGAATAATGATAATAATCGTGGGATAAACCTGTTCTTCTCCCTTCATGCTCATCAGCCGATTGTTGAGTTTCATGAACATAGTTTGACAGTCTTTGATTCTTCCACACAATAAAGTCAATGTGAACTGCAAGTGTTGTAATCTGCCAGATTGTCTATAGAGCTCAGGAGAGTGACGTCACTGTCTAAACTAAAGGCCATCAGGAGAGCCAAGATGGCGCTGTGATAGGTGGGCGCGTTCTTAATGTCTTGTCAGGAAATTTTGAAATAGGACGATTATATAGCCATTATAATATAGACATTGCTATTTATGAACGTGTAAGTGATTGCGCTCTTCAAATTATCCTCCTTGTACCAATTTATCTATGGGTAGAAGGAAAAATAGGCAAACTCACAACGTGACCGCACATACTATGTCAACTGTGGAGCCTGTTCAAAATGCTGAGGGAAACGATATCACCGTTCCCGCCGTGGAACTGACTTCAGAAAATATTATATATATTAAGTTTTTTTTTTGAGAAAACAGTTATTTTGCAGAATTAGAATTACTGGTTAGTCTGAGCTCTGTCATCTTGTGTCGACTTGCATTAAATTTTGTTGGTTTTGTGGCCATATTTTGCTGAAATGCACACACCGATTGTGTGTGTCACGTTGTGTAAATAGCAAACGCACTCGTGTCCATCTGGTCACCCATGAGTGTCCTGCTCTGGGCACGAGGAGTGTTCAGGCGCATTGGTGGTGTGTTGCTATTCTGAGGAACTGAAAACGACTGCGATATTGACCGACAAAAACCTGCTCTGAAGTCAATGTTTTGCTATTTAAAGGGCGCTTTAGTAATATGCGCCTATAGGCGGGTGGACAACAGTGTTACACACAAACATGACAAATATTAAAAATTACAATGTAAAAGATTATTATTGTGTGCATAAAGATAAAAATGCTTTGGTGGAATCCGGCTTGTCCTGGAGATGGTCCGCTCGTGCCCGAGGTAAAAGTGCGTTTCCCGGCTAGAGAAGCGTTCAGTTTTTCCGCTGGCAAATTCCATCATGTAAATAGTGAATCCACCTTTACTTTTAAAGGGAATGTGAAAGGAGAATCAGATTGGTTTATTGCACATTATGCCCAAAATTCATTAAAAGAATTGGGACAACACTTTTAGACCAATGTTCCAGGCGCACGGACCATTTTTGCCGCCATTAGACTAGCAACAGTGGATTCAGACATGCCCTAAGCGCTGTGAGCTTCAGACCATGAGCTTAGAACGTTAAAACAGCGCTTCATTCTGGTGAATACTCTCAAACACACGGTGCTGTTGGCTGTTTCTTGTCAAAGGTAACATGCGGTAATATAGAAGAAGACACAGTGAGGCTGATTTTAGGCTGACTTTACTTTTTTACCGACGAGGGAAGGGGGTGAGATTAATATATATAAAAGTTGAACAGGGTTTTCAAAATATCTTGCTAAATTGTAATTGTAATAGACCTCTACATTTTATAAATAAAGTATGATATCTTTAAACCTACTAAAAGCTAAATTTTATATATTTTGCTATGTTCTTATACAAATTACACTTAAAATACACTTTAAGTAAGATTAAGTATGTTTTTGTAAATAAACTAAAATTTCACTTAAAGTATTCTTGTGTTTTACCATATTTCTTCAAAGTATTTCTAGTATACTTTTTAGAAATATGTTAAAATGCAATTGAGTATATTTTCAATGCACTTCAAGTAAGCATGTTGGGAATACAAATGTACTTTACACATAATACTTACAGTGGAACAAGTATTTGATACACTGCCGATTTTGCAGGTTTGCCCACTTAAACAGCATGTAGAAGTCTGTCATTTTTATCACAGGTGCTCTTCAACTGTGAGTGACGGAATCTAAAACAAGAATCCAGAAAATCACATTGTATGATTTTTAAATAATTAATTTGCATTTTATTGCATGACATCAGTATTTGATCACCAACCAACCAGTAAGAATTCCGGCTCTCACAGACCTGAGAAGTCCTCCTGTCTCCACTCGTTACCTGTGTAAAAGACACCTGTCCACACACTCCATCAAACTGACTCCAACCTCTCCACAATGGCCAAGACCAGAGCACTGTGTAAGGACATCAGGGGTAAAACTGTAGACTTGCACAAGGCTGGGATGGGCTACAGGACAACAGGCAAGCAGAAGGTGAGAAGACAACAACTGTTGATGCAATTGTTAAAAAATGGAAGAAGTTCAGGATGACGATCAATCTCTCTCAGTCTGGAACACCATGCAAGATCTCACCTCGTGGGGCATCAATGATCATGAGGAAAGTGAGGGATCAGCCCAGAACTACACGGCAGGACCCGGTCAATGACCTGAAGAGAGCTGGGACCACAGTCTCAAGGAAAACCATTAGTAACACACTACGCCCTCATGGATTAAAATCCTGCAGCGCATGCAAGGTCCCCCCGCTCAAGCCAGCGCATGTCCAGACCCGTTTGACCATCTGGATGATCCAGAGGAGGAATGGGAGAAGGTCATGTGGTCTGATGAGACAAAAATAGAGCTTTTTGGTCTGAACTCCACTCGCCGTGTTTGGAGGAAGAAGGATGAGTACAACCCCAGGAACACCATCCCAACCGAGAGATCTTGGCCAACAACCTCCTTCCCTCAGTAAGAGCATTGAAGATGGGTCGTGGCTGGGTCTTCCAGTATGACAACACCCTGAAACACACAGCCAGAGCAACTAAGGAGTGGCTCTGTAAGAAACATCTCAAGGTCCTGGAATGGCCTAGCCAGTGTCCAGACCTGAACCCAATAGTGAATCTTTGGAGGGAGCCGAAAGTCCGTATTGCCCAGCGTCAGCCCCGAATCCTGAAGGATCTGGAGAAGGTCAGTATGGAGGAGTGGGCCAAAATCCAGCAGTGTGTGCAAACCTGGTCAAGAACTACAGGAAACGCATGATCTCTGTAATTGCAGACAAAGGTTTCTGTACCAAATATTAAGTTCTGCTTTTCTGATGTATCAAATACTGATGTCATGCAATAAAAAGCAAATTAATTACTTAAAAATCTTACAGTGTGATTTTATGGATTTTTGTTTTAGATTCCGTCACTCACAGTTGAAGAGTATCTGTGATAAAAATTACAGACTTCTTCATGCTTTGTAAGTGGGCAAACCTGCAAAATTGGCAGTGTATCAAATACTTGTTCTCCCCACTGTACATTTAAAGTACATTTTCAATACATTTCATTGTACATCTTTTTCACCTGGGCAATGCTATACAACTTGCTACACAACAAATATGCATTCAGAATGCAGTGATGGAGCCAAGATGGGGATTTTTGGCATGAATAATGAATTCGCATGCAGGGTGTGTGCCGCAGAATGCAGAAGAGAACAATCAGGACAAACAGTTTTTTATGAGTAGTTATGTATTCCTTTATTGTTATATCTGTTGTATTTCTCCATGTATTATCAAGTCTGAATGTAGTTCTTTGACTTGTTTTATTTGTAATTTCACTCCTTGTCTGGGCATTGAATGTTGGAGACGATGGTTCCTCTGGAGCTTTAAAGAGGGGAACAGACCCTTGTGTGAGGAAGAACGATGGCTACAGTAAATGTTGTTTAATAAAAATGTTTCAATCATAAACCATCGACATAACTATGCAACACAGTCTCACTCCCTACTCGTCAAATGTCTGACGCATGGACAAGGGACACTGGCGTCACTTTTTAACGCATTGGGTATACCTTTGGCGTCATTTTTCAACGTGCAGGGTAGTCCGATAGACTTCTATAGAACTCAACAGCGTTCAAATTTGACGTCTTGGGTCAGCACACCGCAACCCGTTGTCTGCCTTGAATGGGTCGAGACTACAATAAATACAAATAAATAGGAATAGGCTACAAAAAATGATCTATGCCAGGGCGAGTCAAATGGCAGCACCCCAGTTGATTTTTATCTGGCCCTCCAAATGGTTTTTGATGTTTAAAAACCCTTGCAATCTGATATCAAAGTGCCCTCTGCGCAAAGATCAGCGGTCTGCGTTCATCAGCGGTGAGTTTAACTACGCACGTGGTGTACAACCGCATTCAGCGGTGAGTTTAACAACGCACATGGTGTACAACCGCATTCAGCAGTTTATATTTTGAAAACTAACGCTACATCTATCAATATTTATTTAGATGTTATCATGGAATTCATTCCTTTATTTTAATCATATTATTTCTGTCTTATTAGCGGTGAAATTCTACAGTATGCTGTAATCATGGACTATAAAAACGCTGTAATACAGAACATTACGATATGATCTGAGCTAGACGCATTCAAAGCCCATATCCCACAATGGATTTTTATTTATTTATTATTATTTAACAAAAGACACAACATACAACAATAACATGACATCCAAAAGATACAATCAACAATATTGCGTTTACAATAAGTACAGAAGTAGTTCACAGAATGAACTAAAAGAAAAGAATAAAAACATAGGGGCAATCTATTATAATAATAATAATAAAGATAAAATTAGAGACCAGTAATTGTATTATTTAAGAAAACAGCATATTAATTTACTTTTCAATTCTTTAGCAAATAGCAAATCAACCGAAGGCTCCGGAAATGACGTGGTAGATAAAAAAAGAAGATAAAAAAATACATTTGTGCAAAATTTACTTCATTTGTTTAATATATGCTTTTTTGGAAATGTTCTCGATTTCTAAGAAATGTGTGTTTGCACTATCGTAAAACATTTCTTGAATAAAAAAAAAGAGAAAAAATACATAATTCGTAATATTGATGTTTTCGTCTAACGTTGTATTTGAGGATTTAAATAATAAAGATAACAATAATACCAACATAACGTTTGTATTTGTCTCATGTATTGTGTGCTCGTCGGCCGGCGGCAATCTGAAATGGAATGAAACCCATTCACGGCCATAGTTACTATGATTCACTGCAGACAGCAGAACAGGAGTCGAACATGTAAGGAAAACACTGGTGTCATCAGATTTAAAAAATGTAATCGTTAAATAGGTGAAAATAGCTTATTACCATATTTGACAGTGAGTGGGTAAACTCTGGTGACAATGTCTAATCTACATGACAGCAGAGGCCCAGAGCTTTCTATAACTGCTGGTCTTATGTGTTTAGCACCTTCTGTTGCTAAATGACAAGCCTTCAAAGATGGACTGGGTTCAAGGTTCAGAGGTCAATATTTCAAAGCAGGAGTAATGTATCCTCTTCAGACTGACATTATGTTATTCTCCAGGTTGAGACCTCCAACTATGTGTTTGCTAGTCCTACGACAACGTTTTAATTTTTACTTATCATGGTTTGCAGATGATCCACTTTGGGCGATAGCCTCCTTTATTGTCCCCAGAGAGATATCTGCCTTGAGTTCCAATGCTTCACACATAACACTTGACATATTGTTTAATCATACAGCTGACATATACTTACAATAAAAACAATAAAGTGATATGTAGTCAGACTGACCCTAACCCTAACCATAACCCTAACCCTAACCCAGACTGCATATCACACAGCAACTATTGCTCTATTTTTGCAACATATCTATTGCTCATCTTTCACAAACAGTGACAGGAGCAGCACACAACTATTTGCATTATATCATGAAGCTATTGCACAACCAGCCTCACACAACATTATTAAAATTTTTAATTGAGGTAGGTCCAAATAGGCCTATAGTTTAGAAATGTTAAGTTTAGATTGGGGTACACATATCTTCTGCCAGGATAAGCGCTCATACTTGGTATGGAGAATAAAGATGGATCAGACCACATTCTTTATGCTTGCCTGGAGAGACTGGTTTCTATTCCTCTCCACAACGTTCATGACAGTCATATTAAAATACTCTGTAATGCAGCCTTGTATAACATAAACCCTCTGATTCACTGTGTTTGCTCTAAATGATAACACCCACTTTCAACACGGGCCTTCCAGCCAAAGGTATTGTCCATATACACACCAATGTGCCTATAGGAGCAGAGCTGATGGATTGGTTCATCATTTATGACCTCTGATACATTCTGACCCATGTCACGACCCTTTCATCAGCGTGTGAAATGGTTGAATGAGATATGTGAGTTGTGTCTGTGTGCAGTAGGCTGAGGAAGAAGTGTGCCAACATACCAAAACACATGTTGTATGTACACTAACCCTAACCCATAACGGTGACGTCAGCGTTATTAATTTAGAGGATTTAATAAAACAAATAAATAAATAAAAACTGATTAATTGAACACAATCGTAGCATATTATATATATTTATTAAAATCAACAAACCTCCGACAAAAATACGTTATCCAGCATGCTATAATTAAAGCATGCAGTGTCCTAAAGAAAACGCTTAAACTGCTTACTTGCACGCGCCTTGGAGCGATGTTAAACTCACCTTTTAATGCCGTTTTACCTGCAGTTGAGCGTTGCTTTGGTCAAAGCTCATCTCTGAATGCCGTTTTACCATGCAGTGGAGTGTTGTTAAACTCACCGCTGAATGCGATTGTACACCATGTGTGTTGTTAAACTCCACGCTGATGAACGCAGACCGCTGATCTTTGCGCAGAGGGCACTTTGATATCAGATTGCGAAGGTTTTTAAACATCAAAAACCATTTGGAGGGCCAGATAAAAATCAACTGGGGTGCTGCCATTTGACTCGCCCTGGCATAGATCATTTTTTGTAGCCTATTCCTATTTATTTGTATTTATTGTAGTCTCGACCCATTCAAGGCAGACAACGGGTTGCGGTGTGCTGACCCAAGACGTCAAATTTGAACGCTGTTGAGTTCTATAGAAGTCTATCGGACTACCCTGCACGTTGAAAAATGACGCCAAAGGTATACCCAATGCGTTAAAAAGTGACGCCAGTGTCCCTTGTCCATGCGTCAGACATTTGACGAGTAGGGAGTGAGACTGTGTTGAACTATGCAGATAAACCTGCTCACACCAAGACAACTAATAGTCAAAAACTTTAATTTGAATGGACAATGCTATGATTATTTTATAGAGATGTTCTAATCTCTTTTCCTCTTCACTGCGAAATAAAGATGGCCACCCAATAAAATTGGTGCTTTAGTTCATGTGATTGGAGTAAAACTGTGAGATGGAGGTGTTCAAGCACAGGCTGTTTGTTTAAGAATAGCAGAACAAGAATCCGTAACCATCAGTGGAAACGAACATTGAGCTGCTCTTGACTTTGGCATTGTTTGATGAACACCATGCGATACATAATTCTCATTAAATAGGACAAATTGAAAACATGTGAATGCTGCTTGGTTTCCTTAATTCCTTTCCTTCATTTGTGGCACGTGTTGTGGCCAGTTCATAGTCACTTCAGATGAGTCTAATTTTTTGGTCAAGAAAGTTCTCAGAGTCAGAAGTTCCAAGTCTTCAGAGATGAACTTTATTGCCGGCAACAAAGTGAGATGTCAGCTCAGCATCCAGCCAAACATCTAACTCGCCCTAGCCAGGGCACAGTTTTTATACATTTTTCTTATTTGTTAAAACACAAAGATCCACCCCAGTTCTTTTCCGTGATCTCATTTACAGGTGCTCGCCTCCCTTTTCTCTTCTTGGAGCCTCGCAGTACCCCAACATTTTCACCAATGTCACTTCACCAATTAAATTGCAGGTGTTGCTTATGTAATAGATAATTCTCTTTGTAAGGGTGGCCGACTACCAACTAGTTTACATTTTTTGACTCATCTTGTCATGGTGGAATTCTGTCAATTGATGGTCAGCCCTTTCTCATTAAGCATCTCCATCCCTTAGCATGAGTAGTGGTCGTTATTCATTTTTCTGATCCCTCACCTTTCTTTCTTTGTCTTTTTAGCTTGTGGGGTCAGGAGTTTCCCAGCACTGCGGCCTTTCCCAAAGTTTCTCTTCAGTGCCTTCAAACCATATATTAATTTTAGACATCCCCTAGCATATTCTTCTCATGAAGACCCTTTATAATTTATGCACCAGTTTGTTAACGGATTAACGCATCAATGATTCTTCATAACATATCAATAACTTTCTCCAACACAGGCAGGTGTCAGAAACAGAAAGTCAAGAAAGTAGTAATTTATGTGATTGCAGTGTTTCTGGCAGAGTATCAACTTTTATTTTTTTGTTAGCCTATCTGCCTTTTCCGCATTGATTTGGACAGACAAAGCATGTGTTGGGTGTGAGCAGGCCTTGAACCCACGCCAGACCCACTGGCTGCCATTCAAATCATTTATAATCTCTGATTCACTGGAAACAGTAAGCTTTGACTCTGGCCTTCAGGACTTCAGTGGAAACACACGCGGTGTTCCAGTGGAACGAGCAGCACTTTCCAAAACCTTCATCCTGTCCGGGGGAAAGAGCTGACGATCTCCACTAACCCACCCATAAACCAAAGTGTTCTCTGGTGGAAGTGGCAGAGATTCACTGTTGGGGAGCTTTTTATTTAATTTATTCATTTAATTTTGTTTTTTGTTGTTGTTGCTTTTCATAACCTCCCTTTATACTAAACCTGCCATTGTGTGCTATGAGTACTCTATGAAAAATTGCTTGTAAAGTTACACATATATTTCCTCTAAATTTTTTTTTTTTTTTTTTTTTTTTTTTCCTGACTTCACGGACCATGTATTTTATGCTGCGTGACTGTTGTCAAGTCAAGTCAAAGTTCCTCTGGAGCTTTGAGGGGAACAGACTCTCATGTGAGGAAGACTTGAAAACGTGTATAACAGGGCGGTTGCAAACATACGGCCCGTGACGATGTCCCATCCAGCCTGGAGGATGATTTGAACAATAACGAAAAATAGAGATGCACCGGCCATAAATCAGAATGGGATGGGACACGTAGAAGACGGGCACAAAGGAGAACACATAGCAGAGCAAATACTATACCAGGCACAGCAAGCTCACTGTTCTCGACATGCAAAATGTAGGAATAAAAATATAAATACTGAATTGGGAGTAGAGATTTATATGAACGTATCTCCGAAGGGAACTGTCTTCAGAACAGTTTTAAAGACACTTTCTTTTCCTCACACCTCCGCGGACAGTAGTGTTTCTAAACGCAGCACTGCTTTGTTGCAGTGGAAACCAAGGAAATGCCCTGAGGTTAATCACTGTCAGAGAATGAATTTGTATTGTAGTTCAGTCTATCTACTGTTTTTGTTTTGTTCAGGTGTGTCTTAGAGATAATTATAGCATAATTTCACAAAACAAAATTCAGATCATTATGTTGTTGCTTTAAATCTTGAAATTATACAATCTAATTTAAATACTCATGGCGTGCTGCATGTGTGTTTGCATCTTTGTTTGCATCATGATTAAAATGGAGTGGTTGCTTCTAATTTCAGTTGTTTAAGGCCAGTTTGGTCTGTTATAGGGTTAGCAAATAAACAACTCATAAATTTGGTTTAAAAAAACAAATAATAATAATAATAATAATAATCAGCAACCAGTATCAGATTCAGAAAAAAAAAAAAAAAATTCAGGGCATCCCACAACTACATGTACTTACTATAGTTTTATGATTAGGGTTTGGTTTGGTTTAGGGTTAGTTGCATGAAATTATACATGAGTTATAACTATTGTAACTGTCATAATCGTCTCTATCTGTTTATCCGTTCCCCTGTCCTGTCATGTGTTCTTTTTGTATTCGGTTCAGTCATGTGATCTTTGTTTTGTTTTACCATGTGCCTGTCGTCTTATTAGTTCATCGTCGCCACCTGTGTCTCGTCAATCACCTGTTCCCCACCAATTATTCCTCTTGTGTTCCTCTGTATAAATTCCCTCTGTGTCAGCCCTGTCCTTGTTCGTTGTTAAAGTTACGTCCGCGTTATCCTGAGTGAGTTATTTGTATTCCTACCTGCCTGCGTGTTTAATAAATGTTCTGTAAATCTGATCTTGCCTCCATCCCTGTTCCTGGACCCGGGCGTAACAGTAACTACATGTAACACATGTAACAATGACGCTGTAAAATAAAATGTTACCTAAAACATATACTAAATGCGTAAGTGTAAACATAGCTATTTATTTGAAATTAAGAAAGATAAAACTGAGAAGATCATATTGAACAGCACATCAACAGATAAAAATAAAATCAGGTCAATCAAGAACCTGAAAGCAAACATTTAAGTCATATTTGTGGTGAGACATGAGACACATTTATTACAGAGTGTGCAGAGCAGTGGAATATGGTTCGGCCTCTCTGTCATTACAGTGAGAAACGTCAAAAATAAATCCTGATGATAATCATCACAAAAGCAATTCCAGCAGCGAATCTTTGGATGATATGAGCCAGACAAGTTATATGAAATGGGTGTGATGTTTTAAGCTTCAGTGGCTGGGATGATAATTAATGGTAACAAAGGCAAATTGTTTTGTGCTAAAATAGTTTTCCATACCAAGCTTTTGCTGATCACAAACAAACAAACAAAAACATAAAAACAGATTTCCCGCTGTAAATACATTTTCTGGAGAATCAGAAACTCCGTGACAAGCACTTTTCTCTCTGCCATTAATTATTTAAGACATTTTCATCTCCTCAGCTCCTGTGGTATTATGGGATGGTTACTCATTTCAGATGCCATATTGTTTGTCTGTATTATTTGACATACAGCTTTGCCACCCAGTGTTGTGAAATAGACAGCAATTGTCTAGTTAAAAAACTAAATGTAGTCATAGGACTTAAAGTATGTCTGTTATTTCTAAAAATCATTCTCAATATGAAAGAATAGCAGAGTCAACACAGCTATAACACAGAGAAATGATATCATTGGCACCATTTTCAGAAAGATTTTGTCCAGGAGACGAAAGATAAAAACATTGACAGCCAATCAGAATACATTCTGCTGTAACAAGCTCGAGCATTTAAAGAGACAGACAATAATGCTCTTACGAACGATATTGTCCACTGGTGTGGACACTAATATAGATATCATTTTTTGTGTAGACGGGCCTTAACTCTATCATATAACACTTAAAATAAGCTTTGTCCATATTGATAAACCTTTCTTTTAGCATTTTTACAGCATTTATTAAACTGTTCATTTATAAATACATTATTGCTCGTTCATGTGTGTTCATAATACTAACACTGCAGAGAAAATAATCAGATTTCTGTTGTTCTAGTTCAGCACATCTGATGTGTCATCTTCAGCAGTGACGCATGCAACTCAAAGTGTTTCAATTTGGAATGTGATCGACAAAATTGATAAGACATACACACACACACACCTGCAGCTCATTACACACACACTATTTAAGCACACCACCCACACACACTCTACAGTGTGAAGTCTTGATTTGCTATGGTGGTCATTTCCGAGTGTTTCTATTGTGTTTGATCTTGGACCGTTGTTTGATTCTTTGCTGCCCGGCCTGAATGTGCCTGTTTATTGGACTGTGATTATAAGCTGCCTGTCTCAACCTTCTGCCTGATTATCAGACTGTGTATGTTTTGCCTTCTCTACTGCCGCTGCTGTGTACCGTTTGACTCAAAAATAAAGCTGCAGATGGATCCTCACTCCACTGACTCCTCGTTACATGAGGAAATATCTCTGCAACTCTCAAATGAAGTCATGCTTTTCAATGTTGGCCATCTGTTGTTGTGGAATGGGAGAAAACAATTTTGCTCAGAACGAACTAATTCATTTTTAAGGCCTGATTTGACAACGTTATTGTTTGATTTATATAGTTAAAAAAAAACATCACTAGAAATGTTACAATTAACTAAATTAATTAGGAAATTCGCTGCAAAAGACTGCAATAAGCGAGCGCAGTAGGTATACACTTATGTCTAGCGTGTGTTTAGAAAAGCAATGTAAAAGTAGCGCATTGGGATGGAAAAATGTGTTCTGTGTGAACGGCCCCAAGTGTGTCGAGTTCAGTCAAAATCAATTACAATCTTTACCACGCTAAAGCAGACTCAACTTCTCTCTCTAGCACACATGTATATACAAATCTGTCTTTTTTTATATGTATAGATATTTGTATCTTATTCACATATCTTTATTTTTTTTTTTAAATTTCACTATCTGTGTACTTTTGTTTTCTGAGACTAAAACTTGAAGAGTGGTTCAAATAAATATAATTTGAAACGAGTTAAGACAGAAAGTAGTTCTACACAGGGCCGTTGCTAGTGGGGTGACATTTTTAGGGGCCCCGGGTTTAGAGGGTCCCTCGTTCTGGAACGTGTTTTCCTGGGGCGCCCCCAGCAACAAAGTGCATTGGGCTCCGGATAGCCCAGCTGCAACCCAGGGGCCGGTCAAAAAACTACTCAAAATAAAACCACAGATTTCTGTTGTGACAATATCAAGTCAAGCTTTATTGTGTTTGAACAGATGCAAACATCACTGGATGTTGGAGGCATTTTGACAATTTTGGGAGGAAATAGAGTAAATTTACATATAAAATAGCGACGTGTGTCTAGGAAATACATGAGACTGTACAGGAATATAAAATATACATAAAAACGAATAAATAAAGCAGGAAATGTTCACTGGAATTGTAAAATACTGCATTCACAAATATATGAGGCAGTGCAAAATATTGTGTAGATTATGACACTAGAAATGAGAAAATAGTGGCTTTGATTCGCAGTAAATTCACAAACTGATGAAAATGTGTGTAATCTGTTGCATAGTGTAGGTAGTTTTGGATAAAAGAATCTGCCAAATGAATAAAGAGGAAGATCAACATACATGCAAAATATTAAAATACAGTGACACTGCAATACAGTGCAGTCAGTGATGAGTTTGTGTTCGGATGAGTCTGGAAAACCTCCTGGAGACAGGAGTGAAAAAACTGTTCTGATGATGATGATGATGATGGTGATGATGAAGATGATGGTGATGATGAAGATGGTGATGATGATGATGATGATGAAGATGGTGATGATGATAATGTTGAAGATGATGGTGATAATGATGATGATGAAGAAGATGATGGTGATAATGATGGTGATGATGATGATGAAGAAGATGATGGTGATGATGATGGTGCTGATGGTGCTGATGATGATGAAGAAGATGATGGTGATGATAATGGTGATGATGATGATGATGGTGCTGATGGTGGTGATGATGGTGATGTGAGGATGATGATGGTGAAGATGGTGATGTTGATGGTGATGAAGATGGTGATGAAGATGATGTTGATGATGGTAATGATGATGATGAAGATGGTGATGATGATGATGGTGATGTTGATGATGGTAATGCTGATGAAGATGGTGATGATGATGGTGATGATGGTGATGATGATGATGATGATGTTGATGATGGTAATGATGATGAAGATGGTGGTGATGATGATGGTGATGATGATGATGATGAAGATGATGATGGTGATGGTGGTGAGGATGATGATGATGGTGAGGATGATGATGATCAGGTCTTCAGCAGATGATGATGATGATGATCAGGTCTTCTTCAGATGGTGATGGTGGTGATGATGATGGTGATGATGATGATGATGAGGGTGATGATGATGGTGATGATGATGATGATCAGGTCTTCATCAGATGCTGATGATGGTGTTGTGTGTTGGATTGTGAAGGTCCATTCTCCTCCAGGACAATAACTGTAACAGTAAAGTTGTAGAAATGGTTCTCATGGTGTCGTCACATGTGGAGTAACACTGAGAGGAACTCGTACATGAAGTCAAATCATCTCTACAGCAGCATTGTGAAAATCCTCTTGTCTCCTGGAGTCTCTCCTCACTTTTGACATCAGAATCAGAATCACATGTCCGTCTGGATCACATCAGACTAGAAATCACAAAATAAATCAGATTCAATCATCGTTTTGAATGTATACATTTATTATATTCTTGATCAATAACTATTCTGTTAATTAAACAGTCTGTAAATGTTTCATGACTGCAGAAAGTCAGATGAATTGGTCTAAATGTGTATAACAGAACTTTTAAGAAACAGTAAATCTAACAGTGAAACTAAAATGAAGGATTAAAGTTCAGTAATGATCAAACACTCACAGTTCGGCTTCAGTCTCTCCATACTGTTACATCTCTCACGTCTCTGTCCTCTTTTCTCTTGTGATCCTCTGGTTTGTGTCTCCATTTTTCTCTCTGTCTTGTGATTTCTGAGGCAGTTTTCTGTGATTTTCTTTCTCCGCTCCATCTGAATCTGTTCAGTCACACACAGTTCAGTTGAAGTCAAAGTCACAGTCATTTCAGATTCAGTGAAGTCAAAATCCTGATCAAGCATCTGTGTAATTATTAGTTGTTAAACGTGTGAGTCTGAATGTTTGTATCTTGACTGATATTCGTCTCTTATTTCACTGCATCTGCTCGTCTGACAAGCTTCTCAGAATTCTGTTTGTGTTCTCCTGTTTTTCTCCCCAGTTTAAACATAAAACCAGGAATATAGAGACAAACGATGATTGCGATCGATTACAATATTACAGCTATTAAAACATTTCTGATGAAACTGCAGATAATCCAGTCATTGTTTGCTGATGAAGCTCTTCAGTAAATCAAGCTCTAATGAAATGATGTAGTTACGAACAGAAGAGAGATGCGGGAAAATCCCTTCTGGAGAACCTGAACAATGAAGAGGTCATGGAGAAATAAAGTTCCTCAGTGAGAGTCCTGCTGTCTGTCGAGCAGCTGCTGAGAGTCTACAAACACACTCTCTGTGTCACTCCTGCCTTTTATAGTCCCAGAAGACAAACTAAACCAGTTTGGTTTTTCTTCCCTTCCTTAACTGGTTTGGCTGGTTCAGATCAGGCATGACAAGTGATCACAACACATTATCTCAACAGGTGTCATGTGACCCCAAGAATGAAGAAAACTGCTTTTTATTCCAGACCTGCAGAATCTCATGGAAACTTGTTTTTGTTAAGTGTAAATACCAAAGTCACCCGTGACATGACTCTCAGATATAACCTATAAAGTCATGTCATTAGAGAAGAATTTAAGTTAATTCTTATTAGATATTATTGAGAATCTGTACATCTTTCAGCAGAACTCATCTAATGCTGAACTAATGACTGAAGTATATTTTGTACGGTCAGGTAAACAGTTAAATGTCAGTGTGTCATTACTTCAGTCTGAACTCTCTATATAAATGTGTCCAGGGTTCAGGATCTTCTGTGTCTGGTTTAACGCTCCTGACTGAAGACTGTTGGGTCTGTTGGAGCACAGAGGATTCTGATGAGTCTCTCAGCATTACATGCTCTTCATCTCTTCTGACCGCTGACAAACTCAATAGAATTGTGCTGAACTTCATAGAGAGAAAATATTGAGGAAATATTGTTCAAACATGCATCGAGGAGAACATGTTCATGTGTTTTTCCACCTCTTATCTCCACACTCCTGCCTTCAAATTCACTGTACTTTTCCATTTTATTCCAGTTGATTTTAGTGTTTATATCCCATAAATGTATTGCATTTTATTGTGTTGAACAGTTACAGTTACTCACTGTGCCTTAGATTCACCCATCCTATCTGAATACACCTCAGGTTCATCTACAAACACCCATTACTGTCATTATCTGAACATCTCATGCTTCAGAGAAGTCCTTTGACCTCAAGTCAAGTTGAGCTTTATTGTCATACAGTGGAACGAAATGTCGTGTCTCACAGGACCACAGTGCTACACATATACAGGCATACAACAAAAACCATACATTGAACTGTCCTACTAGTTAAGGCAAGTTTATTAATATCACATTTGACACACAATGGTAGTTCACAGTGCTTTACATGAAAACACATACATAAGAATGAAAAGATGCAAAATGCATTAAACAGTTGAGAAAATACAGTGCAATCAGTTTATAAAAATAGAAATAGCAATAAAAGTAGAGAATAAAAGTGTATATAAAATGTATTAAACAGTTTAGAATGAAAAGAGGCTACATGAATAAAATAAAGTGCAGTCGTTCAGATGTAGAACAGTGTTCATAGTAAACAGAAGTGATTTGACTCCTGATTTGAATGTGAATCTGTGGAGAAACAGCTGAAAGACTCTCTTGCTGTTTCTGATCCTGATCATCTCAGTGATCGGTTTATTCAGTGAGTAAATCTAAAGTACTGAGTAACATTATCAGTTTATTATGTTTATTAGGCCCTGATGTCACATTTCCTCTTGTATCGGCCTCATTATTGAAGGGATGGATCACCCAAATGAAGATATCTCCTCTTCATGTTGATGGAAACCTGCTTTATGTAACTGAATGTCAGATAGTCGTGCTGTTCAGCTTTTGGGCCGCGGCCAACTGAGAGACTAACAATCACATTGATTTGATTCACTTTGAGGAAACAAATACATTTCTGACATTCCAGACATTCTTGCAACTTAGAAGTGTGTCAAAGAATTTTGTTCCTTCAGTCTGCCCATCCCTTGTGTTGAGATCAACACTGGTGTCACTGTTTCTTCATCAGTTTTGCTCCAGATGACTCTGTTCTGTTCAGTGTTTTCATATCATACGTTCATTGATGAATATATCAGCATCTCTCTGGGTTTGAGTGCATCAGGTGAACAATCAAGTCTGAGAATATTTACATGAAATTACAGAATTCTGGATTTGATGTTTTGTGGACAAAAGCATCTAAAACATCTTCATCATTTATGCCACAAAAGTCTATAAAGTCCATCACAGAATGTTCCTGAACGAGACGAGCTGCACAGACGTTTTCAATTCATAATTCCTGATGAAGTCAATGAGAAACAGGAGGATGAAGCTCAGAGACTTTTTCATATTTAAAAACCCCAGTGTAGATGTGAAATCTGAGGATTGTTCAGATAATCCTAAACCTGGTGACTCCAGTGAGAGAGTAAAGACTCGGAGAGTTTAATTTTAACTTTAATAATGTTGGGCACAAACATACAAATCACGTGCGTTGCAATAAAAATACAAAAGGGGTGTGTGTGTTCTCCATGAACGCACACAATGGCCTTAAAAGGGAAGGTGTATCAGGATCAGTAAGATGGAGGATTTCTAGGACACTAGTGGTTAAAAACGAAAGTGCATTTAAAGGGATGGACTTTCCTAGACCCTGCATGGTCAATATAAAGTCTGTTGTTTGTTATGCTATTCAATATACATGTATATTATTTTTGCTGTAGTTTTATATATTTAAATATTATTATATTGTTTTCATATAATCTCTGAATGTACAGCCTGTAAGCATTTGTCAGCATGTTTATTGTAAGAGTTTATTAGTTATTAAAGCTTCAGCGATGAAGATGATCAACCTTCACTCGTCTTCAGCCATTGAAAGAGAAAAGAAACACACAAACAAGCAGTTTAAGTTTCAATGATCTATTTATTTATTTTCTGAACATTTCAATTAGGTTTATTTTCTTTCTTTTTTTTTAGTGAAACTGATTTCATTAAAAAAAACTAAATCTAGTTCATATTTTATTTACGATTAGATCGTCATGTCCAGTAGAATATATTAACACACTTCATTCAATGACTGAACACGATGGAGAATTTTCTGGAGAAACCACAGCTTTCTAAAGAGAAAACAGACACACACAAACTCCATATGAATCAGTGTAACGCTGGGGTTTGACAGGAGACGAAGGCAGAGGTCAAACTCAAAGTGACAGTGTGCACAAGCACAGACAATAACCGACAAGGGAGAAACAGAACGGGGATAAAAACACAGATGAAACTAATCAAGACACAAAGTTAAACTAATCAGGGACTAATGATGACAGCTGCAGACATGAAGAATTAAACATGACAAGACAGAACTAAATACACATGTGACGATCAGATTTCTGTTTCAGTGTCACAGTTTGAACTTCATTATCTGATCAGTGAGAGTTTCTCCTCATCTTTGATTGTCTCTGAATCATCAGACTGAATCTCTCGATCATGACAAACTATGAAATTACAAAAAGGCATTAGTTCAAGCCCTCATTCAGTTGACCCTTCGCTGGCAGTTTGATTGACAGGCGATCTGACCAATCATAACCCCAAATCAAAACTAAATGTGTTTCTTTAAACAAATATATATATATATATATATACAAATAAATAAATAAATGTGTTTCTGACATGATGATGCTCATTCATCTTCATCAGATTTCTCTTCACTGTCTCAAACTAAACCTCAAGTGAAAATGCCTATGACAGTTTATTTACACAATGACTTAAATTCACTTATTTAATGCACGTTATATTCTTGATGCTCAGTTCATTTAATGGTATTTTATCAACTCAAATAATAATGGTGATTGTGAGTTTTGTGTGTAATGTCAGAAGATTTTCTGCAGAATTCATCGATTCTGTTGAAGGATCGGGTGTTGAATCGGATGATTTCAGATCAAAAACTGTGGATTTTGTGCGTGACAGAGAAAGAAACTCTGAGACTTTGTCCTGAACAGATGAAAGTCCAGCTGTAGATCGTGACCAGACAAGTTTCCTCACAGCAGGATTATGGTGTGATGTTGACGGATGAAGATGAATGTGAAACTACTGTAAAATACTGTGTGATTATAGAGATATGAAACATCATCAACAGATGAAAACAGAGTGTCTGTAAGAACATCAATCATTCACCATTTACTGTTTATTCTTTCTTATCAAGAGTAAACTGATTTAGAATACACAGTAATGAAATACTGTAAAAATTACAGCATTATTTTACAGCCGCTGGCTGTTTTTTAATAATACAGCATATTGCTGTAAACTGCAATGCATTCTGGGTTCACTGGTTTGACTGAAATTTACAGAATATTGCTATTAATTGACCCTTCGTAATATAAAAAAATACAGTTATTTACTGTAATCAGAGAATACAGGGAAATTCTGTAAATTAAATTACAGTAACACTACTGTAAATTTTACAGTAACTGGCTGGCAACCCTACTGCCAGTATTATACTGTAACATTTACAGTAATTTTTTAACAGTGTAGGATGAAAAGATTAGTCATAAATACATACAAATCAATGGTAGAAAATGGAGGAATACAAAATTATACAGAGAAATGGGCGTCTTATTTTACAAATGGAAGTGAGTTATTCTCGATGTGAGCGGATTCATATTCAGATTCATTTGCTGCTGTAGTAAATAATGAAATAAGTTTAAAGTCCAGTAAATCCTATTTGTACTACAATTATTACCATACATTAAAATGAAATAGTGTTACGATTGCAGCATAATTGGCTGTTTTTGTACAGCTAAAATCCAGACACATTCAATCTTAGGAATACGGTGGAGAGAGTCTCTGAAATACATCCCAATATACAGGAAAACTCAGGGAAAGAAGCTGTTGATGAGAGTGCTTGAGTTCGGATGATTCTCTAATCGTTTTAAAGGCAGGAGAACAGACGGAAGTTTTGATGATGATGAAGATGAGGATGAGGATGATGCCGGCTGGCTGGATGTCACTGATGAAGGTCATTATGTGAGAATCTGAATGAATGTTTTTACAGGATCATCTGGATCATGAGAGACTAGAAATCACAAATATATTGAATTTATGGGATGTTGTTGCCAATCAGAAACGCATCTTTGAAGAGCTTCAATAATCTTTAGTGCAGAAAGTTCAGTAATGATCAAACACTCACAGTTTGGCTTTATTCCCTCCACACTCCTACATCTCTCATGTCTCTGTCCTCTTTTCTCTTGTGATCCTCTGGTTTGTGTCTCCATTTTTCTCTCTGTCTCCATTTTTCTCTCTGTCTTCTTGTTTTCTGCTGCTCTGTGATTTCTGAGATTTTCTGCATGTGTGATTTTCTTTCTTCACTCCATCTGGATCTGTTTATTTAAAGCGATATAACATCATATCACGAGAGCTCAGTGTTATTACAACATACTCAGAGTTGTGGAGTAACAAGATACATGTAATGTATCATGTTTGATGATCAAACTGCTTGCAATTCTGACTTTATATCTCAATATTGTGACTTTATATCTCATAATTTTGACTTTATATCACGCAATTCTGAGAAAAGTCAGAATTGTGAGATAAAAACTCTCAATTACGTTTTTTTTGGTGTGTTTCACACTTATTAGTATTCCAAACTATTCTAAAGTATTTAGATTAAGTTACAGAACTTGTATAATCTAATGAAATACACTTCACACAGAAAAATGAACATACATTATCAAATGATTATTTTGCCAAAAGACCTATAATTGATATAAATACAATATAAAAAAATTACATCATATAATTTTTTTGTGCAAAATATAAGTACTAAAAACACAGTTAAAGCTTCCAAAAGATCTTCATTTTATTATATATTAAATATTAAAGTATATTATTATATTAAACTTATTTTCCTGATACGTGTGTTATTTAAAACATTAAATGAGTTTAAAGCTGACTTACATGATCCAGAGACGTGAACAACCGTCTTCTGTAGAATCACTTTGACTTCTGGTCGAGGATCAAGAGTCGGTGTTTAAACATTAACTGAACCAACTTCATCACGTCAGGCTGTGAATGAATCACAGAGTTATGAACTTGATCTGCTCATGTTATTATGACAGTGCAGGCTGACGATTTAACACAGATACAAAAGTTTAAAGAGTTAATAGGAGGTTAAGTATTATTTTTATATGTGTAACAGAGAGAAGGTCACATGAAAAGATGAAGGTGATGAGCTGAAAGACTGGAAGTGTGAAGTAAGGCTGTGTTCACACTGTGATTTAAACTCTCTGGTGCTGTTCTTCTGAACCCTGGTGCACAACAAACAAGCAGACTGAATGATTTATGAACAAAACACAGACCAAAAAACAAACTGTTCAATATTGAGCTCTTGTTGTTCTGAACTGCTTCAGTTCGTCTGTTAAAGTCACTGATGAGCATCAGGTCATAAATGAGTCTTTATCTACAGCTGAAGTTTATTACAGTCTAATCTGCAGGTTTATGATCATGTTTCCATTCCATCACTGTTTCTCCTCAAAGCTGAACTTTGACTGACAGTCTTTTCATTTTCATCTGTCAGTGAAGAAAGACAGGCTTGTGTCTTCAGTGTTTTCCCATCGCTCATCGTGTTGCCGGGAGCTTTTTGTCTACTAAAGTTTGTGGGAAAGATAATTTTACAGTGTTTCATCAGCAGAACAGTCCCTGAAGAGAAGTGACTGTCCCTCACCGCCGCGCTTTGAGAGTAATCTGTAGTCCTGAGAGCTGCTCTAAAGTAGAGTGTGATGATAAAGGAATGAACTCTGACCCTGTCACATGTATGGATGGAGAAATGAAACCTTTCAAGCTTTTCTCTGCTTGTTTTGGTAAAAGATTCAAGGAATCAGGAGTGTTGAGAACAGCGCCATCATGTGGCCACAGTCGAAGGTGACTGTCATCATCTAGTGTTCTGATCAGAACATGTGACATGTACAGGCATTTGAGTATTTACATATTTAATTACCCATATTTTAATTGAAGATATGTACTAATAGCAACACTTTGAATGCATATTTAATGATTTCTCTCAATTATCTGACATGCTGTATTTCTGCTGCTCCATTTCTGTCTGTCAGAGAGTGAATCTGCACTTTAATTCACGTCAAACTTTGAACGGGTCGAGGGATCATAATATCTCACATTTGATGAGGTGTTTTAAAATGCCCACAATAACACTGTTCATGTCCATTACAGTAATATTAGTGAAATCTGGATCAAATCAGTCATTAGTGTGTGAATGTGAGATGTTCTCCTGCTGTGATTATTAGAGCACAACTGAATCACACTAAAATATGAACAATAAACTACATATACACTCATTCAGTGACTGAACATGATGAAGAGTGTGTGCTGACGACATGAGAGAAACCACAGATTACTAGAGAGAAAACACACACCCACAATCCTCAATGTCACATCAGATTTCTGTTTCAGTTACTGTTTCTCTTCATCATCTGATCGTGTTTCTCCTCATCCTCAGACTGAATCTCTGGATCAGAAAGTGTGAATCACACTCAGGCGTTCGTTCAAACCCTCCTTCAATCAAAGACAGAATTAGTGGTGAAATATAAGCAGTGTTTGGTGTTGAACATCAGTTTGTTTCCACTGTTACTGTAAAGCTGTTTCGTCTGATTCGTCTCAGGATCAGTTTCTCCTGGATCTTTAGTTTGTGTCTCCCTCTCTCTGACACTCTTCTTTCCCACCAATGTGTCCTTGATCCATGTTTCCTTCTGAAGCATCCCCATTTACCAGAAGATTACTGGAAAAACTGCTGTACTCTCAAAAAAAATGATTTTCATTTAAACAACTTATTTTGATTCAACACATTTCATCAGGTTTCTGGTTCAAACGTGATCGCTTCATGGAAACGATTAATTTTTCACTTAACTTGATGATTTCAAATTAAAATAGCATGTTTCGATCAAGTAAACCCAACCAGGACTCAATCAAACAGGACTTTCCCTTCCCATCATGCTTTGCCAAGCGGCTGAACTGGGAGAGGAAATGTTGAAATAAAATGTCATTTCAAGCAGTTTTTATCAAGAGACACTTTTTAATGTTTACTGTTCGATTATGTTGATATTTAAAGGTTTCTGATATGTTACTAGTTTTGTGGTGAAGTAGAGCTTGTGGTTGAGTGGAGGACCTGCTGAAACAATTTAAAGCACATTAATAATAAAGTTATCATTAAGGTATTATATAGACTAACTTTAGTCTGACTGATTCAGTTCATGAGTGAAAGTTTCCATAGCTGAGTCAAACCTAAAGCAGCATGTTTTGAGCAGTAGATCACAGGACTGAAGAGAAGGAAAATACCCACTGCAGATCTGACATCTGCTGCAGAAGGTGATGGTCTGAAATGAACATGTGCTGCAATTTAAAGTGGATCATGTGGTGAACTGCTTCTTTCTTTGAGTCGCTCAAGTTTGAATGTGTGTTTGGAGTCCACAGCTACACTATTGAAATTTTAATCTTCAAAATGCCTGTTTTTGCGAGTATCAGTTCAACACGGTCAGTTTGGGAGCGTTAAATAGTTGATAAAGAGGGACAGCAGTCCAATATTCCTGCTGCTGTCGGTCATGTTCATCAAACAACAGAAGATCAATCTCTTTCTGCTCTTCTGAATACCTTTTAGAACTTTAATGGTGAACATTAATCTGTATTTAATTTTTAGATTGAAGACTACAGAAATTAAAGTAATCAATTTTGAGTATTTCTTATCTGGATAAAAACCTGCTTAACCTGAGAAACTTTCATAGCTCTCTTCATGGCATTTATTTGTGCAGTTGTTATTTGTATCCTCATGACAATCTAGATTGATCATTTCGATGAGTTATTCAGCAAGTCCCTGGAAAAGGATGGAAAACACCCTTCATAAATGAAATCACCAATAAAACATTGGTCCGTATATTTTTCTCTAGATTGTCATAAATATCATTATTGCAAATATCTTGATATCATTTTGAGGCTGTATCACCCGCCCTACTCACTCTGGTACTGTGATCCTCTTCTCATTCATTCAGTCCTGCAACACAACAAACAAAACAGTCATTTCAGCAGAACCGCCCAGAACGCTCTGATGCTCTGTGACTCATCTGACTCCTCAAATACTGAAGAAGAAGCAACATCACAGTCTGTTCAGCTCATATGATGCTCCTCTCATGATGAACTTAATGCATTTAGTGTTTCAACTCACGGAAAAGCTTCCCGTTATCAGAATATATAAAGATCAACTGAATGTGAATATGAATATCTGAATGTGGTCTAGAACACAAACACTGTCACTAGATCAACTTTAACAGCCTTCCAGAGAGTTTTCTGTCTTACTCCATCAAGCAGCTCGCTAATCTCTTCTTCTTCTCCTGAATGTGGAGCAGAACATCATCTGAAGACCTTCTGATTTCTGTCACTGATTTAGCAAGTTGTATGGACGTGGCTAAATAAATGACACTTTTTGTACGAGTGAGCAGTAGGTGACCGATTACAGCTTCTTCTGATGGATTAAGGAATTTTTTTTGTAACTATTGGCTATTTTTGCAGAACTCTACACACAAATGAGAAAACCCTTCACCAAATCAGCAAAACATTGTAGTTTTCTTGCAAAATAAACCTCGATTAACTCTCCAAACCTTCGTAAAAATGGCATTTTTGTATCAAACTGTTAACACAAGCCATCACATTAATAAGCACACAATGCACCAACTACACACTGATGGTATGAATAAAAAACACATCTGGATTTTGCTTTCTCCTTGCACACGGTAGGCGTCACGGTACGTGTAGGAAACGGGCAGACACGGGCTTGGAAATGAAACATTGAAGATTTAATTCGAAGACACAGACAGAGCGTACATCCATATCAATACAAAGACGAGAACCGACCAGGAGTGAGGGAAACACAGGATTAAATACGGACACTAATGACAGGGACACAGGTGAAAGACATAACTAAAGATGACGAACAGCTGACGATAATGAACTAATAAGACAAAGAAGGGAAACTAATCTAAAAGACAGACAGTGTCACTGACCAGCTGAAGTCAGTTCAGTGTGATTCACAGTTCCAGAGAATCAGATGGAATAAAGTGTGTGTGATCGAACCCAGAGAACTCCCTCTGAATCTGTGGTCAGGAAAGAAACTAGACGAGAGTGAGGAGACGGGAGTATTGAATAAATCACTGTGAAATTTACAGTAACAAACAGCAGCTCGTCAGAACTTTACTGTAAAAAATACAGTAGCAAAGCTCTAGGTTTTACAGGACAGCACTTAGTTTACAGTCTCTTACAGTTCAGAACCGTATAATTTAAAGGTTTATATTGTAATAATTACGGTTCATTACTGTTTATTTTACGCACTGTACAATTTGATAATATCTGTTTTGAATCTTTGTAACACAGACACTGACAACCACCAATCACAGTGATGATGAGAGTCACATGATCAATCTAAGATCATCACAAACAGATTTTCAAGCTGAAAAGAACAAAACTAATGTGTAGAAGGAACACAGTGATTCACACGAACACTGAACACCATCATGGAAACATGAACTTATGAAACACATTAAACATTCATTGAACAACATTAGAAGTAACAAAACCCGAATGTACATCACTGACTAGAAAAACTAACAAGAAACAATTATTTCAGTGAAAATACATCAAATGTGAAGTGTCACGCAGGGGATTGTGGGAATGTCAATTTACGGACTTTCAATTTTGTAAATTATACAATGACTTATTTTTCACTTCCAAAAACTGTAAATTTAACGATTTTGAAATAAATGGAAACTTTCTGTAAACCAATTAACTGTTTTTCGACATAGCATTTTTACAGTCTTTTACCGTTAAAATCATGGACAATAATATATGGTTGTAGGATTTGGGTTCAGTTTGAGGTCATTCAGCGACTCCCTCACGCTACGGTTGAACTTCCAAGCATTCTGGAACAACACCAGTTGTTGATGTACCGGCAGAAGAGACGGCAGGACGAAAACCATCATAACCTCCAAACACGTTCAGATTCGCCTGACGTTCTGCGTGATCGCGTCCCTCGAACTCTTCTAGAGAGGGGCGGCTCTTCACATGGAGGCGAAAGCTGATTGGTTGCTCCCACGTGTGTGCCGTCCAATGGCATTTTAGCACTCGATTCACAAATGGATGAAGAAAAGCGTTTGGCAAATCCCTTTTTAAAAAGCCTTTTAAAATGATTTACAAATGTATTTTTTTATTGTTCTATTAATCTACGTTTAAAAACAGGAATTAAATAAACAACTTTAAATATGTCTATTTATTTTCCCATATAAAAGTGATTTATTTATATACATTTTAATGTGTGAATTATTAAATGAATTCATTGATTCTTCGTTTTATTTTCATGTGGCACTCCTGCTCCTCCATAGTGGCTTAATAAACGACACTTTTGTACGAGTGAGCAGCAGATTAAAGGAACGAGTGAACCCTGCAACTCCTGATGAAGATCAGACTGATGAATGTGTGTGTGTGTGTGTGTGTGAGAGTGTGCGTGAGTGTGTGTGTGTGTGTGTGTGTGTGAGTGTGAGTGTGTGTGTGTGTGTGTGTGTGTGTGAGTGTGAGTGTGTGTGTGTGTGTGTGTGTGTGTGTGTGTGTGAGTGTGAGTGTGAGTGTGTGTGTGAGTGTGAGTGTGTGTGTGTGTGTGTGAGTGTGTGCGTGAGTGTGTGTGTGTGTGTGTGAGTGTGTGTGTGTGAGTGTGAGTGTGTGTGTGTGTGTGTGTGTGTGAGTGTGAGTGTGTGTGTGTGTGTGTGTGTGTGTGTGTGAGACATCAGGTCCTTAATCAAACATCTAAATTAATACATAAGCAATAATTATGATTAATTCCTAATGAGAAACACAATGTAAATGTAATGATCATTTGAACTGGAGTCAGATTAAGAGCGCAGCTGAAGTACAAGTGAAACTAGATTGTGAAAATGAAGAAGCGCTGAAGAGACAAACACACATTCCACCTTCACCCAGACCTCAGCTTCTGTCACGGTCGTCCTTACATGCTGTTATTGTTATTATTATTATTATTATTATTATTATATATTGTCATTACTCTCTCTGCTGTGTTTCCACTGGTCAGACATTTAAAGTGAATTTTTGACATTTCAGTTTCTGTAACTTCAGAAATGAATAAATGAATCAATAAAAACTTCACAAAATAAATATAAACGTGTTTTAATTACCTTGTGATGAGCAGAAAACAGGAAACATCGACGCTGATCTGTTGATGTTCAGTTTGAGTTTTAGAAATGTTCTCACAATTAAGGAAGCGTGACTGTTATAAACTCTCACCACAAACACTGTTACCGTCACCTACAGGAAATGAGAAAAAAACCCCTCTAGTGTGTCGATCCTGTCTTGACCACACTCTCACACCTCCTCCTCATCATCCTCTTCCTCTCAGATTGTTGATCGTTCAGTTCATCTGAACTCATATTTCATACAGTTGGTTTGATCATTAGAATCAAGTGTGAACAAGTTTGATGTGTTGTGTGCGATGATGATATTTCACAGCTTGTGTTTTCTGTTCTACAACACGAGAGCTTCAGTGTGTTCATGACTTTCAGAGACAGAGAGTGTGTTTGAAAAAAGAGTGTGAGTCAAGTCAAGTCATCTTTATTTATATAGCGCTTTTTACAATGCAAATTGTGGCAAAGCAGCTTTACATTAATAAAAAAATGGTGTCATTGTGCAGCTTATTCTATATATTATTGTTCATTCCGTTGCAAATATCAGTAGTTATTAGTCTAGTTAATTTATGTATATCAGCACTGCAGAAAACAGTGACGTAATCGTCCGGCTCAGCTCAGTTCGCATACAACGGCGCCAATGCAGGCATATCAAAAACACTGCTGAATATCAAGCAAGTGTCCCCAACTTAAGCAAGCCAAAGGCAACAGCGGCAAGGAACCAAAACTCCAACAAATGGAGAAAAAAACCTCGGGAGAAACCAGGCTTAGTCGGGGGGCCAGTTCTCCTCTGGCCAACAGTGAACACTTGACCGATACTCAGGCAGAGTTACGGGTCATTAAACCGATTTGGAATCGCAACAGTCAAAATATTTAATCTAGTTCCATCTAGTTTAAAATCTTATGATCACGCCGGTATGGGACGGTTTGTTGGGATATGTGCCACTGGCTGATGAGTCGGTAAGGTCTTAACAAAGGATGAGCTCGTTCACACAGTCTCCGCCGACACCACAGGCCACATTGCTGCCGCACACAGGCACAGGTTCCCCGTCCGACCCGGACACGGCCCAGATCCAGCCAATCACGTTAATTGGTAAACCTCGGGATAAGCAGAGAGACAAAAAATTAGCGTAGACGCCATTCTTCTTCTGATGTACCGAGTACATCTGGTGTTATAGGAAGTGTTCCCGGTTCCGGCTGACCTGATCTATGCAGCCTAACAATCCTTTAACGGATATGAAGACAAAAGTTTATAGTGCGTCATGTGTATGCCAGGTTAAATAGATGCGTTTTTAGTCTAGATTTAAACTGACAGAGTGTGTCTGCTTCCCGAACAATGCTAGGAAGATTGTTCCAGAGTTTAGGTGCCAAATAGGAAAAGGATCTACCGCCTGCGGTTGATTTTGATATTCTAGGTATTAACAACTGGCCAGAATTCTGAGATCGTAACAGACGCGAAGGACTATAATGCATTAAGAGCTCACTCAGATACTGGCGAATAAGCCATTTAGTGCTTTGTAAGTAATTAGCAAGATTTTAAAATCTATACGATGTTTAATAGGGAGCCAGTGCAGTTTTGACAGAACCGGGCTAATATGTTCATATTTCCTGGTTCTAGTAAGGACTCTTGCTGCCGCGTTTTGGACCAGCTGTAATTTGTTTATCACGCGAGCAGGGCAACCACCCAATAGAGCGTTACAGTAATCTAGTCTCGAGGTCATAAACGCATGAACTAGCTGTTCCGCATTTGTCATTGAGAGCATATGTCGCAATTTAGATATATTTTTAAGATGGAAGAATGCGGTTTTACATATGCTAGAAATGTGGCTTTCAAATGAAAGATTGGTATCAAAGAGCACACCCAGGTTCCTAAGTGACGAAGACCACTTAACAGAGCAGCCATCAAGTGTTAAACAGTATTCTAGGTTTTTATGTGCTGAAGTTTTTGGTCCAATAATTAGAATCTCTGTTTTTTCTGAATTTAGTAGTAGGAAATTACTAGCCATCCAATTTTTTATATCAGCTACGCATTCTGTTAATTTTGAGAATTGGTAGGTTTCGTCAGGGCGTGAGGAAATATAGAGCTGAGTATCATCAGCGTAACAGTGAAAGCTAATGCCATGCTTCCTAATGACATCTCCCAAGGGTAGCATGTACAGAGTGAAGAGCAACGGTCCTAGAACTGAGCCTTGTGGTACTCCATATTTAACTTGTGATCGAAATGACGTCTCTTCATTTACTACTACAAACTGATAACGGTCAGATAAGTATGATTTGAACCATGCCAATGCAATTCCACTAATTCCAGCATAATTTTCTAGTCTATTCAAAAGAATATTGTGGTCGATAGTGTCAAAAGCAGCACTGAGGTCTAGTAACACTAATAGAGAGATACAACCATGATCTAATGATAAGAGCAAATCATTTGTAACTCTAATGAGAGCAGTCTCAGTACTATGGTACGGTCTAAATCCTGACTGGAAATCCTCACAGATACCATTTCTTTCCAAGTAGGAACTAAGCTGAGATGATACTGCCTTTTCTAGTATTTTTGACAGAAAAGGTAGATTGGAAATCGGTCTGTAATTGACTAATTCACCAGGATCAAGTTGTGGTTTTTTAATAAGAGGTTTGATAATAGCCTGCTTAAAATTTTTCGGTACGTAACCTAGTGATAAAGATGAATTAATGATCTTAAGAAGAGGATCTATGACCTCTGGAAGCATATCTTTCAATAGCTTAGTCGGTATAGGGTCTAGCATACATGTTGTAGATTTTGATGATTTAACAAGTTTAGACAATTCTTCCTTTCCTATAGCAGCGAATGAATGGAATTTTTCCTCAGGGATACAACAATCAACTGTCTGATGTGATACTGTAGTAGACAGTTGCATGGCTGTAATTTTCTCTCTAATGTTGTCAATCTTGCAAGTAAAGAAGTTCATAAAGTCATTACTGCTGTGCTGTTTGGAAACATCAGAAGTTGAGGCAGTATTTCTTGATAATTTAGCCACTGTATTAAATAAATACTTAGGATTGTGTTTATTTTCTTTTAAAAGATTTGAAAAATAAGCAGATCTAGCGGTTTTTACGGCCTTTCTGTACTCCATCATTTTCTCTCTCCATGAAATCCGAAAAACTTCTAGTTTTGAATTCTTCCAGCTGCGCTCCATTTTTCTTGCTGCTCTCTTAAGGGCCCGAGTGTGCTCGTTATACCATGGCGTTGGACTAATATCCTTAATCTTTTTTAAGCGCAAAGGAGCGACAGAGTCTAGAGTGTTCGAAAAGAGAGCGTCAATAGTTTCTGTTGCAACATCGAGTTCTTCTAAGCTGTCTGGTTTGCTAAGTTGATGAAACTGATCAGGAAGATTATTTATAAAGCAATTTTTAGTGGTAGAAGTGATGGTTCTAATATATTTATGGCAGACAGGCGGTTTTCCAGCCTTGGATAAATGTAGCACGCATGAGACTAGATAATGATCTGAGACGTCATCGCTCTGCTGCAGAATTTCAACGGCATCAATATCGATTCCATGTGACAATATTAGATCTAGAGTATGATTACGACAATGAGTTGGTCCTGACACGTGTTGTCTAACTCCAATAGAGCTTAGAATATCTGTTAATGCCAATCCCAAAGCGTCTTTTTCATTATCTACATGTATATTAAAATCACCAACAATAAGGACTTTATCCACAGCCAGTACTAACTGCGATAGAAAATCAGCAAATTCTTTGATAAAATCTGTATGGTGCCCTGGTGGCCTGTATACAGTAGCCAACACAAATTTCAAATGAGAGTTGTCACTAACATTATATAAACTTACATAGAGCACCATCACTTCAAAAGAGATATATTTGAAAGACTTTTGAGTAATACTGAAGATATTACTATAGATTACAGCAACACCTCCCCCTTTACCTTTCTGACGAGGTTCGTGTCGATAATAGTAACCTTGAGGGCTAGACTCATTTAAAGTAATGTAATCGTCAGGTTTTAGCCAGGTTTCTGTCAAACACGGCACATCTAGGTTATTTTCTGTGATAATATCATTTACAATAAGTGCTTTTGAAGAAAGGGATCGAATATTCAGCAACCCAAGCTTTATCATTTTGTTATCTTTATAATCTCTGTTTACTACTTGTTGAACATCAATTAAATTATCACCCGTAAATGGGTTTGGAAGTTTTCTGTATTTATTAGTTCGGGGTACAGACACAGTCTCTATCTGATGATATCTAGGTGAAAGAGTCTCTATGTGTTGGGATTTATCTGAATTCTGTGACGTGAGACAGCTAGCAGACGGTCAGTTTAGCCAGTCTGTCTGCTTCCTGACCTGGGCCCCAGTTAGTCAAGGTTGAGCTCTAAGACTATGTACCATATTACTAGAGAGAAGAGCGGCACCACCCCAGGAGGGATGAATACCATCTCTTTTCAACAGGTCAGGTCTGCCCCAAAAACTTTTCCAATTGTCTATGAAACCTATATTATTCTGTGGACACCACTTAGACAGCCAGCCATTGAGTGATGATAGTCTGCTAATTATCTCATCACTCCTACGAGCAGGAAGGGGTCCAGAAAAAATTACAGTGTCTGACATCATACGTGCGATTTCACACACCTCTTTAATGTTAATTTTAGTGATCTCCGACTGGCGAAGTCGGACATCATTAGCGCCAACGTGAATAACAATTTTAGAGTATTTACGATTAGCTTTAGCCAGCACTTTTAAATTTGCTTTGATGTCAGGCGCTCTGTCTCTCGGCAAACATGTGACTATGGTGGCTGGTGTCTCTATTTTCACGTTCCGTGTAATAGAATCGCCAATAACTAGGGCACTTTCAACAGGATTCTCAGTGGGTGCGTCACTGAGTGGGGAGAACCTGTTTGATGTTCTAATCGGAACGGAAGAGTGGTGTTTTTTAACACGACTAGGCCGCCTCACGGTCACCCAGTTGCCCTGCTGCACGGGCTCTACAGCCGGAACCGAACAATGTACGGAGTTCGCTAGGCTAGTCGCATCCAAAACAGTATCTGAAGCCCTTGCATTCTTACTATCCTCAATTAAAGTTTGGATGCGTGTCTCTAATTCTAAGATTTTCTCTGTAAGCCTGACTATTTCCCTACATTTATGACATGTGAATCCTTCATCGCTGACAGAAAAAGCTAAACTATGCATGTGACAGGCAGTGCAAGTAACAATGAAAGGAGAAGATGACATAGCTTACCGTGTTTGTAGACCGATCCGACTTACCAGATGTTTGATGAATTTGAAGAAAACGAGAGCGCGACAAATGACGGTGGGCACGGATAACACAAACTAGCGTAATGCTAACGCGTTGTGATGGTGATTTAGATTAAAAGATTAAAAACTAGCGATGTCAGATTAATGTGATAGGCAATATAAGACAATATCAGATATATAGTGAAGATAAAGTAGACACAAAACAATGACAATAAATAGATTCAAATAAAGCTATGGAGCAACAGACTCAAACAATTCAGCAGTGAGGCAGACAGAAGCAGGCGACTCCATCGAGGCGAGGGCCTTTAAATCTTGTGATCTGCTGGTGAGGAGTTCACTCTCTTGAGCTCCAGCATTATCCCGGGCCGTAGCTGAGAGTAGCAGGACCTCTGTGAGACCTCCTCGTCATTTGGGTGTGTGGTGTTGGTCCTCTCCTTCATTGAAGGATAGGTGAGCTGGAGTTGAGTACACGGCTATTCCAGGCCGGTAATATCTCTACACTATCAAGTTCTTGGCCTCCCTGGGCCTCCTTGGGAGTTTTATCCAGGTGGAGTTAGGTTTAGCTCTCTGTCTAAACTGTCCCATCTCGTTGAATTCCTTTCACATTCACCTTGGCTTTTACTCGTCCTGGTCGAGCTTAGAACTCTCTTCATGTTGAAGGTCGTTTAGGGCTATCCTCTCGAAGACTGGTCGGAAGGTAAGGACTTTTGTGAGATCTCCCTGAAGCATCAGGCTGTAGATACTCCCTCACTCTCTGGATTTGGGCTATAAGTTTAGGAGATTTCTCTAATCTCCTGCTGGATACCAGCTCCCGTTTCTCCTTTGGAACTTAGGTGGAGTGTCCAGCCTCCAGAGCGCTCCAGACTCACTCTGTAGATCCAGGGTCGAGTAGATCACTCCCGTCACTGAGGATCAAGAAGGGATATGCTGAATTCTACTCATGGATGCCCGTCTCATGTCCGGTGGGATTTGGGCTCTGCAGTCCTTCTCGTTGGGCTTTCCTCTTTGAGGGAGTTTGTATAAGAGACTGTTCTTACAGACCGGTTGCTGGCCTGACAAGGGGTCTTGGTTGGACTTCCTGGTGGCTCTCGGGATCGACTGATGTCCCCCTGAAAAGTGACTGGCTGAATCCTAGCCATATACTCTCTTAAAGGAACCCCTTCTATTGAAGTTGCTGGTTCCAAGTGTTTGAGCGGCCTGTAGGCCTTCATTCTGTGGAGGGTTTTAGCGTGGGCAGTGACCGTAGGGAGTGAAGTCACTGACAGCCTGTGACCAGAGAGGGTTGAGTGGTGTGTTTTTTTCTGGCTTATTTCATTCCCCGTAAGCGTTCTTGGACGCAGTGCAAGGGAAACCGTCTCGGGTTACGACTGTAACCCTGGTTCCCTGAGAACAGGGAGCGAGACACTGCGTCTCAATGCCTTGCATCAGGACTGCCTTACAGTCCCTTCAGACGAAAAGCAGACGACATGTTCTCTAGGTGCTCCTTATTTACTTGCTGACCATTGCTTCAGACACCGGTCACACGGAGACGTTCCCCATGAGTGTTCTTGGACGCAGCGTCTCGTTCCCTGTTCTCAGGGAACCAGGGTTACAGTGAGACGATGATAATTTCCTCTACTGTTACAGATATTGTGGATACGGTTAATGTTTTTATGACAGTGCAGGCTAACGGAAACAAGAATTTAAAGAGTTAATAGGAAGTATTATTTTTATATGTCTAAGACTTGAAGTGTAAAGTAAGGCTGTGTTCACACTGCGATTCTGAACCCTGGTGCACAACAAACAAGCAGACAGAATGATTTATGAACAAAACATGACCAAAAAACAAACTGTTCAATACTGAGCTCTTGTTGTTCTGAACAGCTTCAGTTCGTCTGTTAAAGTCACTGATGAGCATCAGGTCATAAATGAGTCTTTATCTGAGTCTTTACAGCTGGAGTTTATTACAGTCTAATCTGCAGGTTTATGATCATGTTTCCATCGCTCAAGTTTCCATTCCATCACTGTTTCTCCTCAAAGCTGAACTTTGACTGACAGTCTTTTCATTTTCATCTGTCAGTGAAGAAAGACAGGCTTGTGTTTTCAGTGGCATCTGCTGTGAAAACCTGTTTAAAACTCTTTTCCCACCGCTCATCATGTTGTCTGGAGCTTTTTTGTCCTCTAAAGTTTGTGGAAAACAGAATTTTCCACATGACAAGGAGCACATGGATAAACAAACAAGACACATGACATATGACAATGGAACATGAAACGTGAACAAGAACAATGAACAGACACATGAAAACATGAACAAAACAAAAACTAGACATTACAATATGAATATTTACATATTTAATTGTCCATATTTTAATTGAAGATATGTACTAATAGCAACACTTTGAATGCATATTTAATGATTTCTCTCAATTAACTGACATGCTGTATTTCTGCTGCTCCATTTCTGTCTGTCAGAGAGTGAATCTGCACTTTAATTCACATCAAACTTTGAACGGGTCGAGGGATCATAATATCTCACATTTGATGAGGTGTTTTAAAATGCCCACAATAACACTGTTCATGTCCATTACAGTAATATTAGTGAAATCTGGATCAAATCAGTCATTAGTGTGTGAATGTGAGATGTTCTCCTGCTGGAACTGTGATTATTAGAGCACAACTGAATCACACTAAAATATCAACTATAAACTATAAATACACTCATTCAGTGACTGAACATGATGATGAGTTTCCTGCTCGTGACACGAGAGAAACCACAGCTTACTAGAGAGGAAACAGACAACACACACACACACACAACTCTCAATGTCACATCAGACTTCTGTTTCAGAACAGTTTGCGCTTCATCATCAGCTGTGTGGGATTAATTAGTCTCGTTTGCTCCCAGGTTTCCCTCGTATTGAAGCCATCAACATCTGATCAGAGTGTTTCTCCACATCCTCGTCTCCTCATCATCATCATCTCCTCATCCTCAGACTGAATCTCTGGATCAGAAAGTGTGAATCACACTCAGGCGTTCGTTCAAACCCTCCTTCAATCAAAGACAGAATTAGTGGTGAAATATAAGCAGTGTTTGGTGTTGAACATCAGTTTGTTTCCACTGTTACTGTAAAGCTGTTTCGTCTGATTCGTCTCAGGATCAGTTTCTCCTGGATCTTTAGTTTGTGTCTCCCTCTCTCTGACACTCTTCTTTCCCACCAATGTGTCCTTGATCCATGTTTCCTTCTGAAGCATCCCCATTTACCAGAAGATTACTGGGAAAAACTGCTGTAAGAAACTAAAAACAGGGTCAGCTTTCAGCTGTTGTGTTTGGAAGAATTAGATTTAATTTCACTGTAAATGTTCTGCTAATATTTAATACTTCAGTAAACTACAAACTTGCATTTCAGTTTCATTATAATAAAACATTTTTCTGGTCAGATTCAAAGAAAAGCTCTTTAAAACACAATTACAGACTTTTCCTTGTCAGATTCCTGCAGGTTTTAGGGAATCTAAGCTGTTCTTGCAGCCCCTCATTCTAAATGAAAGGATTTGGACGATGGTGATCTTTTATGTAAATGACATTAATCAGGTGTCGTTTATAACACAGAGAACTGAAAAAAGTTCATCAAGATCATTTACGCCTGGAAGAGAGGCGTTTCTGTGTGTACGAAATTTAGGATGGTTTCTGCACAACATCTTATCAATGAGTCCCTCGTGATGAGCCGAAGAGAGGGAGATGCCCACCTCTCTTTCCTTCTGAAGCATCCCCATTTACCAGAAGATTACTGGAAAAACTGCTGTACTCTCAAAAAAATGATTTTCATTTAAACAACTTATTTTGATTCAACACATTGCATCAGGTTTCTGGTTCAAACGTGATCGCTTCATGGAAACGATTAATTTTTCACTTAACTTGATGTTTTCAAATTAAAATAACATGTTTCGATCAAGTAAACCCAACCAGGACTCAATCAAACAGGACTTTCCCTTCCCATCATGCTTTGCCAAGCGGCTGAACTGGGAGAGGAAATGTTGAAATAAAATGTCATTTCAAGCAGTTTTTATCAAGAGACACTTTTTAATGTTTACTGATCGATTATGTTGATATTTCAAAGTTTCTGATATGTTAATAGTTTTGTGGTGAAGTAGAGCTTGTGGTTGAGTGGAGGACCTGCTGAAAAACAATTTAAAGCACTTTAATAATAAAGCAATCTCTATTGTAGTGTCTAGGCTTAAATCAGTCTGACTTCTATATTTCAGTTCATGAGTGAGTTTTCTTAGCTCGGTCAAGTTTAACATTAACATAATTTACATATTACCTCTAGGTCAGATTTTACATCGTCACGGTTTCAATTATCACATCTACACTGATGACATACAAATATACACCAAATGTACGGCTGCTCTGAACCAAATTGATAAAATCACCACCTGTGTGAATGATATAAAAGAAGGGCTCTACTCCAGCTTCTTGAAAATGAACATGGAAAAGACAGAAGTCATCATCACTGGTACACCATCACTCACTAATAAAATCCCCTCTGATTCTGTCTGTGACATTGCTGGTGTTCTTATCAAACCATGCAGAAATGTTAAAAACCTAGGTGTTATTTTTGATTCCACTCTCAGCTTCGAGGCTCACATCAACTCTGTCACTAAATCTGCTTTTTTCCACCTTCATCGTATTGCCAAGCTCCGTCCTTTCATTAGTACTAAGGATGCTGAGACTGTTATCCATGCTTTTATTTCCTCCCGCCTTGACTACTGCAACTCCCTTCTCATTGGTTTATCCGCTAGCTCCATCCCCCGACTGCAATACATTCAAAACTCTGCAAGAATTCTCACTCACACCAAACGTTCGGCTCATATCACCCCGATTCTGTTTGATCTGCACTGGCTTCCTGTGGCTTATCGTATCAAGTACAAAATACTCCTGCTGACTTTCAAATCATTGCACGGTCTGGCTCCCAGTTCTCTCAGTAATCTGCTTCTTCCCTACACCCCATCTCGATCACTTCGGTCATCTGACTCTGGTCTTCTTACGGTCCCTCGGTTTCGCCTCTCTTCTATGGGCGGCCGATCATTCAGTGTCACTGCACCAAAACTCTGGAATTCCCTCCCAGGTCTCTCTGCTGTATTACTTGTATCAATGAATTCAAATCACAACTCAAAACTCACTTGTTTTCCGTATGTTATGAATCATAAGTTGTGTTCTGTCCTTCTCTGTCCTTAATTTTGCCGTTGTGCTTTATGCCATCTACTTACTGTTTGTTCCAACTGTTTTGTGTACTACCATTGTGTATTTTTCTATTACTGTCTGTTTTTACTGGCTGTCTGTTTATTTGTCTTTTTTTTTTTTTTTTTTTGTGTATTTGCATTGTGAAGCGTCCTTGAGCGACGGAAAGGCGCTATATAAATAAAACTTATTATTATTATTACACACATTGAGTAATGGAAATCATGACTGAAGCGAGGGAAATACCCACTGCAGATCTGACATCTGCAGAAGGTGATGATCTGAAACTAAGATGTGCTGCACTTTAAAGTGGATCGTGAGGTGAACTGCTTTTTTCTTTGAGTCGCTCGAGTTTGAATGTGGTTTCGGGTCTAAATCTACACCATTAACAAAAGATGATGAAGAGGAAATCAAACAACAAATGCTTTAACTTGATGTGTATGAGTATGAAATCAGTCGTAATGTTGTTTTCAGTCTAATGATTTCTTATTTAAATGAGGAGTTTAAGATGAACATCTACAAAACTCCAAACTGACACACTTGAAACACAAGATTTTCATGAGAACATTTGGTTTAGTCACTGAAACACTTTGATCACAAACATAAATCACTTATAATGAAGACAGAATTCATTACATTTGGTTTTCTGTATCAGAATTTGTAAACTCTATCAATAGAATCTGTTTCTATAGAAATCTATAGATGTACCAAATGATTCACTGATTCACCATTAAAATCAACTGGATTAAATAATAGTCAAATGTATTAAATCTGTTCTTACAGACGAGCCGCAGCTGTTCTCAAATCTACTGACTTTTATTATGACACTAAATACAGTAGAGATTGTATTCACATGTTCTGAATGAGGAAAGTGTCTGAGAATTTCAAATGTGCACATAAATATGAATAATCGACGTAATTATTAGTGAATGAGAGCCGTCTGTCAATCACACAGTAACAGATGCTATAAAACTGTCCAATTCAGAAATATCAAAGACATTCATACACATTCTTTGCCAGAAAAAGTGGAAGAACTGAATTTTTTAATGTAAAAACCCTCTAGTGAGTCGATCCAGCCTTGACCACACTCTCACACTTTGCTTCTCTTCCTCCTCTTCCTCCTCCTCTTCCTCTGTTATAGTTGATGTGATCGTTCAGTTCTTCTGAACTCATATTTCATACAGTTGGTTTGATCATTAGAATCAAGTGTGAACACTTCTATAATGTATTAGTGCTCTATTTTCACACACTAATTTTGTACTCAATATACTAAACATTCTTTGAGATAATGTTGAGATCTTCTCAGTGCTGTTCTCAGAGAACATGAATATGAACTAAAATGTGCTTTTCACAAACTCTCTCTGTATTAAAATGTTTAGTTTGCTCTTGTAGTTCAGTGTGAATGAAAGATGTTCAAGTGTTCTTCAACTAAACACTTTTGTTCAGTGACATAAAAACTCTGTTAATGTTACAGTTCAAGAGTGCAGTGCATGTTCGTTTAAGGAGTTTTATATTCCAGAAAATTAAAAAATAAATGTACTTAAATATATTATGAAATGAAGCATGAATTACTTCAAAAAATCATCACATTTCCTCAGATATTGAACACAGAATAAAAGTGATTCTGACTGAACATCATGTTGTTTCTGATCGTCCACATTGAGTTCATAAGGAGAGATTTATTTTATTTAATATGATAGAAATATCTATCAGATCTTTATATGTGTTTTATTATTTAAATGTGTTGTAATGAGGGTTTATTGGTGTGACACAACCTCAGACAACAGGGGAAAGTCCACAACTCTGTCATATTTCTTCTCTTCAGTAACCACCACATCTCATGTTTCTGTTCATTCTTTTCTCAGTTTGAACACATCTGTGAAGATGTGGAGGTTCTCGCTGTTGCGTGAGCGAGTGATGCTGTGTGTTCCTCAGATGGGGTTGGATGAGATCACTGATCCCACGAACCTCTTCAACTTCTAAATTAGACCCATTCAAATAGAGAATAAGATTAATTGACTCAACGAGGGACAAATAACAAATAGTTTCACAATAACGGATCGTGTCCTCATGCAGAACCTGATGAAACACAGCTGGAGTTCAGTGTCAATCCAGCTCTCCTGATGGGAGCTCGATGAACTCCTCCAACACAGGGGTTCCCAAACTTTTTAGCCCGCGACCCCCATGATAAATGCACTGCTGCTCCACGACCCTGCAAAAATCAGTGTTACAATTCTGCATGAGCCGCTCGATATCCACCTGTTCTCGCAAAGTAACTGTGCAACTATGTTGGGTTGAACGTTGTTCTGCCATCAGGAACCAGTCGAGCAGGTCTGAGCGACACACACACACACACTCACACACACACACACACACACACACACACACACACACACACACACTCACACACACACACACTCACACCCACTCACACACTCACACTCACACTCACACACACACTCACACACTCACACACACACACACACACCCACCCACACACACACTCACACACACACACACACACTCACACACACACACACTCACACACACACACACACACACACACACACTCACTCACACACACACACTCACACACTCACACACACACACACACTCACACACACACTCACACCCACACACCCACCCACACACACTCACACACTCACACTCACACTCACACACACACTAATCCGATGGTCAACGTGTCCGAAACACTAAGTACTCGGTGAAGCATTTCTGTGTCATGCTGAATAATTCTTCCTCATTTCTCTCAGCATCACATATAATGCAATATCAATGTCAGTTTTACACATCAAAACGACGCAGTCTTCGCACCATCAGCCGGCCTCACCCGTGACTTTCTCCTCCTCTCAGTTTTTCTGTTGTGGATATGAACCACCGTCTCATTTTAAAGCAGGATTTATTTGTTTGTGGCCTCCAAACACCTTTAGCTTTGGCGAACAACAGCGTGTGATGTACGTCACTTGATTGTGATTGACGCTGACGTCATCTCGTATAATGTCTGGGACAAAATTACAAATTTAATTAAAAAATGTACATTATATATTTTTTAATCAGACTTTTCTGCAAACACCATTTAATAAGTATTGAATTAAATTAATTGCAACAAAAATGTATAGGGCCTATATATTTTTTCCACTTTTAAAAAAAAAAAAATAGAAATCATCTCGCGACCTCTTCTGTGGGAACCACTGCTCCAACAGACTAGAACTAATGAACTAACGTCTGATGCGGGATCGGGATCGGTCTATTGGTTGAAGGGAATCCTTGTAGACAACGTGTAATGTGACGGTCTTCACAGACGGGAGAAACATCCCAGACTAAACGACAACTCTAGACGAGGAACAGAAAGAACTCAGGGCTTCAATACAAGGGAAACCGGGAGCAAACGAGACTAATTAATCCCACACAGCTGATGATGATTTAACGAGTGGCGGGAAAAAGCAAACAAAGAGCACATGTGAAACAGTCCAAGAGAAACACGTAACAAATGAGAATCACAACTTACTCTCACAAGCTCAGGAAAAGCAACCGAGCAAAACATTTGTCCTCTGGGAAATCAGCTTTATTTTTCTAGCACAGTCACAGCAGATTTACAGTGATAAAATAATGATTCAGTGATGTAAACAGTATTTCATCTGTACAGCAGATCTGAAGACAGTCACTGACCAGCTGAAGTCAGTTCAGTGTGATTCAGTTCCAGAGAATCAGATGGAATAAAGTGTGTGTGATCGAACCCAGAGAACTCGCTCTGAATCTGTGGTCAGAGTGAGGAGACGGGAGTATTGAATAAAAAATCACTGTGAAATTTACAGTAACAAACCAGCAGCTCGTCAGAACTTTACTGTAAAAAATACAGTAGCAAAGCTCTAGGTTTTACAGGACAGCACTTACTTTACAGTCTCTTACAGTTCAGAACCGTATAATTTAAAGGTTTATATTGTAATTACGGTTCATTACTGTTTATTTTACACACTGTACAATTTACTAAAATCTGTTTTGAATCTTTGTAACACAGACACTGACAACCACCAATCACAGTGGTGATGAGAGTCACATGATCAATCTAAGATCATCACAAGCAGATTTTCAAGCTGAGAAGAACAAAACTAATGTGTAGAAGGAACACAGTGATTCACACGAACACTGAACACCATCATGGAAACATGAACTTATGAAACACATTAAACAATCATTGAACAACATGATGATGAACAACACGATGATGATGATGATGATGATGATGGACATCAGTGATGTTGTGTGTTCTTGAGATGATGATGATGATGATGATGATGATGATGGACGTCAGTGATGTTGTGTGTTCTTGAGATCATGATGATGATGATGATGAAGGTGATGATGATGATGATGATGATGGACGTCAGTGATGTGTGTTCTTGAGATCATGATGAAGGTTTTGATGAGAGAATCTCCTCAGTTTTGACATCAGAATCAATCTTTACAGGATCTTCTGGATCATGAGAGACTAGAAATCACAAATATAATATATCAGATGATCTTCATTGTTTTGGGTGTTTTTATGTTCTCAATCTAGAACACATTCTGTCATTTAAACACAATCACATCTGTGAACTTTCAGTAAGTTATAGATTCAGACTGCAGAAAGACGGATGAATCTGAGCTTCATGACATTATAGTGAAGATAATAACAGTAAATCTATAGTTTCATAATGATCAAACACTCACAGTCTGGCCTCCTTCCCTCTGCACTGCTACGTTTCTCAGGTCTCAGTCCTCTTTTCTCTTGTGATTCTCTTGTTTGTGTCTTCATTTTTCTCTCTTTTTCCATTTTTCTCTTTGTCGTCTTGTGTTTTCTGAGGCTCCTTCAGTTTTCTGTGATTTTCTAACTAAAGTCTGTGTGATTGAACAGATTCAGATGAAGTCAGATTAATGTATCAGAACATGAAGATGTTCAGCTGAAAAAATGAATTTCCCAATTTGCTTCTTCATAAATCACTCTAATCAAGATACTCAATGAAAATATACAGTGAAACAAATACAAAATTTTGTCAAAACGCCTGTTTTGGCGAGTATCAGTTCAACACGGTCAGTTTGGGAGCGTTAAATAGTTGATAAAGAGGGACAGCAGTCCAATATTCCTGCTGCTGTCGGTCATGTTCATCAAACAACAGAAGATCAATCTCTTTCTGCTCTTCTGAATACCTTTTATAACGTTAATGGTGAACATTAATTTTTACTATATGAAGACTGCAGAAATTAATCAAATTTGATTTCTTTCATATCTGTAGTATTTCTTATCTGAGTAGAAACGTGCTCAACCTGAGAAACTTTCATAGCCCTTGTAAGGCTGGAGTCGAATTGTCTGGACTGAAGGACAACTTCTGATGACAATCAACATTTGAATGTTCTTCTGCAGTAACAGCACCATCCGAGACGCCCCATGCCGAGCTGTTCACACCTCACTATTACATCCTCTGTTTCCCATCCTTCCCCCTCACCTAAAACTCAATCCAAATCTGAATGTGTACAACAAATGAATATACATGTTTGGTATCATTTGAAATGTCTCAGTGGGGCTGGTAAAATGGTCTCATTCTCCTAGACATAGTACGAACTTCCAAGAAGTTCTAGAAAGCAAGCAATATTGCACGCCACTAGAAGGTGTGCCGGCCCCCAGAACCTCCATTCAAACTACCTCCTGTATGCAAATGAGTGCCCCCTTCTACAGGTGCCAATAACCCATTCAACCTCATTGCCCATTTGTGACCCCCTGAACCGGAGACCAAACCTAATTACAATTGCAGACACCACCATTTGGTCTTATTGAATTATCTGGGTATTTAGAGAGAACTGGCACAGGGTTCGAGGAGTTTGTAGGCAGATCTCCCACACAATCACTGTGTGTAGTCCATTTCACTGCCAGGTAAATGCTTCTGTTCTTTTATTATTGATTGGATGTATGTTTTATTCTTTGAATTGGATTTGGATTATTGTTCTAATACCTGGTTAATAAATTATGTTTGAATTTATTCTGATTGACTGTGAAATTATTAACTAGTAGGTGACGTTAACTCCACAAATCTACGCTCAGGTTAGTAACGGACCAAAACTTGGAGCTCCGACTAACACATTGGCATTAGTCACGTGTACTTAGACTGTAGAGGCTAAAATGGGTTTTTCCATTCAGAACAACAAAAGGGTTGTCAGACCAATCTGAATTCGGGTCAGCCTCAACCTCTGATTATTGTAATATTATTCTAACTAAGTGTACGTGGGAAACTACGGCATGATTATGTAAAGTTATCATCAGACGGAGTTAGATTGGTCAACTTTGTTCTAAGATAAAGGTCATGACCTCTGGCTAGATATAGTGTTATTCTAATTAAGAGTTTACAGACCTATGGGGACTGAATCACATATTTTTAGAAATATGCAAGCATGGTGCGGCATCTAAAAGTATCAGTCAATTTGCCTCTGTCTAGATGACCAAGACTGACGAGTTTGTGATTAGAGATTGTATTCCGATCGGTACGAGACTCAAAGGGTTATAGGAATCCGAACGAACTTAGGAATAATCAAACATTTATTCAAATGTATAACTAATCAAATATGATTTAAACCTTTTTCATAATTGGAGTCAGATGAAAATACAGAGGTAATGCATATAAAGAAATGTATTTAATTCAGTTGATATCGTGTTGTATAAAGGAAGACAGTGACACGCAGATCCCTTCACCCGCTCTATTGGAAACCGTCATTGGACCAGTGGGCGGGTCCTACACCCTCTTTATTGCACTGTTAAATGTCGCTGTAGATTTAGCAGCACATTACTGTAAAAACCAACAGTACAATACTGTATTATTAATTACAGCAGAAGCAGACTGAAATTAGAAAATGCTGTAAAAATACAGCAAAATACTGTTTTGTAGAATTACAGCACTCTTCTTGTGTACTGTAAATTAAATTACAGTACGTTTACTGTATATGAAAATACAGTCACTTGCTGGCAACCGTGCTGCCAGTACTGTACTGTAAAAATACAGTAAAATACTGTTTTGTAGAATTACAGCAGTCTTCTTGTGTACTGTAAATTAAATTACAGTACGTTTACTGTATATGAAAATACAGTCACTTGCTGGCAACCGTGCTGCCAGTACTGTACTGTAAAAATACAGGAAAATTGTTAACAGTGTGCATTTATTTGTGCTGTTGTTATTTGTATCCTCATGACAATCTAGATTGATCATTTCGATGAGTTATTCTGTCGTCAGAGACAGCAGCTCCCTGGAAAAGGATGGAAAACACCCTTCATAAATGCTGCAGCTGAAATCACCAATAAAACATTGTTCCGTATATTTTTCTCTATATTGTCATAAATATCATTATCACAAATATCTTGATATAATTTTGAGGCTGTATCACCCGTCCTACTCACTCTGGTACTGTGATCCTCTTCTCATTCACAGAAAACACAGTCCTGTGCGGAAATAAGTGATGTGCCTCACACCAGAAAATAACCTGTTCTAGTCTTTCTCTTGCAACACATGAACATTTCACTCTCAGCACAACAGCTCAGAACGATCTGATGTGGTCTGTGACTCATCTTACTCCTCAAATGCTGAAGAAGCAGAAGCAACATCAGTCTGAAATTCTGCAGTCAGAACCTCATACAGTGACTTAAAAACACTCTCACTCCTCTGTTTCATTTCTTACTCTTAGAGTCAACTTTGAGTAACTAATGTTTTTTATTTATTATGTCTGAATTGGCTTCTAATTGTCTAATAATGTAATTGGCATCAATACATCTACAGTCAGGTCCATAAATATTGGGACATCAACACAATTCTAATCTTTTTGGCTCTATAAACCACCACAATGGATTTGAAATGAAATGAAGATGTGCTTTAACTGCAGACTTTTACCTTTAATTTGAGAGTATTTACATTCAAATCAGGTGAAAGGTGTAGGAATTACAACAGTTTGTATATGTGAGATAAAAGGTTCAGAGTTCCTTTCAAGTGTTCTGAAAAAATTCTGTCAACTCTCAATATGAGATCCAAAGAGCTGTCACTATCAGTGAAGCAAGCCATCATTAGGCTTAAAAAACAAAACAAACCCATCAGAGAGATAGCAAAAACTTTAGGAGTGGCCAAATCAACTGTTTGGAACATCCTTCAAAAGAAAGAACGCACCAGTGAGCCCAGCAGCACCAAAAGACTCGGAAGACCACGTAAAACAACTGTGGTGGATGACCAAAGAATTCTTTCCCTGGTGAAGAAAACACCCTTCACAACAGTTGGCCAGATCAAGAACACTCTCCAGGAAGTAGGTGTATGGGTGTCAAAGTCAACAATCAAGAGAAGACTTCACCAGAGTGAATACAGAGGGTTCATCACAAGATGTAAACCATTGGTGAGCCTCAAAAACAGGGAGGCCAGATTAGAGTTTGCCAAACAACATCTAAAAAAGCCCTCACAGTTCTGGAACAACATTCTATGGACCGATGAGAACAAGATCAACTTGTACCAGAGTGATGTGAAGAGAAGAGTATGGAGAAGGAAAGGAACTGCTCATGATCCAAAGCATACCACCTCATCAGTGAAGCGTTCTTTCCAAACCTCATGAACTGATCACTGGGGTCCCTCAGGGTTCAGTTCTTGGTCCCCTCCTATTCTCCATTTATACTACATCACTGGGTCCCATCATACAGGCACATGGTTTCTCCTACCACTGCTATGCTGATGACACACAACTCTACCTGTCCTTCCAGCCAGATGATTCCACAGTAGCTGCACGGATCTCAAGCTGTCTGGCAGATATCTCCACCTGGATGGAAGAACACCACCTGCAGCTCAACCTGGCAAAGACTGAGCTTTTAGTCTTCCCTGCCACTCCTACCCTACAACACGACATCAACATACAGCTTGGTACAACCACCATCACCCCATCTAAGTCGGCCAGAAATCTTGGAGTTATCTTTGATGACCAACTGACCTTCAGAGACCACATCTCAAAGACGGCGCAGTCATGCAGATTTGCACTTCGCAACATCAGGAAAATCCGTCCCTTCCTGACTGAGCAGCACAACTGCTGGTCCAGGCCCTGGTCATTTCAAGGCTTGATTACTGCAATGCTCTTCTGGCTGGTCTGCCGTCAAGTGCAATCAAACCTCTTCAAATGATCCAGAATGCTGCTGCTCGTCTTGTCTTCAACGAGCCTAAGAGAGCCCCCTCTTCATCTCTCTGCACTGGCTACCCCTTGCTGCTCGCATCAAGTTCAAGGCACTGATGCTTACAGATCCACCACAGGCTCTGCACCTTCCTACCTCCACACACTGCTACAACGCTACTTCCCCACCAGAAGCCTGCGATCACTAAAGGAGCGTAGGCTTGTGGTACCGTCACAGAGAGGCACAAAATCACTCTCCAGAACATTCTCCTTCACTGCTCCCTGCTGGTGGAATGATCTCCCTACTTTCATCAGGAACGCAGAATCCCTGGCAATATTCAAGAGACAGCTGAAAACTCACCTCTTCCGTGAACACTTGATCCCCTCATAAAAAAAAAAAAAAAACCTTTCCTTCCCTTTTCCCTTCCTACTCTAGCTTATGGTACTGAGCAATGTATGAAACTTGTGTTGTGAGCACTTCCTGTGTTATTTGCCAATTCATGAAGAATCGCTTGTTTGTTTTCCTCACTTGTAAGTCGCTTTGGATAAAAGCGTCTGCTAAATGACTAAATGTAAATGTAAATGTAAATGTAGTGTCATGGCGTGGGCATGTATGGCTGCCAATGGAACTGGTTCTCTTGTATTTATTGATGATGTGACTGCTGACAAAAGCAGCAGGATGAATTCTGAAGAGTTTCGGGCAACATTATCTGCTCATATTCAGCAAAATGCTTCAGAACTCATTGGACAATGACCCAAAGCATACTGCGAAAGCAACCAAAGAGTTTTTTAAGGGAAAGAAGTGGAATGTTATGCAATGGCCAAATCAATCACCTGACCTGAATCCGATTGAGCATGCATTTCACTTGCTGAAGACAAAACTGAAGGGAAAACGCCCCAAGAACAAGCAGGAACTGAAGACAGTTGCAGTAGAGGCCTGGCAGAGCATCAGCAGGGATGAAACCCAGAGTCTGGTGATGTCTATGCGTTCCAGACTTCAGGCTGTAATTGACTGCAAAGGATTTGCAACCAAGTATTAAAAAGTGAAAGTTTGATTTATGGTTGTTAATCTGACCCATTACTTTTGGTCCCTTAAAAAGTGGGAGGCACTTATACAAATGGTTGTAATTCCTACACCTTTCACCTGATTTGAATGTAAATACCCTCAAATTAAAGGTAAAAGTCTGCAGTTAAAGCACATCTTGTTCGTTTCATTTCAAATCCATTGTGGTGGTGTATAGAGCCAAAAAGATTAGAATTGAGTCAATGTTCCAATATTTATGGACCTGACTGTATATAATGTTTTATTTGATTCATTCTGGACTCTTCTGAAATCATCTTGACCAGTAGATTCTGGAGCTGCTGCAGATCTGTGTCAGGATAGTCACACTGATCATGAATGTGGAGCAGAACATCATCTGAAGACCTTCTGATTTCTTTAGCAAGTTGTATGGAAGTGGCTTATGGAGGAGCAGCAGTGCCACATAAGAATAAAACGAAGAATCAATTAATTCATTTAATAATTCACAAATAAAAATGCATATAAATAAATCACTTTTATATGGGCAAACAAATAGACATATGTAAAGTTGTTTATTTAATTCATTTTTTAAAACGTAGATTAATAAAACAATAAATAGTACATTATTAAATCATTTTAAATGCCTATTTAAATCGCTTTTTAAAAAAGAAAATGCTTTTCTAAAATGCCATTGGACAGTACAGATGTGGGAGCAGCCAATCAGCTTTTGCTTCAATTTGAAGAGCCGATCCTCTCTAGAAGAGTTCGAGCGACGCGATCACGCGAAATGTGAGGCCAATCCGAACGTGTTTTTAGAGGTGTTGTAGATGATTTGTTAGCTTTTGCTGATTTTTGCGAAAGAAATTCTCCTCTCGATTATCATTTTATATGTAAAAGAGTTTTTCAGTTGAGGGAAGACAATAATATATTGTGCTTGTGCAATAAATGGAAGGATTTGTGTTCAGTTTGTAAACCATTATACCAGAAACCAGAAAACCATCATAACCTCCAAACACGTTCAGATTCGCCTGAGATTTTGCGTGATCGCGTCGCTCGAACTCTTCTAGAGAGGGTCGGCTCTTCAAATTGAGGCGAAAGCTGATTGGTTGCTTCCACGTGTGTTGACAAATCGATTGACAAAAGGATAAAGAAAAGCATTTGACAAATCCTTTTTAAAAAGCCATTTAAAATGATTTACAAATGTATTTTTTTATTGTTCTATTAATCTACGTTTAAAAACAGGAATTAAATAAACAACTTTAAATATGTCTATTTATTTGCCTATATAAAAGTGATTTATTTATATACATTTTTATGTGTGAACTATTAAATGAATGAATTGATTCTTCGTTTTATTTTTGTGGCACTCCTGCTCCTCCATAGTGGCTTAATAAATGACACTTTTGTACGAGTGAGCAGCAGATTAAAGGAACGAGTGAACCCTGCAACTCCTGATGAAGATCAGACTGATGAGTGTGTGTGTGTGTGTGTGTGTGTGAGAGAGAGAGACATCAGGTCCTTAATGAACGAGTAAATGACCCAGAATAATCAAACATCTAAATTAATACATAAGCAATAATTATGATTAATTCCTAATGAGAAACACAATGTAAATGTAATAATCATTAGAACTGGAGTCAGATTAAGAGCGCAGCTGAAGTACAAGTGAAACTAGATTGTGAAAATGAAGAAGCGCTGAAGAGACAAACACACATACACCTGCTGTGTTTCCTCTGGTCAGACATTTAAACTGTATTTTTGACATTTCAGTTTCTGTAACTTTAGTAATGAATAAACGAATCAATAAAAACTTCACTAAATAAATATGAAAGTGTTTTAATTACCTTGTGATGAGCCGAAAACAGGAAACATCGACGCTGATCTGAGATCTGTTGATGTTCAGTTTGAGTTTTAAGTTAAGCTTTCAGATTAAGGAGTCGTGACTGTTATAAACCCTCACCACACACACTGTGAACGTCACATACAGGAAATGATGAGAAAAAAAACCCTCTAGTGAGTCGATCCAGCCTTGACCACACTCTCAGACCCTCTTCTTCCTCTGATATTGTTGATGTGATGGTTCAGTTCATCTGAACTCATATTTCATACAGTTGGTTTGATCATTAGAATCAAGTGTGAACAAGTTTGATGTGTTGTGTGTGATGATGATATTTCACAGCTTGTGTTTTCTGTTCTACAACACGAGAGCTTCAGTGTGTTCATGACTTTCAGAGACAGAGAGTGTGTTCACAGGTCTGAAAAACAATGCCTGAGAGCGAATATGAGACCGAGGCAGGAAGTTGTTTAAGGAAGTGTGTTTTCGGTTATTTCTGCTGCGAGTTGTTATGTAGGAGTAAAACAGAACGAATGAGGCGTCAAGAAAATGAGTTCAGAAAGAGTTTGTAATGCAGAGAAACATCTGATCATTTTATATTCATAAATGTGTGTCTGCAGCTCCAGGATGAGCTTTATTAACTTGGTTTTTATTAAACTGTTGTTACAGTAAATGTTTCACAGAAATGAAAAACCTGATTTAGACAAAGAACCACAGATGAGGAAAAACAAACACTTCAAATAAAAATCTGCTTGTGTGTGAAGAAGCTCACGTGAGGAGAGTCTTCAGTTTCAGGCGTCCATCATTTATTCAGATGTTCCTGATCTCAGCTCATGTACGATCATCTCTGTGGATCAGCAGAGACTGTAACTGAAGAAACATCTCTCTGTATATGACTGAATCTGTACGGTTCCTCTCTCTTATACTAGAACTTACAGAAAGTTACAGAAGAAACTGTCTATAGAATCAATAAAATCTATAGATGTACCAAATGATTCATTTATTGACTGCTAAAATCAACTGTATTTGTAGTATTATAAGTTTGATAGTAAGATCTTTATGAAAGACAGTCACTATGAATGAACCGTTTGTAGATGAAACTCTTATTCTGAGTGGAGAAAAGATTCTCTGAGATGTTGTGTGTTGTACTGACAACTGAAAATATGATGATGTTAGAAAAAAATGTACTCTTGATGATCTGTTGTGATATTAGTCATATTATTTGTGATATGAACGTTATAAAAATGTACGCTTTGCTTGTGAAAATAATACCAAAGTGAACCAGAACCTCTTTATTTTTTCACATTGACATTTATGGATGAGAGTCACATATGAGGACAAACATTAACCCTTCCTCTCATACTGTACAATAAACCATTATAATAACAAAACATGAACACAGTCTTGTATTTCTCTTGTGTTGCATTTAGATACAAACACTTTAGCATCATTGAGTGCCGATCACCTGAAATTATACATATTAACATTGTAAGAGCCGTATTTAAGAATTTAGATTTTCACATTTTTATTATGTAAATTTGGTGCAATAATTGTTTTTGTTAATAAGTAATTTACTGTTGAGGATGTTTATTTGGTTTATATACTGCGCATGTTCAGTGACGTCATTTTTGTTGTAGCTCACGTGAAAAGATGTTGACGCACATACAATCAGTTCAGATTAACACAAAGCTTTTGACCGTTTCAGTGTGTGTGATAAAGTGGCTCATAAGTGTGGTATCTCCAGAAAACAAGCTGTTGAGAAGATGTCACTGAGGATGCTGCTGTATTTGAGAATAAACTTTGAAGAATAAATCATGGTAATGGAAACTATGGACTTCGATTGGTGAATACGAGATAAGAAACGTGTCAAAACTTGTGGAATAAGAAAAAGACATTCACATGTCCTGTAGAAACATGCTTTCATCTCTGACAGACACTCACACATTTACTGGCAAACACAGATCTCGACAGACTCATTTAGACATTCTCGATTCTGTTCAACACCCACAAGAGGTGTGTCGTTCTGTGCCAGTGTAATATTCTCTGCTTTACATGATGAAGAAACTGTTGACGGTTTCTTTGAGGACATTCTGAGTAAGACTGAAACAGTTTCTTGTTGTTCTCCACATGACATTTAGATCTGATGTCCATCAGCATCACTGTGTGCCACAAGATTAAGTTTGTGTGTTTTAAGAAGCTCATCACATGTTTAACTGACCGCTGATGTTCATTTGGATCAGAGAGATGTTGAGAAGCTTTTGCTCATGGTGTTGACCTGGACACACTGTTAGAAATTGCTAAAAAAAAAAAAAAAAATCACAAAAAACTGTATAAAACAATAAAAACGGTAATGTACTGCTTTACTGTAAATGAACAATTTCTAGCAGTGTATCCAGGTCAACACCACGAGCAAAAGCTTCTCTTTCCTCCATCTTTTTCATCATCTTCAAGCTGTTAATAGTTGAGTCACTTTCGCTTTGCTCGCTGTCATTAGCAAAATACATTTGTAACTCGTATGATGGATATTGAAACTGTAACAGTGATAAAAGCATCAACTGTGACATCGTGACTGAAGTTTCATGCAACATCAGAAAGTTCTTCTGCAAAGTGAACCTTCAAACTCTGTTGCTCTGAAATGATATCGATGTCTGTCGCACTAAAATGACCGAAATCTCAATTTCTGCACAAACTTGTTGTAATATGTGCAAATCTTTATTCTGAGGAGGATGTTTTGCATTAGTAGTGTTGAGCTTGTGATGTTACTTTAATGTCGGCTTTGTTTTTGTATCAATCCAAGGGATATTCATTAGGAATAATTCATATTTAAAGTCTCAGTGTTCCTGCTGGATGATGCTTACAGATATTTTATTTTGGTGGAGATTCTTCTTTGAGATTTTTTTCAAATCAGGCAAAAACTGTCTCCCAATAATAAGATGATACAAAATAGGATAAAAATATGAAATTGAGAAGATGTGACTTTGTAATGATAAAGTCACAATTCAAGGATCAAGCCACAAAAATGATCAAAATGTCTTAACAACTGCTTAAAAGCTCATGTGGGAGTAAAGCGCGTCTCCTGTAAAGAAGAGATGTACTTTCAGAAAGTGTGAAAAGCACATGATCAAAGATCTGTGGAGAAGATTTGACATTGATCCTTTAGTATTTTTTCTCTTCACTGTTTCTGAACCTGAAACTGAAAGACTGTGAGTTTGAGAAAATCTAGTGGCGCCATCTAGTGGACAGAGATGGACATTAACTCTTAGTCTCTGTGTATCAAAATAATATACAGATAATATACAGTACATTCATGTGTTTATTTTATTCATAATGCACTAATTCTGTTTCATGCTATTAATATAGAATTAAAAACAGTAACAATACACACACGTGATCATACGACTGAATGTCTGCTGTTGATTCCTGCATAAGTTTGTGTTTATTAGTTATTAAAGCTTCAGTCACAAAAAAAAAATCTGTTTGTGTTTGTAATGTTTAATTTATATAATATATACTGAACTACTCAAAATATAACCACAGATTTCTGTTCTGACAATATCAAGTCAAGCTTTATTGTGTTTGTACAGATACAAACATCACTGGATGTTGGAGGCATTTTGACAATTTTGGGAGGAAATAGAGTAAATTTACATATAAAATAGTGACATGTGTCTAGGAAATACATGAGACTGTACAGGAATATAAAAAATACATAAAAACTAATAAATAAAGCAGGAAATGTTCACTGGAATTGTAAAATACTGCATTCACAAATATATGAGGTAGTGCAAAATATTGTGTAGATTATGACACTAGAAATGAGAAAATAGTGGCTTTGATTCGCAGTAAATTCACAAACTGATGAAAATGTGTGTAATCTGTTGCATTAAATACAGTGTAAGTAGTTTTGGATAAAAGAATCTGCCAAATGAATAAAGAGGAAGATCAACATGCAGTGTGCAAAATATTAAAATACAGTGACACTGCAATACAGAGCAGTCAGTGATGAGTTTGAAAAACCTCCAGGAGACAGGAGTGAAAAAACTGTGTTCTGATGATGATGAAGATGATGATGATGATGGTGATGATGAAGATGATGGTGATGATGGTGATGAAGATGATGATGATGAAGGTGATGATGATGATGTTGATGATGGTAATGATGATGAAGATGATGATGATGATGATGATGATGAAGGTGATGATGATGATGATGATGATGGTGATGATGATGATGATGATGAAGGTGATGGTGGTGATGATGGTGATGATTATGGGGATGATGGTAATCAGGTCTTCATCAGATGCTGATGATGATGATGGTGATGATGATGATGAAGGTGATGGTGATTATGATGAAGATTATGATGATGATGGTGATGATGGTGATTATGATGAAGATGATGGTGAGGATGATGATGATGATCAGGTCTTCAGCAGATGATGATGATGATGATGGTGATGATGATGATGATGGATGTCAGTGATGTTGTATGTTCATGAGATCATGATGAAGATGATGATGATGGTGAGGATGATGATGATGATCAGGTCTTCATCAGATGATGATGATGGTGTTGATGATGATGGTGAGGATGATGGTGATGATGATGGTGATCAGGTCTTCATCTGATGATGATGATGGTGTTGATGATGATGGTGAGGATGATGGTGATGATGATGGTGATCAGGTCTTCATCAGATGATGTTGATGATGATGATGGTGAGGATGATGATGATCAGGTCTTCATCAGATGATGATGATGGTGTTGATGATGATGATGGTGAGGATGATGGTGATGATGATGGTGATCAGGTCTTCATCAGATGATGATGATGGTGTTGTGTGTTGATGATGATGGTAGTGAGGATGATGATGATCAGGTCTTCAGCAGATGATGATGGTGGTGATGATGATGATGATGGATGTCAGTGATGTTGTATGTTCTTGAGATCATGATGAAGATGATGTTGATGGTGAGGATGATGATGTGAGGATGATGATGATCAGGTCTTCAGCAGATGATGTGATGGTGGTGATGATGATGATGATGGTGATGATGATCAGGTCTTCAGCAGATGATGGTGATGGTGATGATGATGATGGTGATGAGGATGATGATGGTGATGATGGTGAGGATGATGATGATCAGGTCTTCATCAGATGATGGTGATGGTGTTGTGTGTTGGATTGTGAAGGTCCATTCTCCTCCAGGACAATAACTGTAACAGTAAAGTTGTAGAAATGGTTCTCATGGTGTCGTCACATGTGGAGTAACACTGAGAGGAACTCGTACATGAAGTCAAATCATCTCTACAGCAGCATTGTGAAAATCCTCTCGTCTCCTGGAGTCTCTCCTTACTTTTGACATCAGAATCAGAATCACATGTCCGTCTGGATCACATCAGACTAGAAATCACAAAATAAATCAGATTCAATCATCATTTTGAATGTATATCAATCTTGATCAATAACTATTCTGTTAATTGATCCTTCACAAACAGTTTGATTGACAGGCGATCTGACCAATCAGAACCCCGAATCTGGTCAGGGGAGTCAGTTGATGAACGTTGGTGAACTTGAATCACGTCTTGAAACAACATTCCTTCTGATGTTCATTCATGTTTATTTGATGCTATAAATGAACTAGAGATGATCGAGGAGCGACACATTAAACACACACTAGAAGCTGTTTATTGATTACAATATTTTAGATATTAAACTGTTCCTCTTTGCTCCTCGATGTATTTTTCACTGCGTGAGAACATGATGTGTGGCGTGAGAGCGCATAGCAACAGTAACTAAAGGGGGCGGGGCTTTGAGAAGGGTCAGTTAAACATCTCTAAATGTTTCATGACTGCAGAAAGTCGGATGAATCGGTCTAAATGTGTTTAACAGAAAACAACAGTAAATCTAACAAGATTAAAAGAAAGAATAAAGTCCAGTAATGATCAAACACTCACATTTCGGCTTCAGTTCCTCCATACTTCTACATCTAACAAGTCTCTGTCTTCTTTTCTCTTGTGATCCTCTGGTTTGTGTCTCCATTTTTCTCTCTGTCTTGTGATTTCTGAGGCAGTTTTCTGTGATTTTCTTTCTCCGCTCCATCTGAATCTGTTCAGTCACACAGAGTTCAGTTGAAGTCAGTTTAGTTTAGTTCACATCATCTAGTGATCAAACCAGCAAGTTTGATTTTTAGTAAGTAAATGCGAAATGTTTTGAGTCTGAACTCAGTGAGTTTTACAGTACTCCTGTTCTCTCATCACTGCTTGTGCCGATGCTGGTTTTTGCTTCCTAACTTTATTACTTTGAGTTTGACGAACTTAAACCATTTCTTCAAACCGTTTAAGTAGATTTATATTGAAGAATTGTCGCCTGAATGAGTGGAATAAACTTAAAATGTTTAATGATTGACTAAAGCAGCACTAAAATATAAGAGAATTGAACTTACTGTAAGTGAGTTTACAGTACTCAAACTTACTGGTTTTCAAACTTAAATGGTTTCAGGTAAATAAAGACTTCTGGAGCTAACGGTCAGGAACGTGTTAAAATATTAATGTTGTTCATCAACACTTTTCATTCCAGTGTTTCAACAAAAGAATCGACATCATTGATCACACAATATTTACAGAATGATCTGCGATTCACGAGCTCTTCACAAAAACAATGAAATATGAGCGTGATGGAATGACCTGGTGGTGAGCTGATGAGAGGAGACATCCGCGCCGGTTCTGTGATCTCTGCCGGAGCGACTCCAGCTCCAGGTGTTTTTATGACTCCGGACCGACCCGCCCACAGCGCCGTTTCCATGGCTACAGTCAAAACACATCAACAACAACAAATCTTATCACAGGAAGTGCACAAATTCCTCATAATGATATTCTCTATGATATTAATGTAATGCAGTGGATTAATACACTAAATGAATTCATTCATTTTTAAAAGCTTCTCTCAATGACTAGATAAACTGAACATTGATTACAGAGGCTCTCTCAATCCTCCACAGATGAGAGAAGAGAGAAGCACAAGTGTGTACGGCTGTGTATTTCTACAGAGAAACTTTATTTGTAACATTAAATGAGTTTAAAGCTGATGAATGTACGAGACGTCCATCAACAGTGTGTCCGCGGGTTTGCAGGTGTGTGTGTTCTGCTCGACTTCAACTGTCATTTCATGATTTGTGGACGAACAGGTTTGCTCTCAAATATACACTGTAATGAATTGCTGTAAAAATTACAGCAATATTTGACCGCAGATGTCTGTATTCTTAATAATACAGCATATTGCTGTAAACTGCAATGCATTCTGGGGGGCGTGGCGGTTTGACTCAAAATTACAGGATATTTACTGTAAATTTCAAGCAGAAAGAGGCTTTGTAGGATTTTCAACGGTTGAGATTCTGGTAGCAGCGAGAGAGAGAGAGAGAGAGAGAGAGAGAGAGAGAGAGAGAGAGAGAGAGAGAGAGAGAGAGAGAGAGAGAGAGAGAGAGAGAGAGAGAGAGAGAGAGAGAGAGAGAGAGAGAGAGAGAGAGAGAGAGAGAGAGAGAGTCTACAACTGCGGTAAGTGACTTAATAATTAAAAACAATACAGCAAATTTAAAAAAAAAAATTGTTAATCAAAGAATACAGTAAAATTCTGTAAATTAAATTATAGTAATGGGACTGACAAAAATGCTGCAAACATCTGCTTGTGTATCAAGAAGCTCACATGATGAGAATCAAATTTAACATGGAAATTAAATCCATTTCACTTAAAATGGACATAAAAAGATTTTAGATTCTGTACAAAAAAAGCATTTCCACATTCATTATTTCCTGTAATTCCTGCTCTTTCCTCAAAACTCATCATTTATGATCTCAGAAATCATTCATGTAGTTTCAGACACGCTCACGTCTTTAATTCTGATCTTTTGTGTTTAAATGTGTGATATAAATAAATGTACTTTCTCCAGTAAATACACACAGATGACACTGTCAATAGAGCCTGAAGATCATTCAGATCTTCAGTCCTGCTCAGATTTACTACAACACCAGTTAACAACGAGTACTTGTGTTTTTATTAACAAATATTAAACATGAGATTTCTGTCATGAGTTCCTCTCCCTCGTGTCATTCGTTCATCTTCAGACACACATGAAGATGTTTTTGATGAGGTTCATGACTCCATAGATCAATATAATCAACACTTTCAAGCTCCAGAAAGGAAGTAAAGACGTGGTTAAAACAGTCGAGGTGATGCAGTGGATCAAGAGACCAGAACACTTTCTGAGAGCAACAACAACACAAGAATATCTTTATTCAACAATCTCTTCTATGTTATTCTCAGACGTTGTTTACGTCCAGCGCTTCCATGTTTACGTCTGAACGACTCATTATCAGCGTCACACACGTGCGTCTGATCACATGATCAGCTTCGGCCAATCCTGAGCCGGCGTTCGGCTGTAGAACCTGGAAGTGCTGAACGTAAACGGCGACATGTTCATCTCATATATGGTGAATTTGAAGGCCGTATATCTCAGAGAAACTGTACTTTGGTAGCGAATGTATGAAAACTTCACAAGTGTAAAGATGGACAGTAGTTGTTATTCTGGACTGTGAGGATTCACGAGTTATCAATGATGTGGAAAGTGTTTGTGAGAAGATCAAATGTCACACTTTATTTTACAGTGCTGTAGTTACATTGTAATTACTATTAATTAACTACATGTTCTTATTAGTGAGTTACAGTTAGGGTTTGGTTTAGTTACTTTAATAATTCACTGTTATTACTATAGTAAGCACATGTGTAACTGCAGCACTGTAAAACAAGGTGTTACTGAACAATCTACACAATTATTAGTGACTCAGAGCCACTGATTTGATTTCCAGCTCCACTTGTTCGAGTTCGTTCATGTTTTCAGCTGGTGGGATGAAGCTGCAGGTCAACAGAGGAACATTAACAATATTGGTATGACATATTTCTTGAACAACTCATTTTTCCAGTCTGTATAAAATCTGTCTAATATAAAGGCATGGTAGATGTGAATGTCAGTATGTGTGTGACCAGTAGAGGGCGTTCTCAGTTAAAGCAGAAGCACCAAAGATATTACAGTAGATTAACTGTGTGAATATCAGTGAGGAATCAAAAGGGTTTTCAGGAGAACAAGTGACTCATCGGTGTCAGTGTTTTTCTTCTCTTGAAGTGCTGGAATCATCCTGGCGAAGGACCATAATGTGTTTTTCGCTCTTCGGTGTTTGTGGTTTTGAAGAATCTGCTGGTGACCAGTGTCTTCCAGTCATTCTGACATCAATCTTCTCTGAGTTCAGATCACAGGATCTTCAGACCAGCTGCCTGTGTCTCTATAACTATGTCTCTTAAGTTAGTGTTTAATATATTTAGATTTTGCTCTACATTTAGAGGTGTGCTGAAGCAGAAGTGTGGAGGTCTTGTCAACTTTATTATGATTGGAATGAAATATGAACCACTTCAGAATTATACAGAAATAATGAGGTTCTGTGTCTTAAAGCAGGGTTTCAGACGGTGTTCAGGGTCTGCAACAAGCTGTTAAAGATTAAACATCTTAGATTTCAGAGAGAAATCATGTCGTTTCTTTATTGACAACCACAGATGTTTCTACTTTAAGGTGTTTCTTCAATCGAAGTGAATCAAATGCATTACTTTTTCTCACCTGGGCTTGTTCGATTGTTTTTAACAATAACAAAAAGTGGCAAACGTAAAGGATCTTTCACACCCAAAGTGAAATGAATAATCCTCAATAATCCTTACGACTGCACAGTAGAAAAGCCTTTCAGCTGCTGCTATTCTAGATTAAAGAAGAAATGGTACAACACTCTTATTTCTAAATCTACGTACATTTTGCTTGTTAGTATGGTTGAATTAGATTATTGAAGGTCAGCAGCAAAGGCATTAAATACATAATGTATATTTATGCAATTTAATATATTAAATTATTATAGGTTTGCATAAAATTTTGAGATTGCATTTCACAGTTTTTATTTATTTTGAGGATTCGGCACAGCGATCAGCTGAGTTCTGCTCATGATTCGTATGTCGTTGTCTGATCTAACACACTTTATAGTCCCAATGAAGGGAGTAATGAACTTTTCAGCAGCTTTCAGTGTCACTCTTTTAGAAAGTACACAAACACCAAATCTAGAGAACACTTGAAAACATCTTCAGCTTCTTCTGGTCAGCAGGACCAGCTCCGTGAGCTCCAGTTCAAGCCTCATGAATCAGGTTCTTCCGCTTTCGGGATTGACTTTCCAATTAAAACCCAGACGGACCTTCCCTTTAATGAGTTCTGAGAATGTGTTCGAGGAGCCGTTTACAGCGTTCCTTACAGCGATATATTACAGTAACATTTATTTCATATGCTGTAATGAAAGTACACTGAAGCAAGCGCAGTGAACCCAAATACAGTTTTATTAGCGTGATACACAATAGACAGAACTGTAACACAAACACGATCACATGAACGTGTCGAACACAACCGGACATAAAACAGCGGTGAAGGAACAAAGCTGTGTGAACATGAGGGCTATTGATACAACAAGACGAATGACTAACAAGAAACAGCTGTGAATAATCAAGATCAACAACCAATCAGAACATGACAATAAAACAAGGGAAGCACAAGACACTGGCTACGTCTGAAATCACATACTCTCTCGAGTACTTATTTTGAATAAGTAAAAATATGTCAAAATAGTAAGATAAGATGTTGTCATGTGACGTACAGCGTAAGTCATTCACAAATCATCTCCCGTGGCCTCATGGGATAGTAAAGTGTCCATCGTAAGCACACTTCAGAATCTCGACGGATGTAGTCGGTCATCCGGTGACTTTTTGTCTACTGTTTTATACTGTGAATTCGGATGATTTTTTTGTCTACTATATAGTAGGGAAGTATGTGATTTCAGATTCAGCCTTGAAGTCACATGACAAGAAACCAGGAAACAATGAGAATTTCAAAATAGAAGACATGAACATGTAAACATGAAGCAAACACAGAACAGTAGCTATGATTACATCCACCTATTTTTATGCACATTTTGGGATATCGCATCAAAAAGCGCTGGATGGAAGCGGCAAGATGCGCATAAATTCTAAAAACGTGCATTAAAAAAAACGTATGGGCTTGTTTGAGTGGGATCAAATCTTTGTCCGATAATAAAACTACAACGGAAACGCATTTACCAAATAAATTTAGTGCCGGTTTATCAGGAAGTGATGTTTTTGCTCGACTCACTGGATGGAAACGCTGCTTTATTCACAAATGTTTTATGCGATTATTCCAATTTTGCACAAGTTGAATTTGCAACTTTGGATGGAAACACAGCGAATGTGAAATATATGTCATTCTAGATCATTTTCATCTCTATGAAATCTAGAAATATTTGCATCGCCATAATAAAAGGTGCTACATTTATTTATTCATTTAAAAAAAGTTTTAAAAACCTTTTCTCTGCTTTTCACCTCTTGACTCGCTTCGTTTACTATTTAGTAAATCTTTGTACACTTTGTGTTTGTGACGTTCCTCGTGTGGGTAAAAACATCTAAAGATGTCACAAATGTACATGAGAAATAATGACCTTCTGAACAATTAAAGTTACATAAAGGTCCACGTCACTGTAATCCGTGGCAATGTTTCACTGACACACGAACAGTGTATTTTAATCAGACACTCTTGATTCTGATCATCGAGCGATTGATGACAGATCGAGTGTCAGTAGTTGTGCAAGTGTTCAGAGATCTTCAGAGAGCTGTGGAGACTCCTGTGACCTCTGACCTTGCCGTTGTCAGCGTCATGCTGTCGTATCGACGGAGGAACGACACGTACAGTAACAACACTAACAGATTAGTCAACAATGTAAACTCCAGTAGGAACAATATTCAGTCATGAACCTAGCTTTGTACATTTTGTGTTTTTGACGTTCCTCGTGTGAGTAAAAACATCTAAAGATGTCACAAACAAACATGAGACATAATGACCTTCTGAACAATCTGGAAGAAAAGTTACATAAAGGTCCACGTCACTGTAATCCGTGGCAATGTTTCATTGACACACAAACAGTGTATTTTAATTAGACACTCTTGATTCTGATCATCGAGTGATTGATGACAGATCGAGTGTCAGACGTTGTGCAAATGTTCAGAGATCTTCAGAGATCTTCAGAGATCTTCAGAGAGCTGTGGAGAATCCTGTGACCTCTGACCTTGCCGTTGTCAGCGTCATGCTGTCGTATCGTCGAAGGAACGACACGTACAGTAACAACACTAACAGATTAGTCAACAATGTAAACTCCGGTAGGAACAATATTCAGTCATGAACCTCGCTTTGTACATTTTGTGTTTTTGACGTCCCTCGTGTGAGTAAAAACATCTAAAGATGTCACAAACAAACATGAGACATAATGACCTTCTGAACAATCTGGAAGAAAAGTTACATAAAGGTCCACGTCACTGTAATCTATGCCAATGTGTAATTGACACACAAACAGTGTATTTTAAGCAGACACTCTTGATTCTGATCATCGAGCGATTGATGACAGATCGAGTGTCAGTAGTTGTGCAAGTGTTCAGAGATCTTCAGAGATCTTCAGAGAGCTGTGGAGACTCCTGTGACCTCTGACCTTGCCGTTGTCAGCGTCATGCTGTCGTATCAATGAAGGAACGACACGTACAGTAACAACACTAACAGATTAGTCAACAATGTAAACTCCGGTAGGAACAACATTCAATGTCATGAACCTCGCTTTGTACATTTTGTTGACACGTTGCTTGTGATGTTCCTTGTGTAAATCACTTTTACCCATAAATGCGTCACAAGTGAACATCAGAACAATGTCCCTCTGTACTCTTTTATCAAATAAAAGGCACATAAGGAGTCGCTGGGTGTTTACAGTACACTGTGGCTTCACACTGATTCTGGAGAAACACAGAAAGAGTGTCAGGTGTGGACGTGAGGTCGTGTGACCTTTGACCTTGCCGTTGCCAGCGCCATGCTGTCGTATCACACAGTGTGCGACACGTACAGTAACAACAGAATTACACTGATCCGTGTAAAACTGTGTCATGTATGAGAACTCTTCATACACACTCATGGTGTACTGTAACCCTGTCTGACGGGTTTAACTCTGAACTGGACATGAAATATGTTTAAGAAGAGACTTCAGATAGTGAAGCAGAAGAATCTGCTGGTTTGATGACAGGAACTGCTGCTTTCTGAAAAGAGAAAACACACACACACACTCGTCAATTTAACATCAGATTCATTCACTTTTACACAGATCTTCCTTCAGGGCGGTGTGATATTCAAGACAAATCGTCATATGCAATAACTTGTTAAATTAGATATTTGATTTGCAATGCGATAATCATAAGTAAATTCAATGAAAATTCAAATGCATATTTATATAACCAACATTTACAGTCAAAACCGATCAATAATTTAATTTCCCATTCAGTCGGTCACTTCGACGTACGTCGGATGACCGACGAATAGGAATCTCGCTAGAGAGGCCAATCTACTTCGAGTGTAACTAAAACGAGCCAATGCATATTGGCATGCAATCATATGCATCAGCTGCTCACTCCGCGCAGCGCGGGTATATAATGAGCAGCAGGTGCGTTGCATCTTTAGCTTTTCGCTTCGGAGCCGAACCATTCATGGTTTCTACGGAGTGTGACGAGAACGAGACAAGGCGAGAGAAGTTCTTTGGCGGATTCTCCTCGGCAGAGTGCAGGCGAACAGCGCAGCAGCGGGGCCGCGCTCTTGTGTGTTTTGTGTTGTCTTGTTTGTGGGTAACGGTGCGCTGTGAGAGAGCGCGCAAAAGCTGTTTTCACAGCTACAAGAGTGAGTGCACACGACAGGCTGCACTTTTTCCTGTCTGTGTGCCGCGGTCTTCCCCTGCGTGCTTCGGCACTTGAGAGAGTAATCCCCAAAAGAGCTCGCACGAGAAGTTTGCGTCTTTTTGAAGATGTCATACTACTTGTGTGTTTCTGGATGTGGTCGTTACCTGGCGTCTCGGGATGGTCACCAGCGCTGCGTCGTGTGTTTGGGCTTAGAGCACGCGGAGGCAGCGTTTGTGGATGAGTCATGCACCCACTGCGGGAACATGACCATCGCGGAGTTGCGGTCTAGGCTCCGCCTCCTGCAAGGGGGCGGGGTCCCAGTGCCGCCGCCTCGAACGAATCCTCCTCAGAGGGTTTCTTCGGGCGGTGGCACTGGTAATTTGAGGGTTACGGTGAGCGCGCTTCCCTCGGGGAACCAACCCCCTGGGAACCCTCACTCCTCCCGCACTCTGCAGCCAGTAGAGCTGCTGGAGGAACGTGGTGGACCGCCCCCGAGGTGTGTACCATCCGTATCCTTCGGGGCTCCCCAGGACGACCAGATGTCGATCGCTGCATCGGAGGGTGAGCCTGATACTTTCGAGGATGACGATTCGGCGCAGCTGCCTCCTTCGGGAAGGGTAGCTGTGCCCGAGTCGGACCCGGAAATGATGGCTATGCTTTCCCGGGCCGCCAACAGGATCGGGCTCGTGTGGAACCCTCCACCGTGTCCCGAGCCCTCGAGGCTGGACGATTGGTTTCTCGGGGTGGCAAGGGCTGGTTCTCAGCCCCCCACCCCAGTTCCTTTCTTCCCGGAGGTGCATGAAGAGATCACTGGCTCGTGGAAGGCACCTTTTACTGCCCGAAAACCGTGCCAGTGGGACCTCCTCCCTCACCACCCTTGATGGCGGTACGGCAAAGGGATATTCGCGCATACCCCCTGTGGAGCGGGCCGTTGCTATGCAACTGTGCCCTAACTCCACGTGGCGGGGGGAGCCGTCTCTCCCTTCCCGGGCCTGTAAGCACTCGTCGGACCTGACCGGCAGGGCTTACCAGGCCTGCGGGGAAGCCGCTTCCGCCTTACACGCTATGGCGTTGTTGCAGGTCCATCAGGCCAAGGCACTGAAGGACCTGCACGAGGGTGGTCACGATCCACAAGTTTTTCAGGAACTTCGTGCCGCAACGGACCTCGCGCTTCGTGCGACGAAGGTCACTGCGCGGTCAGTGGGTCGTGCGATGTCCACGTTGGTGGTCCAGGAACGCCATCTCTGGCTGTGCCTGGCTGACATGAGGGATACCGACAAGGTCAGGTTTCTTGATGCCCCCGTGTCCCAGGCCGGCCTCTTCGGCGACGCGGTCGAGAACTTCGCCCAACAGTTCTCGGCTGTACAGAAGCAGTCTGAGGCCATCAAGCACATCCTGCCGAGGCGGTCAGCTGCTGCACCTCCACCGCCCGCAGCGCCTCGGGCTGCTCGTCGCCGAGGGCACTCCCCCGCGGCCGCCCCCGCTCCCCAACAGCAGCAGCCGGCGTCCAAGCGGCGCCGTGGAGCCGGTCGTGGTCGGGGTGCCCAGCCTGTCCAGGCCCCCGCCAAGAAGGGCGGCAAAGCCAGGAGCAAGAGGCCCTAGGACAGGCGACCTGGAGATGGAGGGGACTGCTCTGCAGGAGAGGGTGACCGCACCACTCCTTCCCCCGGAGGAGGGCCGGGTGGAGAATCCTGTTTTGTGTTTGTTTTATGTTCCGCCGCTGGCTCAACAGCCGGCGGTACCCAAATTATCAATAAAAGAGCAGTTTCCCCCATCTCCGGGTCCGAAGAGGACTCGGAGAGTAGTGGGAGGGCCAGAACCTCACCACTCTCTTCCTCCTCTTCTATCGCCAGCGGACAGCAGCGTGCAGCAGGCAGCCAAGGCTCCGCCTGCTCCCACTGTCCTCCCGTGGAACCAGGTAAGTGTTGCACAGCACACTCTGACCCCGCCTCGGGCCGCCTCACAAAGAGAGCCTCCCAGGCCGCGTCCCTGCGTTCCACCTCGCTGCCCCACGGCGGGTACGCCTGCGGTCCCTTTGGTCCCGCTTGTACGGTCTCTGCGAGCCTGGTTAGCGCTCCCCAGTCCGTCTCGCTGGCTCATTCGGACCATCAGGCTCGGCTATGCGATTCAGTTCGCCCGGCGTCCCCCGAGGTTCAGGGGCGTCCACTTCACTTCAGTGAAAGCTGCCGATGCTCCTGTCTTGCGTGCGGAGATCGCGGTCCTACTGGCGAAGGACGCGATAGAGCCGGTCCCTCTAGCCGATATGAAGTCGGGGTTCTACAGCCCCTACTTCATTGTACCCAAGAAAAGCGGTGGGTTACGACCGATCTTGGACCTGCGAGTTTTGAATCGGAGCCTTCACAAGCTACCGTTCAAAATGCTCACGCAGAGACGCATTTTCGAGTGCATCCGTCCCCGAGATTGGTTTGCAGCGATCGACCTGAAGGACGCGTACTTTCATGTCTCGATCCTTCCGCGACACAGGCCATTCCTGCGATTTGCGTTCGAAGGTCGAGCATATCAGTACAGAGTCTTACCCTTCGGGCTGGCCCTGTCTCCCCGCGTCTTCACGAAGGTCGTGGAGGGAGCCCTTGTTCCCATGAGAGAACAGGGTGTTCGCATCCTCAACTATCTAGACGACTGGCTCATTTTGGCTCAGTCGCAGGATCAGTTGTGCGAACACAGGGATTTGGTGCTCAGACATCTCAACCAGCTGGGTCTTCAGGTCAACTGGGAGAAGAGCAAACTCGCCCCCGTGCAGAGGATCTCTTTTCTCGGTATGGAGTTGGACTCGGTCGAACAGACAGCACGCCTCACAGAGGAACGTGCTCAGTCGGTGTTGAACTGCCTGAATACGTTCAACGGCAGGACGGCGGTCCCACTGAAATTCTTTCAGAGGCTCCTGGGGCATATGGCGGCCGCAGCGGCAGTAACTCCGCTCGGTATGCTTCATATGAGACCGCTTCAGCACTGGCTCCACGGCCGAGTCCCGAGATGGGCGTGGCAACGCGGCACTTTCCGGGTGGCAATCACTCCAGAGTGCCGCCATACCTTCAGCCCGTGGTCGGACCCCTTGTTTCTTCGGGCCGGAGTGCCCCTAGAGCAGGTGTCCCGGCATGCTGTGGTTTTCACGGATGCCTCGACCACCGGCTGGGGCGCCACGTACAACGGGCATGCAGTGTCAGGGGTGTGGACGGGCCCCCAACTGCAGTGGCACATCAATTGCCTCGAGTTGTTGGCAGTACGGCTCGCCCTGAGCCGCCTCAAGGGGCCGCTTCAGGGCAGGCATGTGCTGGTCCGTACGGACAACACTGCGACAGTTGCGTACATCAACCGTCAAGGTGGTCTACGCTCCCGTCGCATGTCACAACTCGCCCGCCATCTCCTCCTCTGGAGTCAGAAGCATCTGAGGTCGCTTCGTGCCATTCACATCCCCGGTGTGCTCAACCGTGCGGCCGACGAGCTCTCACGAGCTGCGCTGCCGGGAGAGTGGCGACTCCACCCCCAGGCGGTCCAGCTGATCTGGAGAGAGTTCGGAGAGGCTCAGGTAGACCTGTTTGCCTCTCCAGAAACCTTTCACTGCCGGTTGTTTTACTCCCTGTCCGAGGGAACACTCGGGACAGACGCACTGGCTCACAGCTGGCCCCGGGGCCTCCGCAAATATGCGTTTCCCCCAGTGAGCCTACTTGCACAGACACTGTGCAAAGTCAGGGAGGACGAGGAGCAGGTCATGTTAGTTGCGCCCTATTGGCCCAACCGGACCTGGTTCCCGGAACTTTCACTCCTCGCGACAGCCCCTCCCTGGCCCATTCCTCTGAGGAAGGACCTTCTTTCTCAGAGACGGGGCACCCTCTGGCACCCGCGTCCAGACCTCTGGAAACTCCATGTCTGGTCCCTGGACGGGACGCGGAGGTTCTAGGTGACTTACCCTCCGAGGTACTTAACACCATCGCTTCGGCACGTGCACCGTCTACAAGACGTGCTTACGCCCTGAAGTGGAACCTGTTCGTCGAGTGGTGTTCTTCTCGCCGAGAAGACCCCCGAAGATGCTCGATCGGAGTCGTGCTTTCCTTCTTGCAGCAAGGGTTGGAGCGTAGGCTGTCCCCCTCCACCCTCAAAGTCCACGCTGCTGCTATTTCGGCATACCACGACCACATAGATGGCAAATCCGTTGGTAAGCACGACCTGGTCGTCAGGTTCCTTAGGGGGGCGAGACGGTTAAATCCTCCTCGTCCCCCCTCCATACCCTCTTGGGACTTGGCTCTGGTGCTGAGAGCTCTCCAGAATGCTCCCTTTGAGCCTTTGCAGTCAGCAGACTTAAAGATTCTATCTATGAAGACTTTGCTGCTGGCTGCATTGGCCTCCATCAAGAGGGTAGGGGACCTGCAGTCTTTTTCGGTCGACGAATCGTGCCTAGAGTTCGGGCCGGGCGACAGCCACGTGGTAATGAGACCCCGACCTGGCTATGTGCCCAAGGTTCCTACCACTCCCTTCAGGGACCAGGTGGTGAGCCTGCAAGCGCTGCCCTCGGAGGAGGCAGACCCAGCCCTGGCTTTGCTCTGTCCAGTTCGCGCTTTGCGACTGTACGTAGACAGAACTCAAGGCTTCAGGACCTCAGACCAGCTCTTTGTCTGTTACGGAGGCCAGCAGAAGGGAAAGGCTGTCTCCAAGCAGAGGATGGCCCACTGGATAGTGGATGCCATCGCCCTGGCTTACCAAGCTCAGGGCGTGCCCTGCCCGCTCAGGTTGCATGCACACTCCACGAGAGGTGTTGCATCCTCCTGGGCGCTGGCTCGTGGCGCCTCGCTAACAGACATCTGTAGAGCTGCGGGCTGGGCGACACCTAACACGTTCGCTAGGTTTTATAGCCTTCGTGTTGAGTCGGTCTCCTCCCGTGTGCTCGCCTCAGGTCAGAGGCACGGAGAGGCCCCGGCTTAGTGTCGGCTTGCTGCATTCACATGTGCTTATTTCTCCAGAGAGTCCCTACAAGGCAGACCCTGTTGAGTCCTCCGATCTCCCTTCGGCAGCCGACGTGGCGGAGCGTCTGGCGCCAGGCCTATGCTCCGCTGCATCCTTGAGAACCGGATTTAGGCTGGGTTCCATATGAGTGACCCTACGGGGATCCCATATGTCTAGTTCCACGGTTGCTCCTAATCGAAGCCCGTGTCTTTCCCTCTGGGAGAACCCACCTCTCGAGTGGAGTCACCCCAGTTCTTCCATATGACAACCCCACGGTTAGTCCAGTTTTCTTCCACATAACTCCTTCGGGGAAGGATGTGGCTTCCGCAGCGCCCCTTTTACACGAAGGGTACGCTTCCCAGTGTTATCCAATAGTCTCACTGAATGGGTTTGGGAACAGCAGTGATTGACACCCTCTGTGTTAGCCCTGGCCCACCGTCCTCAGGCAAGGGGGTGCGGGTGGCTTACTCAGAGCGCTGGAAGAGGGCAGCTCCTGTGGCGCTTTGGTAGGGATTCCTATTCGTCGGTCATCCGACGTACGTCGAAGTGACCGACTGAATGGGAACGTCTCGGTTACATAGGTAACCCTCGTTCCCTGAAGGAGGGAACGGAGACGTACGTCCCGTCGCCACAGTTGCTGTACCCCGCTGCGCTGCCGCCTATCTGGTTCGGCTCCTCAGCGAAAACCTAAAGATGCAACGCACCTGCTGCTCATTATATACCCGCGCTGCGCGGAGTGAGCAGCTGATGCATATGATTGCATGCCAATATGCATTGGCTCGTTTTAGTTACACTCGAAGTAGATTGGCCTCTCTAGCGAGATTCCTATTCGTCGGTCATCCGACGTACGTCTCCGTTCCCTCCTTCAGGGAACGAGGGTTACCTATGTAACCGAGACGATCATCTTTATTGGCTGATGCTGTTTTTTCACCATGCACACAAAATTATACAGTGAATAAAGTGGCGTCGATGAATTTGAAATTTACGGGCAAAAAAAACCAGTGCAAACAGATAATCAAAGTGTGATGTATATTTGATATTTTGAAGCATAACAAACATATTAATTACATAATCTTAACACGTATATTATAGGATTAATGTATTTATAAATCAGGCCCACTTTACCTGACACTTGTATGGAGTGCATGAAATGTTTGTTGGTATATAATACATTAAATTAACTGAATTCTAATGAAGATATTATAGCTGGAGCTTAGAGTTATCAAAAATAGTAAAGAAAAGAAAAAACTCCTCTGACATCGATGGTGAAGACCTGAAAACACTTTACAATGAACTCCCGTTAGTTAATATTAGTTATACCACGGTCTGTCTGAATACTCCACTCTGATTGGCTGGAAGAAGTGCATTAAACCGTTTAATGCACAGGTAGTTTAATTGCGGTTTTATATTACAGTTTTTTACCATCGCTATAGGACACATTTCTCAATACTTAAGTCACTTTTTCTAAACTCTTCACACAGTTCTCCTGACCAACTTCCACCAAAAAAATGTCCCCACAAGATTAACATTTACTAGTATTACTATACCTGTGGGGACATTTGGTCCCCATAATGTAGGGAATACCCACACACACACACAGAATATTGTTATAAACGCTCAGGTCATGTGATTTGAATAAAGTTTTAGTAAATGTTAAAAACGAGCATTAACTGCACTGTTCATGGTTAGTTAATGTTAACTAGTCTAGTGAACTAATGCGGCACACAAACACACTCGATCAGCCGCTTCTCTCCAGGACCTGATTGTCAGGGAAGGTACAGAAGATCATGAACAGAATCTCACCTCATCTCTGACTCTCTCTGAAACATCATGTCTGGATCACAAGAGTCTAGAAACAACAACACAAACGTCTGATTGTTCTTCAGGGAATGTTTGAAGTGATCATGAATTCAGCATAAGTTGCTTTGGATAAACATGACTCTCAAATGAATAAATGATTATTTTCATATATAGTTAATATTTCGAGCGATTCAGATGAAACATTGTAAACACTCACAGTTTGGTCTGTCCCCGCTAAAGCTCCTCCGTCGACCTCGTCTCACGCTCTCTTCCTCTCCTGCTTCAGGTTTTAACTCGCCATTTCTCTCTCTTGCTTTGTGCTTCTTCTTTAGGTTGGTCCACATGCCATACAATGTGTTCTCTTAAATTCTCCCTTGTTGAACGTCTGATGCAAACAAAACAATTTAGAGTTAAAGAGAATTTTAAAGTGTGTTAATTATTGTGAAATACAGGTTCAGTTTAACACAGACGTCACTGTCCGGATTTAAAGAAGTGTCTTTATAACCCATTAAACTTAAATGTTTTAATCACCTCGACGAGCTGAAGAGAGCAGAATTCACCGCGGCTCTGAGATCTCTGTTCTGAACTGGTTGAGCAGGATTCTCTCCGCAGGAACGCTGAGGAACACGCCCTCTCTGAACACAAGAACACAAGATGTTTCTCAGAATGTCTGTTAACTGATGAAACTGGAAGCATTTGATTGTTTTTGAATGACGAAACATCCACACTCTCTCACAACCTTTAAAAACTGTAGAAAAACATCTGACACTCCAATCTTAAAGCAACATTCAGTTATTACACACACACACACACACACACACACACTTTCAAAAAACATCACTAATGTTAAAAAAGTCCAAAGATGTATATTTTGTGAGAACTGCATGGTGTACTGTGGTTTTCTTTCTGTTGTTGTTGTTGTGTTTCTCCTGCTCTCCTTTGGCTCCTCCCACTCACCCACTCTGGCTCCTCCCACTCCCGAACACGGGCTCCTCATTTACATTTATGAAAAGCAACTTAGTGAGGAAAACAAACAAGTGATTCATCATGAATTGGCAAATAGACACAGGAAGTGCTCACTTTACGAGTTTCATACTTTGCTCAGTAACATAAGCTAGAGTAGGAAGGGAAAAGAAAAGGTTAGAATTTCTTTCCCACTCCTCCACTCCACCTTTAAATTCTTTTTAAACACTTTCATATTGTTGCGTCTGCTGAAACCCTGAGACTCAAGTAGACGTAACACTGTTCACACTCACATGAATAATTTGACTGATATGAATATGTATGACAGGAATCCCAGTTTTCATGCCTAGTATCCTTTCTTTTTTTTAAATCTTGTCAAATATATTAATTTCTTTGATGAATGTGATGAATCTGATTATTAGATCCTGTAATATAATATGATCCAGATGAGAGTCTCTTTCTGCTTCAGATCAGATCTCTGATTTCTCTTCACTGAAACTGAAGTGAGTTTAACCTCAAATCTTCTTCTGACATCTAGTGGACAGAAAACTTCTGCTATAATGGATTGAGTTGTTTTATACAGTAGATGTACTGTGTTCACTGCATCCAGTGTTCAGTGAATATGGATCTCTTCAGTTCTGATGTGAATCAGTTAATAAAGATGATTAAATGAGTCTGTCAGAGTTCATTATTATGAAACATCATTAGTTAGCAGATGAATCCAGAAAGAACGTCAATATTCACATTATTCCCTGTTTTTCTAATTCTGAAGAGATTCTGGTTCTCATTTAGAAAATGACTGAAACCTTCGTGCTTCTCATTCAATGAGAAAAACTCTGTCATTTAAACTCTTGTTACTTTATTAACACATTAAAGTCGATTCATCTGCGTTCCCTGATCAACTGAACCCTGTAAATGTTCAAAACTGTATTTGTTGATCTGTAGACGCTTCACTGTATCACAACAATATTATTCTGATGATGGATTTAAAGATCATTTAGTTTAGCATATTTATATATTTTAGTAATTATTTGAGGCCTACGTAAGCGTTTGATCCAGTGAATGTCATGAGACTGACAGAATTCTTTCATCTCTTTAGATGTTTATGATATTAGAGAATGTAACGTGTAGATGAAAAGATATTAAATGAAATATGAAAACCAGCAAAAGTTTATAGTTGAAATGAATCAAATATGTTCTTGCTTTATCATAAAAACTCTTAAATATTCATGATATTTACAGTGCAGTACTGAAATACAACCAATGATTATTTACAATATATATATAAAAAACAACGGAACACAGAAAAGAGGGAAAGAAGGGAGAAAATCCAACAAAGAAAATAAAGTGTTATTGTGGAAATAAACAGTGTCTGACGTTACTTTATTTTATAATAGTATTTCAATGATATTAAATAATCACTGCATGAATATACAGAGACATTATCATCTCTAATGGATGCTGAATAAACTTGTATTATAATAAATAAATGTTATATTTCTATATAAAGAGAAATATAGAATATAGGAAATATGTCAATATACAGGAATATAAACATAAATAATACTGTATGAGGAAGTGCAAAACGAAGAATATTTCGTAAAACACAAAAAGTCTGATTCAGACCAAATGTTGTCGGTAAAGAGGAATAAAACTCAGTTATCAGACGCTGATCTGAGGAAGAAGACGTTCATTAGTGTGTTTGTTTGGGATCAGATGAGTCTGAAAGAGTCCAGCAGTGAACAACTACTGATGAAGATGATGTTCTTCAGAACATGATGAAGGGTTTTGATGTCAGGATGAATCTTTACAGGCTCGTCTGGATCACCTGAAACTAGAAATCACACATATATAGAGAGGCTGTTCACTGCAGAGCCGGTGGGCGGAGCTAGACTCTAACCCCACCCATCGTCCAATCACTGAACATGACTCCACCCGCAGAAAGTCTGATGAATCTGTCTGAATTTGACACTTTATGAAAGAGACTGAAGAAAACAGTAAATGTAGAAATAAAAGAAAGAATGAAGTTTCATAAAGATCAAACACTCACATTCTGGCTTCAGTTTCTCCATACTCCTACATCTCTCAAGTCTCTGTCCTCTTTTCTCTTGTGATTCTCTGGTTTGTGTCTCCATTTTTCTCTCTGTCTTGTGATTTCTGAGGAAGTTTTCTGTGATTTTCTTTCTCCGCTCCATCTGAATCTGTTCAATCACACAGAGTTCAGATTCAGTGAAGTCAAAACTCTGATCGAGCATCTGTGTAATTATAAGTTGTTAAACGTGTGACTCTGAATGATTGTATCTTGACTGATATTCGTCTCTTATTTCACTGCATCTGCTCGTCTGACAAGCTTCACGGAGTTCTGTTTGTGTTCTCCTGTTTTTCTTCCCAATTTAAACCTAAAACAAGGAATATAGAGACAAACGATGATTGCGATCGATTACAATATTACAGCTATTAAAACATTTCTGATGAAACTGCAGATAATCCAGTCATTGTTTGCTGATGAAGCTCTTCAGTAAATCAAGCTCTAATGAAATGATGTAGTTACGAACAGAAGAGAGATGCGGGAAAATCCCTTCTGGAGAACCTGAACAATGAAGAAGTCATGGAGAAATAAAGTTCCTCAGTGAGAGTCCTGCTGTCAGTCGAGCAGCTGCTGAGAGTTCAGTCTACTGACACACAGTTTCACACCTACGATTATATAGTCCCAGAAGACAAACTGATTTCTGTGACTCTTCCCTTCCTTAACTGGTTAGGCTGGTTCAGAACAGACATGAGAAGTGATCACAACACATTATCTCAACAGGTGTCATGTTGCACAAGAATGAGGGAAACCTCCTGCCCTTTCCAGATCTGCAGGGCGGGATCTTATGGGAAGTCGTGTTTTTGTTAAGTGTAAATATTGAAATCACCTGTGACATGATTCTCAGATACAGCCTATAAAGTCATGTCATTACAGCAGAATTTAAGTTAATTGTTATTAGATATTATTGAGAATCTGTCAATCTTTCAGCAGAACTCATCTAATGCTGATTTAATGACTGAAGTATATTTTGTACGGTCAGGTAAACAGTTAAATGTCAGTGTGTCATTACTTCAGTCTGAACTCTCTATATAAATGTGTCCAGTGTTCAGGATCTTCTGTGTCTGGTTTAACGCTCCTGACTGAAGACTGTTGGGTCTGTTGGAGCACAGAGGATTCTGAGGAGTCTCTCAGCATTACATGCTCTTCATCTCTTCTGACCGCTGACAAACTCAATAGAATTGAGCTGAACTTGATAGAGAGAAAATATAGAATTGTGCTGAACTTCATAGAGATAAAATATTCTAAAGTTTAATTGAGGAACTATTGAAACATGCATCGAGGAGAAAATGTTCATGTGTTTCATGTGTCATCTCCACACTCCTGCCTTCAACTTCACTGCATTTTTCTGTTTAATTCCAGTTGATTTTAGTGTTTACATTCCATATACATTCCATGTATGCATTTCACTGTGCCTCACATACATCAACACACAGTCATTATCTGACTCATCTTACGCATTCCTATCAGTTCAAATACTTTCACATCTAGTACTAGTTAAGGCAAGTTTATTAATATCACATTTGACACACAATGGTAGTTCAAAGTGCTTTACATGAAAACACATATGTAAGAATTAAAAGATGCAAAATGCATTAAACAGTTGAGAAAATACAGTGCAATCAGTTTATAAAAATAGAAATAGCAATAAAAGTAGAGAATAAAAGTGTATATAAAATGTATTAAACAGTTTAGAATGAAACAGAAGATACATAAATAAAATAAAGTGCAGTCATTCAGATGTAGAACAGTGTTCATAGTAAACAGAAGTGATTTGACTCTGGATTTGAATGTGAATCTGTGGAGAAACAGCTGAAAGACTCTCTTGCTGTTTCTGATCCTGATCATCTCAGTGATCGGTTTATTCAGTGAGTAAATCTGATGTACTGAGTAACATGATCAGTTTATTATGTTTATTAGGCCCTGATGTCACATTTCCTCTTGTATCGGCCTCATGATTGAAGGGATGGATCACCCAAATGAAGATATCTCCTCTTCATGTTGATGGAAACCTGCTTTATGTAACTGAATGTCACATAGTCATGCTGTTCAGCTTTTGGGCCGCAGCCAACTGAGAGACTAACAATCACATTGATTTGATTCACTTTGAGGAAACAAATACATTACTGACATTCCTGCAAACTTGGAAATGTCATGCATGAATCAGATTTGGCTGACTGCCTAACGCTTGTGTTGAGCTGAAGACTGGCGTCACTGTTTCTGTTCAGTTTTGCTCCAGATGACTCTGTTCTGTTCAGTGTTTTCATATCATATGTTCATTGATGAATATATCAGCATCTCTCTGGGTTTGAGTGCATCAGGTGAACAATCAAGTCTGAGAATATTTACATGAAATTACAGAATTCTGGATTTGATGTTTTGTGGACAAAAGCATCTAAAACATCTTCATCATTTATGCCACAAAAGTCTATAAAGTCCATCACAGAATGTTCCTGAACGAGACGAGCTGCACAGACGTTTTCAATTCATAATTCCTGATGAAGTCAATGAGAAACAGGAGGATGAAGATCAGCGACTTTTTCATATTTAAAAACCCCAGTGTAGATGTGAAATCTGAGGATTGTTCAGATAATCCTAAACCTGGTGACTCCAGTGAGAGAGTAAAGACTCACGTTGGTGAGCGAAAAAATACACTAGAGGTGTGTGTGTGAGTGAGTGTGAGTGTGTGTGTGTGAGTGTGTGTGTGTGTGTGTGTTTTCTGCTTGTGAATGCACACAGGCGTCAGTCAGATGGAGGAGATTCGAGATGGAGCACCTCTAGTGGTTAAAAATGAAAGTGCATGGACTTTCCTCCACCCGCATGGATTCATGTTTTGGAAGAGAGTAACGGTCAGCACTTGTCTTGATGGATCTGTTTCTTACAGTTTGTTCCCTGAATCAAATCCACAGCTCTGGTGTTTGAGCTCATGATCAAATGTTGGATTTGTTGAGCTGAAGCTCACACAGGTGATCTATCACTGAAACCTGATTCTGATGGTCACCTGTAGAGGACACTGCATTACAGGGGTCAAAGGTCACAACAGAGATCTGGACTATTCTGAGAGATGTTGATTCTGATTCAGAGCAACAAACACATGAAACATCAGAACAACCGAGACACAATAAGACAATATTATTTCTTAAACATATTGTAGATTTCTTTATTTCACTGATTCCAGATCTAAAGTTTGATACACATGATCTTTCACACTGTCAATGGTTTCTGCAGTAAAAAAAAAAAAAAAACATTCCTTTTAATTAATTTACATTCATAATTACAGCATCACTGATGATTGACAGCATTCATTGGCACGCAGTGGCTCGTTTGTTCCTCCAGGTGGCGCAAGTTTAGAGTTCTTGAAAGCAAATCCATTTGACTGTCAGTTTGATGGTGTTTTTCTGTGATCGGTTCATCTGAATAAGTGTGAATGATTTATGAACGACACGGACCAAAAACAATCTGCAGTTTTCAGTGTTGAGCTCTTGTTGTTCTGAACCGCTTCAGTTCGTCTGTTAAAGTCACCGATTGCACAGACATGTGATCATTAATGCGTTTGATTTAAAATAGTGTCTCTACAGCTCCAGGATGGACTTTATTGACATGTTTAATACAGGTTCAGAGTTTATTTCTCCCGCTGGGTTGTTCTCTGAGGAAGATTTAAGATCCTCTTGTTTCCTGAAGATCCGTTCTGAATAAAGCGGTCAGGATCTTCAGAGTCCAGAAGACACGCGTGTGCTTTAAAAAGAGACACAAGAATCACATGATTCATCATCAGTATATGAAATCTATATTGAAGAAAAATGGATCATCTGGACATCAGAGCGGTCATTTCACTGCTGTGGTTTCAGACGTCCACAATCACGGATCAGATGTTCATGATCTCACCTCATATTCAATCTTCTGACGCTTCAGACGCTCTTCAGGACGTTGTGGATCAGCAGAGACTGTGAATGAAGAAACATCTGATCATCTTCTGATCACTGGATTCTGTTCATGATCTGAGTCTGGTGTGTGTTCTGCTGTTTAATCCTCACAGGAACAGAGTAAGAATTACAGGCTTCATTCAGTCATTTGATCACTCAGAATATCAATACTATTATTTCCTCTGGTAGTTTAATGTAAGAACTTGTTATGTTTATACTGTTCATGGTTCAGATTGTTTGGTGAGTGTGAGTCCTCTACTGGAGGAGGAGAGATGTACAACTCAACTGTTTGTGATATTGAAACTGAAAGTCTTCAAACACAGCCTTTTTAATGGACTGATCAAATTCTGTCATTTATTTCAGCTTTTTTTAAAGAAATAAAATGTAGACGGATCACTCGATTGAATTATTATATGTTGAAATGTTCCAATGGTGAACTTATTAAACTGTTTACAGCATCAACCATCACATGTTCGTTTAAGCTTTTGTTTCACGTATGAAATCATGAATCACATTATTTATCAGAAACTTTTACAGAATGAGCACACATATGGACACATTCATGGCATATATTTGACAAACACAGACAGATGTGAGTGATTGTTTTACTCACAGTTTGGTTTTATATTATTCCAGCTGCTCCATCTGACAATCCTCATGTTTTCTGTTGTTTGTGTCTTCATCTCTCTGTTCAGTCTTCATGCGTTTCGTCTTACTTTTCATCTCATTTAAACAATAAAAATGAAATACAAAAAATACAAAAAAAAACCCCATCTCCCTCGAATGTACAGCACACGGCCATGTCACCTATAAGCAGCAGCCCTAACATTGTCTCGCCCATTGATTGCTTAAACCACTCATATTGCTCGCTTAAACGAATTGTCCCGCCCAGAAAACTCCAGTCACATCGCTTCCATAAATGAAGTCTCTGCCCATTAAACTCCACTCATTTTAAGCATAAACGACGTGTCCGCTCATTTGGGACAGTTCGAACTAATACAGTAATATGTAAACGATGTTATTATTTTTTTTAGTTCCAACTTTTAGTGACGTCACGCCTATCAACATTCGAGCCAAATATTACAATCACTCGCCGCCATATTCCTCATTTCCTACTGAGGGATCGCACAAAAAACACCACGAAAGCAACCACATAAAACAATTCTCAACCAGTATAAACATAACAAGTTATTAAATGAGTCCATGTGACATTAAAGGTTAATGAAAGCGTTGTTCATTGTTAATTTCAATATTTACATTTTAACATTTTAAAGTTGCCTCTTACATTAATAATAATGCACTATGAATTAACGTGAATGATCAAGGTATAATTAATGTATTAGTATTTTTTTTATATTTAAAACTTACAATAAACATTTTGCCATTTTTTTAAAATTCAAAGCAAACAAAACAAGAAAGAGTTAAAACAATCTTGCTGCTCAAACTGTGTCTAGAACAATTTTTACTCATACTTTATGCTTCTTTTGTATTTTGCATTTATTTTGCTTGTACTTTTACTTTCAATTCTTAAGTATGTTTAATATAAAAAAAATACTTTTCATACTTGAGTACAAAACATATCACTTACTTTAAAACTTTTACTCAAGTAATATTGTAAACAGTGACTTTAACTTCTGCCAAAGTCATTTTCTGGTAAGATATCTGTACTTTTACTCAAGTATGGCTTTCAAGTACTTTATACACCACTGAGTTCTGGTAACACAAGATAACTACACGGGTTAAGGTTAGGTGTGGTTGTAGGTTCAGGGTTATTACATAGTTATTACCCAGTTATTGTAATGACTATAACAAGTACTCGACTGTACAAGGAGAACAGGAGTGTAAAATAAAGTGCCACCCTGTAAACAGTTTCTTTACACTCAGTTTGTAATAAAACAGAGTTTTTGCAAACGTCTGAACACAGTTCTCTACATTGAGGACAAATAAAGATCATGCGTTTCAATACTGACCTTCATTTTCTACAGCAGTGGTTTTGAAGGAAATGAATGCTGTTTGACATTTCACCTCTGAAAAAGAAATAAATGTCTTCCACACGAGGAAACTTGTTTCTGCCACGGAATAAATGATAAAAAAGAGGTCATTTTGAGTTTATGTCTCATAGTGCTGAAAAGTTATTTCTGTTTACTTCTGTTAAACTCTGTGTTTATTGGCAGTTTTATGAGCAACGTTCAGTGAGAAGATGTGTTCTGCTCATCTTTAACTTCATGATCTCACACTTTCTCTTCTGCATCTAATGTTCCTGATCAACACAAAGTCATGATTCATTTTCATTTCATTGGCAGAATGCCAGAGCGTATTGTCGAAATCTTGAAAATAAAAAAATGGTCAACTCTGCCAATATTGAGTGTTTGAATAAACTGAATGAAATGGTCAATAAAAGCCTTTGACACTAATGAAGTGTTGGAATTATTCTTCAGTGTACCGTAGTAACGTCTGACAAAAACCTCTGAAACACTGAAGCAGCAGACTTTCTGAAAATTTACATCTGAGTCACTTAAAACTTTTGGTTATTATTGTTTCTTGCAGGGATAAACGTGGAGCCATATTTTTTTTTCATCAGCTGAAATTGTGAGTGTGTTGAAGACATTAAAGACTGTTAACTAACCAATGAACTGTGAGCATCGGATAACCTGAGGTACAGTAAATGTGACATTATATAGTTTGAAAGCTGTTTTATTGACGTCTTTCTACGCTTGAAACACCGATGATGATAGAAATGGAAGAAGACTCGTGCTCTGCCACTTGAACAGTGATCTGTCACGTCACATTTAAGAGCATCAAAACACCATTTATCATTTCAATTCCATGATAAAAGTGTGAAAATGTGAAAGAATTAAAGATACCTGCCCTGATCTCATAGGGTCAAATAGAGCCTGTTTTAATGCCATTATTTTTTAAATGTTAATGTGTTATTGTCACATAGACAGTCCTGAATTTATTTTAAGCCCCTTGATTGACAGGATATAATCGGCCCTGATCCTCGTCAATCGACTGACAGAGCAGATTCACGTCCAGATGAAAACTGAATACTTGAAATAACTGAATACTTGCCAAAGATCAAGGATTACGGTTAGAGCTGTAGAACACAGACGAAAAACTACAGACATACTAAAGTGAACAACTGAAAAAATAAGTACAAAAATGCACAATGAAATTGTCACGATTTGGTATTGTTTTTTCTGTTTATCGGTCCTGTCTTTGTCACATGTTCTTTGTTTTTGTCCTGTCATTTGCCATGTGGTTCTGTTCTGATTTCCTCCTCGTTATTAGTTCATCGTCTCCACCTGTGCCCCTTAATTAGTCATGTCTATCACCTGTTTAATCCCAATTATCCTCATGTGCTATCTGTATATCTGCCCTCTGTTTCAGTCCAGTCCTTGTCCGTTGTTAACGTTACATGTTGATGTTTTCCTGTGTTCCTGTCTTGTTTCTCTTTATATTAAATTCATTGAATGTTCACCGTCCTTCATCCTCGTCTTGATCCTGCACGACACGTTACATTAGCCTTGATTCATACTGAAAATTAATCATTTATTCTTTACAGCTGGAAGGTGAATCATACTAACATTTCTGTGTTGTTAGCAGTGTGAATCTTTGGAACTAAACACTCCGACAGTCTAATCAGCAGATGATCATTATAATAATAATAATGCTGTGTGTTCAGTATGTCAGGTATTTTGGAAGGGTTTTGTGTTTACTGTGATGGAAAGTCAGATTATGAAATGAGTTCAGTGAAGGTGAAACAGAAACTGCTTTCTCAGTGATGTTCTATGTTTATCTATTTTCTCATTACTCTGCTTGCCTACAGTCCTGCAATTTTGTGCATTGTGTGTGTTTTTTTTTTTTGACGAAGACGACTTAACAGAGCAGCCATCAAGTGTTAGACAGTATTCTAGGTTTTTATGTGCTCAAGTTTTTGGTCCAATAATTAGAATCTCTGTTTTTTCTGAATTTACTAGTCATCCAATTGTTTATATCAGCTACGCATTCTGTTAATTTTGAGAATTGGTAGGTTTCGTCAGAGCGCGAGGAAATATAGAGCTGAGTATCATCAGCGTAACAGTGAAAACTAATGCCATGCTTCATGCTCAGTCACAAATGTATTCTTAAATGTATAAATGCTCACGTTTTTTTGCAATGCTCAATAGATATTTAATTTAGCCTCACTCGTCACAAATATAACGGTCTATAGAATATAAAGCAATCATTGATTATTAATACATGTGCTGGAAATTTACAATTTACTAGTTTTACTGTAAAGAAATAAGTAGATTAGTGAGGTACATAAACTGTTATTACCATCTTTAACCACTAGATGTCTCCTTTCAGTTCAAACTCACAAAGCTTTAGTATGGAATGATATTTAACTTGAATTAGAATATTTGAAATTGAATATGCAGTTTTGAACTTTAAACATCAAATTAAAATGTTTGTCCGCAGATCTTAAAGTTCACTTTCTTCTACACAGGAGAGAAATGACAAATAAAATGCCTGTATTAAGGATGACATCTAGTGATCAGAAGTTGCAATAACTGGATCATCATCACTGTCTCTGATCTGAATTAAGAGGCTTTTGAGTTTGCAGTGAAATCTAGATCCTCCATCTGGTGATCAAAGATGGAAACAAACGTTTATCTTCATCCATTAAAACACTTATGGCCGGTTCCACAGACCAGGTTTAAATCTAATCTCAGATTAAACTGCATGTTTGAGCCGTTTTAACTGAAAGCATTTCTTAAAATGTGTCTTTCATTGTTTTGTCTCAAGATTCACTCCGTTAATGTTTTTCTAAGACACGTTAATAAAAGCTACTAAAACGTTAATCGAACTAATGCCTAATCCTGGCTTAATCTAAACTCTGTCTGTGGAACCAGGCCTTAATTCTATTAAATGCAGTTGTTCTTTAATCTCAAATTCATTAAATGTTCAGAATTGAAAATATTTACTAATTATGTTTAAAATACCAGCTGGAGTTTCTATATTATACCCTTATTAATTAGAATCTAATTAAAACAACAGCGCTGTGTTCAACACGATCAGTTTAAGAAAGTCTTTATATTGAGTTCAACTTGATCTCTTTATTCTCTGAAAGAGTGAATGAAAATAAACCCTGAAACATCAATCTGAACATTTATTCATTTGTATTAATGTTTTTCATGTGTTTTTGAAAGGCATCGTGTTCCAGCAGACACAAAACTCTCATGATTCACTGTCAGAAATCAAGAGGATATTTGTTTTATTAATATGTATCTAGACCTTTATGGATACAACAGGTAAAAATCTAATATTTAATAGACTGTTTAAAGCTATTGTTAATGAATGATTTTATTACAATAAAAGGGCAAATCTATGAATGATTGAACTGAATAATAGTGTGTGTTGACCAGCAGGTGGCGCTAATGGGTGAAGATTCAGATGAACACAGATGAACATGACTGAACTCAGATCAGCATTTATTTATTTATTAATAATCCCATTGAGATATGAATCTCTTCAGAGAGTCACAAAGTTTCACATAAAACTGATTCCAATGACAAGAAAAGTCCATTCCAGCATCATAACTTCAGTTGTAAAGAAATAAAAATGAGGTGAAACATGAACATGATTCTTTCAAGAAAGACACAAAATCATCCCTAAGAATATTAAAGATGGCAGTTCTTCAATCATCAAATACTTCTGCATAACAGAGACAAACATTCAGAACATCATGAAGGACTTTATGAGGATTTGTTCATATGAGCGTCTCAGATTTCTGTCTGATCATATTTTGTTCTGATTATCGACCTTTCAACTCAAACTCATTTTATTCTCACTTTCATAAAGCCACATTTCTAGCATCTGTAAAACTGCTTTCTTCCATCTTAAAAATATATCTAAACTTCGACACATGCTCTCAATGACAGTAAGTTTTTTTTATTTTTCATGTTACTCAAAGTAACAATGGACAAACAAACAACATAAATAAATATGACACACACCCATCCAAACTGATCTGTGAAGCTCCACTCCTGAGGTTCATCACGGCTCGAGTTAAAAAAACAAAACATTCAGATGTTTTTGGCGGGTGAAAAACGGTTTCAGACTTGAGTCAGACATCAGACATGAAGGCATCAGACGAAACGGACTCAGAAGGAAGTGAGTTTCATCGCCTCAATGTGACGTCACTTAGAGTTTTCAGTAACACTTTATTTTACAGTGTCCTTGTTACACGTATTACATGTAGTTACTGTAGTATTAACTATTATTAAATTATGTGTAATGCGACTAACCCTGAACCAAACCCTATCCTAACCCTAACCCTACAGTCAGTACATGTAGTTCACTGATATTCACTTCAAATAAAGTGTAACTGAGTTTTCTAACCGTTAAATGTTGAATAAATCATGTCCCACTGAGATTATTTTGTAAATTTGTATTATTCTCTATTTCTGTTGTTCCAGCGCCACCTACTGTCAGAGACTCCATTACATTTTAATTCAGTTAATTGCTTTCTCAATGTGAAAACTGTAATGTTCTTTTCTGTAAAGAAACTAATCGGAGTAATATTTAACTAAAACTGTAAGAGTAAAATATCATATAGCTTTCCTTTGGTCTCTCTCTCTCTCTCTCTCTCTCTCTGAGAAACAGCTGAACTGAGTTTTCTCCAGTTGAACACAGCAGAAACCATGTTAACAAAAGTAAATATAGTTGAATCAAGCTGTTATACAACAGTGTCTTTATCTGCTTATTTACACAATATAAACATGTCAGCTTTGAAAAGGATTCCTGCAGCTTCCACAAGGACAAACCATTACTCTAGTCTTGAAAAAGTCGAAGTCGCTCGGTTTACTGTGGTGTTCAATATAACGCTGGAATGTGACTGATTGATGGTGAATTCAGGCGAAGCACAAGAAATGGTGGAGAAAAGTTTAGGACTCTAAAGCTTAATAAGTCACTATATTCAATATAAGCTCTAAATCTGTTTTGTGCTTACATACACTCACCTAAAGGATTATTAGAAACACCAAACTAATCCTGTGTTTGACCCCCTTTCACCTTCAGAACTGCCTTAATTCTGTGCCAAGAAAACACCCCCACACCATTACACCACCACCACCAGCCTGCACAGTGGGAACAAGGCATGATGGATCCATGTTCTCATTCTGTTTACACCAAATTCTGACTCCACCATCTGAATGTCTCAACAGAAGAGACTCATCAGACCAGGCAACATTTTTCCAGTCTTCAACGGTCCAATTTGGTTGTGCGTGTTGTGGCTTCACAAATGCTTTGGTTGTAACGAGTGGTTATTTCAGTCAAAGTTGCTCTTCCATCAGCTTGAATCCGTCGGCCCATTCTCCTCTGACCTCCAGCATCAACAAGGCATTTTCTCCCACAGGTCTGCCGCATACTGGATGTTTTTCCTTTTCACAGCATTCTTTGTAAACCCTAGAAACGGTTGTGCGTGAAAATCCCAGTAACGGAGCTGATTGTGAAAGACTCAACCAACAACCATGCCACGCTCAAAACTGCTTAAATCACCTTTCTTTCCCATTCTGACATTCAGTTTGGAGTTCAGGAGATTGTCTTGACCAGGACCACAGCCCTAAATGCATTGAAGCAACATGTGATTGGTTGATAAGATAATTGCATTAATGAGAAATTGAACAGGTGCTCCTAATAATCCTTCAGGTGTGCAGAAAGTGTCAGGCTTCTGTCCAGTTTATTTCTGTTTTTGTCCTGTGTTTGTGTGAGTGTGCTCCAGCCCTGCGCTCTTGTCTGTGTGTCCTGTTTCATGTTCGGATCCCGTCACTCATGTCTGCTTCTGTTTTCAGGTTCTGTCTGCGTGCTTTCGTGTCGTTTTGTGCGAACCCGCAGCTCATGAGTTCTCACAGGTGTGTGTTCATGTCTGGTTTTGTGTGAGCGCTGAGCACAGCTTGAGATTCGTTTTCATTGGCCGTGTGCTTGTGTTTTTGTCATGTGATCTCCTGTCTATTGTCTTGTTGCCTGATTATTGGTTGATTTGCCGCACCTGTTCTTCCTCTTTATCTGCCTTGTCTGCTCTCCTTGTGCTGGATCGTTGAAGCACAGTCGACATTTCAGCAGTCTCTTGTGTGATTTCTGCAGTCAAGAGACTCTCTCACTCATCAGTTACCACACAAAATTGACAGAAAGTGTAAAACAGTTGCTGAAAACCACAGACAGGAAGCAGCCAAATCTGATGAGCGTAGACAACAAACAGGGTGTGAACTCAAAACGGGGTGAGAGAAAAAAAACACTTTACAGGTTCCTGGAACAATTAACATGAGTTGACCTGCTTTGAAATGACATGCCTAAAGTTTAGCAGGAATATTAAACAGTCATTATAATAGAAATACAATACAGGATGTGCTCTCTCAGTTCAGAGAAGATCAAAACTCTAAAATAACATTGAGAAATAAAGTTTAAAATTATGATCATATCTGTGTCCACTTTTCCCTTCCGCTTGGATCCCTGTTCGTTTTCTCTCTGTAATTCCGTGTCTTCTCTCTCCCACTCATTTCTCTCCCTCAATTCTTTCTTTCAAAGACAAAGTATTTTATGCTACTTTTCATGACACTTTATAACACTACAAATTACAAAATACAAAACATCAGATTTTTTTTAAATCAATGCAATATGCATTTAAGAACGATGAAAAATATAAAAAAAAGAATAAAATGGAATTGAACAATCTTATATAATTATTTAAAATACCTTTTTGACGTCTTTATCGATACAGGCGTTGACATTATCCGTCACACCGTAGGATGTTTCAGCCTTTTGAGTCGTTCATGACCTTTCTATTCTATTCTATTCTATACACAATTAATTCAAGATGACGAGGCTTTCTGATAAACCTCTAAAGATTCTCTCAAATTCATAACGTCTTGAGCAGATCAGATTTTTTTTTCTTTTTTTTTTAACTTTATTTTTATACATTAGAACAAATCACAAACAATGAACTAATTATTCCTTGACAACAGCACTGACTCGAGAAAAATAAAAATAAAAAATAACCGGTAAAAAACATTAAAGTACAAACCATTAAAGTAAATAAGTAAAAAGGGTAGAAAAACACCACACCACAACACCATTATATGAAAATCAAATAATACAATAGTAAGTAAGTAAAAAGTTCCTAACTGATTAATTAGTTTTTAGTGCATCCAGATATTTACTAACAGGTGTCCACCTTTGTAAGAAGACGTCCACTTTCAGTTGGAGTTGGGCAGTCAAATATTCCATCTTGTATATAGATTCAAGCCTTTCTATCCATTGGGCTATTGTTGGAGAATGTGGCTTCATCCAATTAATTGTTATAGTTTTCCGTGCACTTAATAAGAGTACATGCAATATTTATTTCTTGTTTTTACTACACCAATCCCGAGGTATTCCATCAAGCAGGAAAAACAGGGGAGTAGAGGGCAGGTCTATGTGCAAAATTTTCATGATCTCAGCCTTTACCCCTTGCCAAAATGTGGTTATTTTCGGGCAACCCCAAAATATATGCGTGTGGTCTCCTACCTCCCCACACCCCCTCCAGCATTTCTCTGATTCCGGACTGTTGACAAATTTTGATATTGCTAACGGTGTTCTAAAAAACCTAATTTTTGTTTTCCAGTCAAACTCTTTCCAGTTATGACTATTGATTCCCTTATGACATTCTGCACATATACTTTCCCATGTCTCCTCTTCAATAGTTTCGTTTAGTTCAGACTCCCACTTTGTCTTTATGTGGAGAGTATTATCTTTTAAATCAAGCAATAGTTTGCTATGTATCTGCGATATATGCCTCTTATGTAGTAGATTCTGCTTCTTTATATCAATAAGATACTGTTCTGTGTTGGTTGGGGGTTCCTTAATTATTTCCTTATCCTTATGAGTTGTAATATAATTTCTTATTTGTAGGTATCAAAAGAAATCACTTGACGATAACATAAACATTTCTTTAAGATCAGAGAATGAGTGCAATGTACTTCCCTTAAATAACTGATCGATTATGATAAGGCCCTTGTCAGTCCATCCTTTAAAAGTGCCATCCCACCTGGAGGGTAGAAACTCAGGGTTATCTGCTATAGATATGGCTCTTGATAAGTTTGCCATTCCTCTCAGTTTTTCCTGAACTGTTGTCCAGACTCTCAGAGTGTGTTTAACCCAGATATTTTTTATTTTCATCCTTTTCTGAGATTGGGGTGTCATAAAGGCTATTGTTGACAAAGGAGCCTTTGGTACAGAGCACTGTTCCATGTTAACCCATTCCGTTTCAGCATCATTGTTAATCCATGCCACTATTGCTGTGAGCTGAGCGGCCCAATAATAATATCTTAAATTAGGGAGTCGCAACCCCCCTTATCTTTTCCTAAAGTTAATGTTTTTAGTTTTATTCTGGGTCGTTTGTTTTGCCAAATGAACTTTGATACGAGTTTATCTAGCACATTGAATGTAGATGCAGGAATCCATACAGGGAGGGAGTGAAATAAGAAGAGCAGTCTAGGTAGAATATTCATTCTTACGGTCTCAATCCTGCCAAATAGTGAAAGTGGCAACACTTCCCACCTTAACAAATCCTTTTTAATAGTGTTGATTAACTTGTCATAATTTGCCTGATATAGCTGTGAGGGTCTAGGTGTGATGGTAACTCCCAGGTATTTGAAGCCCTGTTTAGACCATCTAAATGATGCTCTATCATTGAGTTCCACTGGCCAAACTCCATTGATCATAAGTGCTTCTGATTTGGTTGAGTTAATTTTATATCCAGAAATGTTTTCAAATATTTCTAGGCAATCAAAGAGAGCTGGTATCGAAGAGATTGGGTTTTCGATAAATAATAATATGTCATCTGCATACAGGGCAATCTTCTGACATTCCCCCCCTCATCAGCTATTCCTTGTATATGATGATTGCATCTTATGCTCTCAGCCAGCGGTTCAATGCTTGGAGCAAACAAAACAGGGGATATAGCATCACCCTGTCTCGTTCCTCTCGCAAGATCGAAGAACTCTGAAACGTGGCCATTCACCCTAATTCTTGATCGTGGATTATGGTAAAATGTTTGTATCCATTTTATAAATGTGTCATGAAACCCCATGTACACCAACGTTTGTTTTAAATACATCCAATCCAATCTGTCGAATGCCTTTTCTGCATCCAAACTAAGTAACATTGAGGGAGTCTTTCTTTTTGCTGCAATCATCTGTATGTTTCGAGCTCTCCTAACATTATCAGTACCTTGGCGTCCACTAATAAATCCTGTCTGATCTGGCTTCACTAGTTTTTTAATATGAATTTGAATCCTTTCTGCTAAAATTGAGGTTAAAATTTTTAGATCCTGGCAGAGAAGGCTTATAGGCCTATAACCTGTACATTGGGTGGGGTCTTTGCCGTCTTTATGAATAACTGTTGTTACTGCCTCCGCCCATGATTTTGGAGGATCTCCTTTCTCTAGTGCATAATTATACGTTCGACACAGGATTGGGGTTAATTCATTTATGAGCACTTTATAAAATTCTCCAGGGAAGCCATCTACTCCGGGCGACTTATTATTTTTGAGTTTGCCAATACTTCTCTTAATTTCCTCCTCTGTAATGGGACTAATCATCATTTCAGACTCCTCCTCTGTCAGTCTATTCAGTTTAATAGAGTCCAGAGTTTTTTTCATTTTTTCTTCCTTATTTGGCTGTTCATCCCCTTCATATAGTTTTTTATAATAATCTTTAAATGCATCTGCGATTTCTTTGGGTTGTGATATTATGATACCAGTAAATGGATGTCTGATTTTTGGCACCGCTCTCCTAGACTGGGCTTTACGTAGTTGGAACGCAAGTAGCCGGCTTGCTCTATTACCAAATTCATAATATTTTCTGCTTGTGTATCTTAGAGCCCCCTCTGCCTTATAAGTCAGCAAGTCATCTAATTTCTGTCTATTTTGCTTCAACAAATCTATATAATTTTTATTTCCAGAGTTTTTATGTTCGTATTCCAGCCTCTTTATTTCTTTCTCTATTTCTAATCGTTTAAGTTCCCTTTGCTTTTTTATTCTGGATGTAAGTGCAATAATCTTTCCCCTTATTACCGCTTTGGCTGCGTCCCACAACACGGAAGGAGAAACAGATCCGTTATCATTTATTTTAATATAATCATCCCATTCCCTCTGTATTTCCTTTTTGTGTGTTTCGTTGTTCAATATTGAGGTATTTAGTCTCCAGTATTTAAACTGTTTTTGTTGTCCCAGAGACAATTTTAGAATAACAGGGCCATGATCTGACACCGTAATTGGCTCTATATTACACTCCACTGCTCTATGCACATCATTTTT